>CM032060.1:47874970-48411262 GCA_018831715.1 Matsumurasca onukii
GGTACTTTCTTGGACCAAATTTCTGTTGTTGTAAGTGTGGCCTGATGACTTGTCGCATGCCACCAACTTAGTCACTTGCAGTGATTTTAAAAGTACTATTACTTCAGTGTACTTTATAGATAATGTATCACATTTCTTTAGTGCATGGCCAAAAAATTATATTTTATACTTTTTCTAATTTTAGGAATTACTGGAGAAATGTCAAGACTGTGTAAAAATCATCAGGGTGGCCAAAGATCAACAAGCTGCAAAAGCAAATAAGAATGCCACTATCCTCCTAGAGGAATTGGACATGGAAAAGAACCGTGAGGAAAGCAAGAGAGCAGCTGCAGCAAGGCGACGAGAGAGGAAGAAAAAGAAGAAACTAGAGAAGAAGGAAGAAAAAAGGAAACTGCATGAAGAGAACCAAAAAAACCAGATGATATACGTTGAGGAAGAAGAGGAGGAGGAGGAAGAAGACGAAAAAGATGATGTGGATGAAGGTAACTTATTTGATGGAAAAGAACTTTTGGGACATTAAGTTGTCTCATAAGATCTAAAAGGTTAAGGCTCAAGGGCTGGAAAATTCTTCTCCAATTGGCCATAACAGGGTGGCTAGTAACCAAGAAATCTTTTGAAGTCAGGGAATTTTGTTTAGCAAAAGTTCAAAACATTTTATACACAATTTTTAAAGTTGGAAGACATTCTTGTCAAACAGAAATAGTGCAGTAAATTTGTAGTTTTGACGTTCAAATTTCACACTGAACATTTTGTTACTATACAGGGTGCCGGTGAACTCTCTAGACATACTTTGTAGACATGTTCCTTGGGTCAAAACAATAATATTTTACCATATAAACAGGGGTCTCCGGCGCTTCGTTGTCCGTGTGGATGTGTTTTTTACTAAAATAATTATGACAAAAAACTAATTTTCACCAAACTTAAGTAAAAAATTTAAAATGTCGTTTTCTAATTAGGAAAAAAATATTATTTAATTTAACTTTCAAATTTCACAATGGCGGCCATTTAATATTTTTAAAGTTAAATAACTCAAAAACTAGTACTTTTACAACAAACTTATAAGAACAATTACTTTTAGTGTATTTATTTTCCTTTCCAAAAATGTATAAATTTTGAAAATCGAATAAGAAATAACAAAGTTATTGTAATTTCTGTCTTATTGGCCTATGTCCGTCATGCGTTGTTCCAGTCAGCTAACGCAACAACAATGGAACTGACTACATTATTTTGATTCAGGAGTTTATTAAATTCGTTTGGGCATCTCTACAATCAATGATAAGTCTTTCCGGTTGTGCTATCGTGTCGAAGGCTGTCATTTTGAACATCTCTTTCACGAACAAATAAATTACATGTTATGTCCTTTGTTCTAGAAGATAAATGAGCAATTTTAAATGTAAATATTGTTTTATATATTCAAAACAATTAAACTAACATAATAATAGTTATAAGTAATAACTGTGTCTACAAAAACCTATTATTTCAAAATATATTTTTTTCAAAGGTTTGGTGAGGTTTGTGTTTTTAAAGAGTAGAGATACACATTCATAGGAAACCTCCACACACACTACACATTAACTAACTTTTAATTCATAAATTTGTATTAGCTTAATTTAATTTGTTAAAATGCCCAATAAATAAAACAATATTTACAATTAAAACTTTCCATTTAATCTTCCAAACAATTTTTGTTTATGTTTCATTGCGGAATTTTGATTAATTGCCTTGTGAAGCTTCTAATGTAGGATTAACTTTCAATGTTTTAGTGGAGGCAAGTGGGTCAAGTGTGGTGGAAGTAACCTTGGGAGAACAGTCCCCAGCAAGAGGAGGAGTAGAGGGTGAGGAAGGTGACAGTGGTATCGATGCTAACAGTCAAGGCAGCTGTAGTAGCAACGAAGTCAAGCCTCAGCCCAAGGACCGCCGCAAAGAGAAGAAGAAGAAGAAACCCAATCTACCTCCATCAGAAGTTACAAGACTCTCCACACCCGCCACCTCCAAGTCCTCCACTGATGTAAGAGGATACCATTCATGTAATATTTTATAGTTTTCCACGACGGTACCTGTGTTATTTTTATATTACAACTGCCTTCGGGTTTCGCGCCTCAGGTTCCTTACTTGGCCTGTGGCCTCGTATTTGGGCGGCATTTGCTACGCTTATGATTAAGAAAAATTTGCTTCACCCACTGGATTTATAGGATAAATAATTTTGGAAGTTGTAGCTGTGATAACCAGAGCAAAAATATAAGAAAATTGATTAAAATTCAAACTTTAGTGCCAAATAACCACACTTTCTTTAATATATAGTGGGTTTCTGTAAGTTTTTCCCAAGCTATACCTTTTTTTGTACACACACATACATTTTATATATCTAGGTGGTTGATAAGTACTGTAACTAAGAGCCCAAACATAGCGAAAAGTTGAATTTTAGACAATTTAACTTCAAAC
Source organism: Matsumurasca onukii (assembly GCA_018831715.1). Classification (NCBI taxonomy): domain Eukaryota; kingdom Metazoa; phylum Arthropoda; class Insecta; order Hemiptera; family Cicadellidae; genus Matsumurasca; species Matsumurasca onukii. The sequence continues at coordinate 47,877,413 of CM032060.1, forward strand.
TGATCTAGCTATGAAACCGTCAGAGGTGGGAAAAGTGTTAAATACAAAAGTTGTAAAAAATTTGTTTCCACACTAATTGATCAAATTGAAAAATCTGAGCAACTGTTCTGCTGCTATGATGCAAAATATCGGCTAAGTACAATTACAGATTTTCAGAGCCTTAAAAAAAAAGAATGTTCACACCAAGAGCTTCAAAAAGATAATATGGTTGAGGGAAGTAGAGTCCGTGCGTTTCTTCGTGGCGCTTGACCTTGACGACTAAAACCAGTTATAACTGGGTTTTCGAGGGTGGGGGTAATTAACTGTCTTTCTATGGCACTCGTACTGTGAGGAAAGGCTATTACTGTACTTTTTGAAAACGTCAATTTGTTCCCCCATTCTGTCCCCTCACTTTCCTTCACCAAGCGCCACGAAGAAACGCACAGACTTTAGCATGCTGGGAAATGCCTAAACATTTACTTATTCAGTCACTACATCTATACAAGGCTTTATAATATAAACTTGCAAATATATAAGAGATTAATTATTCTTGGTGCTATTCAATTTTAGTACCGCCCTTAAAACGTTTATAGCATTTTGAAGGTTGAATTGTTACTTCTCACATAGTTTTTGTAGGGGTGGACGGGATTGGATTTTTCTTTTTGGGAGGCAATCGGCGAGAAACATTTTTTCTTGCTTGAAATCGGGAATTTTTCGGGTGGGAATAATAGCTTATTTTAGTCATTACAAATTACAAAGAAATGGTTGGAAAATTGAAAAAAGTTTATTACAGTAAAAAAAACGTACATTTACCCTACAAAACCCAATCTTGTGTTCCATTCAAGGGTTTGAAAAGAAATGTGTATGGTACAGCATAATTGTGATTTGATTTGATATTAATGATCATATTAATATTGAACATTGATATTACCATATAATTAAACTTTGTAAATATTCAAAGGAGTTGTAAACATTAAAATTTCAAAATAGGTTAAAATAATAACTTCTTAAAAAAATGTGAACATAGTTTAAAAGTGTTCATTTTGAATTGTTTACTAATTGGGAGGATTTGTATACGAACTCACCTAGAAAACTGATCACTGATCAAAGTAAAATTATGAAAAAAAAATGCGATTGTTTAGAAATCTTTTCAAATTATAAGATCTGCCACAAATTCCTTTTAAACTCCTATTTTTGATAAAGTCCTATCTGCCAAAAAAAAACCCTAAAAATTCCTATCGCTTCAAAAATTCCCTGTAAAATCCTTTTTGTCCCCAAAAATTCCTCCTGCCCAAAAAAATCCCGTTTTTAGGGATTTCCCGTCTGATTTTGGGACTTTATTTTTTGTTGGGAATTTCCCGATTTTTGGGTCTCGTCCACCCCTAGTTTTTTTGTTCACTAAGTAAAAAGTGCAGCAAGTCTTATTACCTTAACTATACCAAATGGATACTATAAAAGTGTTGTTCTTTTAATGCTCAAAGTTTAGTTGTTCAATGGAAGTTCTTTCCTTCTCTTTCATAAATTGTTATTCTTCTTGACTTACGACTCTTTAATATTAAAAATGCTAAGTTTATGTTTTCTTCACTTTTAACTCTAATTATTTTTATTGTCAAACAAATGAGTTAATTTACAACAAAATAATTTCAGGAGAGGAGAAGCAGGGAGTTGGCAATAGTATCCAGTAGCCCTACCAGTGTGACGGTAACCACCACCACCGTGACAAGTGTGAGCAGCACAAGTCAAGAGTCAAGTATGAAGACACCTGCCACGACTCCTAATCGAGCTCTTTCCGAGCCGAGTAGCAGTCACGGCAAACCGAGGCCGAAAGCCAAGGGGCAACTCATCTTCGAGGCATCACGACACCCTGCCGACAGAGAAGATTTCGAGGCTACGGGCAATGAAACCTATGTGCCTATCACTAAGAGCAAACGCCCTCACTCCTACATGTAAGCAAAGACTGGAGACAAGTTTCAACTTTGAAAACTCTTTATCATTCAATGTCACTATTATTTCACCTTTAATCCACTCTTTAATAGCCAAATACCAAATACAAATTGATCCGTGTACCAATGGATTGATATAAAAAAGTTGTTTTAACTGTTTGGATTTCCTAAAGTTACTTTCTACAATCTGCTTCATGATTCAAATGTCCTTAATAGTGACTCAAAAAAGAGGCATTAAACCCAATAGTATAAAATAAAACTTACATTGGATTATTTGTTCAATAACTTAAATTATTCAAATTCCAATGGAAAGCTGTTTCCTGATGATTAAATGTAATAGCAAAATAACATTGTATTCTAGTAATTATTGTTTAAATATGACATTTTTACTTTGTTTAGTTCTAAATTAATTGTGTCATTCTATCAGGAATTCCTTTTCGGATGGAGAGAATGTCTCAAACAAGGGAAGTTCAGCCATCAGCCCTAAACAGCCTTCCAAAAGAGAGGAGGGCTGGAGAGAAGTTGTCCGCAAGTAAGTTCCTTATTAAGTTGACTGTATGTTTTACCAAGTTGAAATAATTTCTCAAGGTCTTGGGTAGGAGTCCACGAAGTCTAAAATATCAAAATAATCACTTTCTGCTTTATTTGTTAAAAACATCCACTTATTACATAATATTCTACATGAAATATTCTTTTTTTATCTGCTTTTCATTCAGATCATCTGTTATTTAATATGACAAATATTTACTTGATATATTGACTAAATGTTATTTTAGGTTCATAAACACACCATTCCGATCAAAGAAGGTGTCAGTGCCACTGAATGCAATAAGTCGAGTGATTGGCAGAGGAGGTAGCAATATTAACGCCATCCGATGTGCAACTGGTGCTCACATTGAAGTGGAGAAACAGAGCAAAGGACAGGGAGAGCGCATAATTACCATCAAGTATGTTTTTGTTTTACAGCAATAAATTATGTTGAAAAGACATAACCCTAATTTGCTTAAGGTGGCTATTACCTTATTTTAATATTGGTACCTCTAGAAAATGGCTTTCGAATGGCCGAAACGTGTTGTAGATTACACACTTTTGATTGCCAATTCAGTCTTTATATTTTTAAATTATATACATACAGTATTAAGGTGGCTATCTTAACATTGGCTATTGGGGATTCCCTTGTCAGTGAATTTTCTTAGAAAATAGAGCTATTCATTTCTGTTGCCAAAGGGAAGGAAAGGAGCTGTTTGCAATTTTGAACTTCCCAACACCTCCTGAGTCAAATGGCAAAACTTTATATACATAGTTCTTTTCTTTGTACATTATCAGAATGTCCAGCATACGGGAATTTCGGTAATTATACAGGAATTTTTTATATACGGGAATTTTTTATATAAAGGAATTCCAAGGGAATTTCGTTTCTAAACTGGGAAATTTTGAGAAAGGGATCATGAACGTGGTGATTATGTCATGTACGAGTCTGTAGCCCCGAACGGTATCGAACTCGTTATTGTGCCGTAGGCGCTAGCGGAAGTCAAGAAATTGTCACTAACGGTAACGAAATTTGTTACTTCGTCACGGGGGGTAGCAGGAGTCAGAAGATCGCCGTGAACGTCATCGTAGTCGTAATTTCGCCGGAGGCGCTAGCGGAAGTCAAAAGATTGTCGTTAACTGTAATGAAAGTTGTTATTTTGTCGTGGACGGAAGAAAAAGTTGTGGTTTCGTCAAAAATAACAACGAACAGGGAATGGCCAACTCTCACCTTGGGGAGGAGCTTATCCAAGGTGCCCAGCGACCTTTGAAGCCGCTTCAAAAACTGGAGCTACTGCAGACATGTATGATACCAAAGTTTGCGTATGCTCTCAGTATTGATTTGCCAAGCAGGAATGTATTGAGGAACATAGACCGGGAGATCCGTAAGGTGATCCGGGGCTTGTTCCATTTGCATGAGTCCATCACGGACCGGCTCTTGTACGCAAGGGTGCGTGACGGGGGATTTGGATTTCCTAGGCTAGAGACGCAGCTCAGCCTAATCCTGCTGGCGAACCACGCCAAAAACAGCGGTGGCCGGGGTGACTGGCTCCTGGAGAGGCTCCATGATATAAACGATGCTGAAGGTGAGATAGCCAGGCTAGCTCAACTGGCTGGCGTTCCCTACCCTGTCACTCTTGCCGGGGTAAACTCCCAAAGGGAGAAGCTGAAGGCTCAGAAATGGAATGGAGAGAGTGGCAAAGACTTCAGAGTCACAGCCACGGGGTCAAAGATTTCCGTAACGACCCATGTGGTAATGCTTGGCTGAGGAGTACGTACGCTCCTGAAGCCAAGTATACACGTAAAAGCGCTTCGCCTGAGGACTAATACGATGGGGACACGGGTCACCTGCGGTCGTGCTGATCCCGCAGCCAACCGGCAGTGCCGACGCTGTGATCACCCTTTTGAAACTCTTGGACATGTCCTCGGCGAGTGCACAGCTGGCAAGGTGCACGCATCCGCCGCCATAATGAGATGGTGTCGGCACTAGCCACTGAAATTGAAAGGACAGGCCAAAGGCTCTTCATCGAGAACTCCTTCCGAGCACCCGGGGGGCTCTTGTTGTGATTAACGATCGGGCTGTCATCGTGGCGGACGTAACGGTCCGCTACGAGAATGGAAATGCCCTGGCGTCCGGGTATGAGGATAAAATAAATAAATACAAGACCCTGGCTGAACACTTGCGACGGCAGCAGGGGAGCCACCTCATGCAGGTTGGAGCGCTCTTTGAAGAGTCTTAGCATATTTAGCAAAGGCCTAAAGTTAACGCTGTCTCTAATTGCAGTAAGGAGCAGCATCAGGATAGTGGGCGAACATCTCGATTATGGCTGTCATATGGCGCCCCAGGCCAAAAACTTCAAGCTTGTTTTTTTATGGGTTTATTATTAAATTTTGCATAATATGCTTGTACTTTTTCTTTATTGTTATTTCTTTTAATCTGAACCTTAGTGTTGAAATGAGCTTTTAACTTTGAAATTGTTATCAAATATGAATCCAAGCCTTTATTTGCTGTAGTTTTGCACTTTGGATCATCAAACAGTCAAACACAAGTTGAGTTTTGTTTATTATGGATTTTAGCTTCAAATTCAAACAAACTATAGAAAAGGAATAACATTTTGTTGACCTTTCAACTATTGCTTAGTCTTGAATCTTTAAAAAAATGCATTATTGTTTTTTAGGGGCTCAACAGATGCTACAAGGGAGGCTAACCGATTGATTGTGGCCTTGATCAAGGATCCAGATGCAGATATCCTGACCATGTGCCCCAACAAGTCGACCAAACAAGTCACCACGGCCAGCTGGGACAAGTCTTCTGTAAGTAACTGGCAGCTTTCTTGAAAGAAACACTAAAACAGATTGAAAGTAACTAAAAACTTTAAAAGGTACAACACCTGCAGCTTCACAGTTCTATCTATGGAAATTTGTGTAGCTCTGTCGATTATTGAGGGCTTGTCATATAACCAAACAGACTTTTGACCTTTTTCCTAAGGCGACAACATTATCAAGAGCCAAGCAGCTGTGTAGATCGGACTGTTTAGTCATAACTGTCGCCACTCTGGAATGTTTTCTTGGTATTTTAGGGTTGGATTTGCAACATAATCTATTCAAAACCTATTGAGCTTGTGTAAGACCATCCAGCTACCAATAACCCAGAGCACGTGCAGTACAAAGACACTTAAGTTAGACATATATTTGGGTGGAAGAATTGCATGTGCAGTAAAATTGCCTGCTTCTATCTTATAACTAGAGGTGTGCGAGATCTCGGAATTTCGAGATCGAGACAAGAATTTTTTCTTTTCAGAATTTTTATTCTTAAAAAGTTCGAGACGAGAAAAAAATGTAGGGATGAGTCGGTTCCGTTCCCCACCGCTCCTCGGACAGAACCGAACCGAACCTAAAATTGACAAAGTCGGTTCCGAACCGCCCCATAGCGTAAAATAACACATAGGTTAGTGTGAGTACCATGTATTGAGTCCGAAGTTTGAGTATTTACCGCTACTCAACTCGCACGACCTGATCGGTAAAGCTCAAATTTGGTCGAGTAATTTGCCGTGAACGTATCGTCGTGATTCCACCGCTGGCGCATGGAGTCAAAAGATAGCCACGATACGTGGTCGCGGAAACCGCGCAGCGGAGTCGAGACGCCACGAACGGTCAAGTCGCGGATTTCACCGCTGGCGCATGGGGTCGGAGATCACCGCTAACGGTATCACAAGTCGTGATTTCACCGCTGGCGTTAGCGGGAGTCAAGAGATCGCCAACGGAATCGGTCGTTATTTCACCGCGGCTTAGGGAGTCAATAGATCGCCGCTAACGAACCGAACCGACAAAACCGAGAACCGGAACCATTTTTCAGAACGGAACCGTAAAATTTTGGAACCGACCCATCTCTAAAAAAATGAAAACCGACAAAATTTGTAATACCATAAAATTGACTAGAAGTTATTTGAAACACGATTTGCGCCGTAAACTAGAAGATTATTTCCAAATATTAAGTGCCAGCAGTTTGAACAACGTACTATGTAACATCGATGTCCAGTAGCGACTGAGAACGGGCGAGATAAGAGGATGATGCAATATTTATATTACGAAGTAAACAAGCTTGTCAAGATGGCCGACATGGGACACCACAAAATAGCCTCCAGCCGGGAAATAACAGCTAGCATACACACGCATATTTTACTGCACTATTAAGTTTATTTTAATGTTTTATAGTGTTACAGCCTAACAAACTCAAATTAGAACTCTGTGATTGTCAGTACAAGTTAGGGTAAATAGTAGGCCGGCTTAACTGAAACTTGATGTGATAGGATGGAAAAGGGAACAATAATTAACAATTACCTGAAATAATCTTTATGTCATAACCATAATATTTTAGTTTAATATTTTCTGGTAGGTATAGGTTAGTTAAATTTTTAATTTGACTTGTAATGTTTTAGGTTTTGTTGCTGTTTGTGTGGTCTAGGTTAGGCCTACAGCTTGACATTATATTTTTTCACTCGTTTCAATGTAAAATAATGATAAAAAATAATTATTATTGGTAATCAAAAACTGGACAAACATTTTGTTTATGTGTACAGTACAAGCTATTAGAGCACTCAGGAAAAATAAAACACATTAGACTTTTAATATTACAATAATACCATATTCTATAACAACTAAGCAAACTACTTAATAATAGCAAAAACAAACAAATGTGGCCGAAAAATTATCAAAATTAAAATTTCTCGTCTCGATCTCGATTCTTGAAGTTTTGGCTGATTCTCGCTCGATCTCGTCTCGACCTTAAAAAACCTGCTCTCGCACACCTCTACTTATAACTAAACAGATCGCATGGCTGCAGTTGTTACAGTTGAAGCTAAGAAATCCCACCTTGAGCGTCTTCACTGTGTTACATTAAAGTAAAACAAATAAAAAAAACAAACATGAAACAATAAGATACTTTCTGGTGTATGAATGGGTGGTTTGTGTTTCAGCAGAACTCCAAAACGAAGAGTACTGGAGCCAAGACAAGTTCAGTGACAAGTGTCAGCACCACGGTCACGAGTTCCACCAGCACTGCCAAACCTCTTATCACAGGTATCGCCTCTGAACCCGCACCATGAGAGTTGACAGTTGGGAAGTGCTCAAAATGACTATAAATGGCTTTTAAAAACTGAATCTAATTTGAAATGTTGAACTGTAAGCAACCAATAGGCTTTCAATTGGAGTAAATTTAACTGTTAAAAACTACAAAATTGGAGAAGCCTTTTAAACTATTTGAAAGTTGTATGATTTGTGCTGCTCAACCGCCAACTTCCTTGTGTGGAGAGTAGTCTAATTTTAAAATTACTTATACGTCTTTTTAAGTGGAAATTCTAAAAGTAGAGCTGTGCGGGAACAGAATTTTGGGTCCGGGATACGGGAACCGGAATAGCTGGCATACTAAAGACTAAAGATAATATTAACTAAAGAAATATTAACTAAAATTGAGTTTCTTCAATAAAATTATTTTGTTTATGATCAATCAGTTGTTGTGGCTCACAATATCGTGCAGTTTTAAAATCAAAATTCTCAAAGTACATCACAACTATTACATAATCCACTCACCCTCACCCATTTACAATGAATAACACTGACTCACTTAGCCCCAAATATTGCAAAAACAGACGAGGAGAGTCGAAGGGGGGGAGTATGAATCACAAAAGGATCGTAAATAATGAGGTTGCTGCTAATGTAAGAAGTGGGAGAGAAGGAATGAGATTGTTGAGCTATGCACAAACAACAGCACAGTGATGAGGAGTGAAGGGGAGAAAGAGAAGACAGGTGGAAAGGACTAGGAAAGATAAAGGAAAGCAGAGAGGGGAAGACAGCAGCTGCAGTGTGTGGGCAGAAGGGGAAGGCAGGTATGTTGTGTCAGTGTGGGGCAGCTGAATCCTTATCAGCTGGCTACTAAGTCATTAGCTGTTGCTAGGCAACCACATAGGGACAGGGTTACATAGCCAATCACAACATTTACTCTGTATACATGTGATACAGTAGGATCAGGCTTTTAGAAGAGTGTAGTTATTTCCTTATCTCATTTCCATTTACTTGATGATGAATTACAGTTGACAAAATAATATTTTTAGAATATTTATACTAGTTTTGAATTACAGTAAATTACAAAGGTTTTAGAACAATCAAAGTACGATATTGCAAGCGAGAAAGATCTAGGACAAGTACAAAATAGATGTTTGGTTCTCTCTGAGATAGTTATCAAGTTATCAGCACCCCTGATAATGGCTGCCGGCCTCCATTGTAAATGCACTCAGCACGGTAGTAGGGGGGAGAGGGATTGTTTACTTAGAACTGCTCGGGCACTAGTTCCTTATCTTATCACCACCAGAAGTACATACTCACGACAAAAATACTTGGAAGTACTAAACACAAATTTCGGTGGAGCAAACGCCAGCAGTTTTTACTTCCCGTCCCGAAATTTTGGTACTAGGGGGAGGATCACTCAATAATTTTGGTACCTTTAGAATCACTCAATAATTTGGACTGTCATTAATCATTATTATTGCATTTATTCAGTATCATCTCTTATATTACACTAACAGATCTTGTTATTGTGCTCTAGTAACTTTCTATAAATTATTGTAACTATTATGTATTATAATTGAAAATAAGTTTTTCAATTTTGGTACCTTCAGAATCACTCAATAATTTGGACTGTCATTAATCATTATTATTGCATTTATTCAGTATCATCTCTTATATTACACTAACAGATCTTGTTATTGTGCTCTTGTAACTTTCTATAAATTATTGTAACTATTATGTATTATAATTGAAAATAAGTTTTCCATCAATAAAGAAAATTGAAAAAATTGTGCACAAAAATGGAATTAATAATTGTTTTCAATGGAAATAGTTTAAATATTATGGTTTTGTTAACATTTTCAGCTACAAGTGTAGGCGTGACAGTGATGTCTGTCACAATTGCTAGGACATCAACTCCTGCCTACACAACTTCTTCCCGTGTCACTGCCCCGCGTCTTGTTGCTGCAGGTAATTAACATAGAAACATACTGGTCAAAAGGCCTAATGAATTAAAATGTTAAATATTGGTTTTATTTCTTTCTATAACGATCCAATATTCGAGCTTATACCTCAAGATAGAAACAGACACTCAATAATATTTCATATATGTACCATCCAGTTGATTTTGTTGACTGACACAACATTGGGTATTCAGTAGAAGTGTGCGAGAGACAAGAAATTTTTATTTCGATACATTTTTGCCCCATTTGTTTGTTTTTGCCATTATTGAGCAGTTTGCTCAATTGTTTTAAGTTTCAGTTAGACCGGCCTACCAACAGAAAATACCATCACACCTCCTAAGTTGTACTACAGGGTGTCTACAGGGAATATGTCGGATATTTTTTATGCCAGGAAAAGTTTGGGAATTTAAGCCAGGTTTTAGTCGGGAAAATATAGTAATTAAAGGTAACATGCAAATACTAGCTTAACTCCTTGAGTTTAGGCAGTTTTATGAGAAGATATTGACTTCAAACTAATTATTATTTATTTACAACTTGGGCTGTGAATGGCAGTCAGCAATACAACGACGAAACTGACAGCCATTTTGTCAATGTGCATTACGCACCGCATACGCAACAACATGCGCCGGTTCGGCACGAAACTCACACACTGTCTTCTAAAATAAGACGCAAACACATTTGTCAGGGAGTAGTGAAGTGGGACACCAATTTTCGTATGCATTTTGTTCATTTGCCGGTTGAATGTGCCTATAGAGTATAGACTAGTAATTGTATTGCGTTATGTTTACTACTTTGTTTATAATTCATGACGGGACTTTGATAAAACCTAAACTTCATACTCAACCACGACTACAAGCAGAGGTGTTATTATTTCGCAATAACTTAAAATGTGAGGTAAAATAAATTAAAACGCTGAATTATTAATGCGTGCACTGAAATTTGTATGTTGTACAGCCAAGTATTACCATCTGTGAATGTGTGTGTGTACTTTCAGTGGAGATAAGATAATAAAATACCCTAACTCATCAGTCAACAAGAGCCGAGCAGTTCCAGAATCCAGAGAAACCCCTCTCCTTATCTTTCTGTGCCGTGTGCATTCAATTGTTGTGGGCTGGTCACCATTTGAAAGTTGACTGATAAGTGATAATGATCTCAGACATACCTGAACGTCCTGATATCTTGATACTAACCAAATTTTTGATGTAAAAAGTACACTTGACAATTTGGGAATGGTTTCATAAAAATTAAATAGCACTTAATAATCATTCTTTTTATTAAAAACTTCTAATTGCAAGAAATTAACAGTTGTCCTACTGTGTGAGTGAAACTCATTTGCATAAGGGATCTGTGGCATTTGGCACTCCCTAGCCAGTGGTAGGAGGGGTGAGGGGAGCTGTTTACTTGCTTATCTTATCTTGCACCTGTTACACACCCCAATCCTGACTCTTGAGACTGATAACAATAGAGTGCAGTAAATCAACTGTTTTTGGTCTTAGTTCCCTACCTGAAACGACAGATGTATTTGTTGTAAATTCGGTAGGCAGTGTGTAAAATCTTGTCGTACTAATTTGTAATCATAATGAATGCAATAATTACAGTAGCTTAATTTAGTCTTTACTTTTTTATATTAAAAATGCCTCTCAACTTAATGTTATGCATTATAACCAACACAGAAAATTGTAAAAGATCAAATACAAGAGATCCAAGAGAACTTAAGAATACAATCAATGGACTACAGTTCTTAAAGCTTTTCGGAAGAACTGCCTACACTACAATCCGACTCAAGTAGACATTTTACATGCCCCCGGCTCACACGCTCTCTCCCTCACTCAGGCGTATCAAACTGTTCCCCTCTCTCTCACTGCTCCAATCGTGAATAGCTGACCTGACACTCTGAGCTGCCGCTTGTTATAAATAAACTATAGTAAATTAAAATTCAGACAAATGGATAAAAAAAACTAGGCTACTTAACTGATTTTGGATGGGTAATGGGTATATATTTTCTAAATTTTCTAGTTATAAAAATACAAGTTTTTTAGATAAACAAATATAATGTAGTGCTAAAGACAATGATGGTACCTAAAATTTTGAACAACTCCCAAACACAAAAAAAACAAAAGTATTAAAAAAATGTAAGCAAATCTTATTAATTAAAAAAAACAATTGTGGATTAATATATACGAGCATATATTAGTCGGGAATTTCAAAAATTAGGTCAGGAAAAGGTCTGGAATGTAGAAATTGAAGTCTAGTAGACACCCTATAAATCACAAAGTTCTAATTTAGGTTTGTTAGTCTGTAAACCACAATAAAATACTAAAATAAACTTGATTGTACAGTAAAATATACTTTATGTCTATATACAACTTGTATAACTAAGAATGGTTAAATCTAGCCTGTTGATAATCGTATTACTATTTATTATTCCCTATTCGACCCTATCACATCAAGTTTCAGTTACACCGACCAATACCCAACTTGTACTAAAACCCATTAAGTTCTAATTTGGATTTATTAGGCTGTAAACCACAATGTAAAAATTAAAATAAACTTTATAGTGCAGAAAAATATGCATTTTGTCTATTTCTGGTGGATGAAAAACAACTTTTATAACTAAAAATGAGTAAATTAACAGGCTGAGCTTACTTTTTTCCCCAAACTCTTATCAAAAGGTTAGGTTCTGAACATAATAACAAATGAGCGCTCTCACGTTTTTGACTTTTGTGATCAAAAATTGGATCGGTTACTATTTAAAACTTTTTTTACAACCATTATCTTTATTGTAATTCTAAAATGTCGATAAATAAAATCACATTTGATAATTTTGTATCACGACAAGTTACTACTGTTAATCTGAGTGACAGATGACGAATGGCATAACGCGATCAGATAGTAATGTTTGCATTAGGGCCAAACTCTAAATCTTAACCATTGTTCCGATTACTGCAATATACATGATGGCCACAAATATAATACATATAATAAATATGTTTACTGCACAAAAAGAATCTTAGATAAACAATCGGATACGCCTCATACACATTGCCCGTCCTTAACACCCCTCCAAACCCACCTCCTCTACCAAGGCACCCATACGTAAACATGTGTGTCTCGGTCGGGGCCTCGAAATTTGACTGCTGTTACAGTTATTGAGTTAATTCTCAAAGAATGCATATCGCTTCTTGAATCTGTACATTACAATGTATATTTGTTACAGCAGAAAAACGAGCAGCGCAGATTGCAGCAGCAAGTAACACCAAAACCACCATGTCATATACAACAGCCATAATGACATCAAGTCGAATAGGGAAGACTGTAACATCGACCAGCTCTGCCCCTGCCACAACCGCCAGTCAAAGCTTTGAGGCTAAGTTAACTGCGGAGACGACGCCAAGTGCAAGTGGACAACCTGTCACTCCTCAGCTGAGTCCAGCTGCCCCCTCCCCTGGCCCTACCACTCCTCAACCCCCATACCTGCTCCTCCACCACCTCAACCCTCTGCCAGCCCCACCCCACCTCCCCCAACTACTTCCACCGCTACGTCCACCACTAGTACCACCCTAGAGTACTCCCTTTTTAACGATACTTTTACAAAGGTGGGTTTGAGCAATTTTTCACTACGTAATTCTACAGTGTAGTTTTAACAACAATTGCTTATTATGCTAAACTCACCAATTAGTTACAAAAGATATTAAATTCAAACAATGTTTTTAGTAATGATGTTTTTACGAGTATGCATTTTGTTTTATACCAATGGCAGTGTTTTTAACTAAGCAAGTGGCAACCACGAGAAAAGCTTTACAAATAGGAACTAAAATAATATAATATCGTATACATTTCTTAACAACAATTTGTTGGTTAATATTAATATATACAAGCTTAAGGTGGGTGGACTTAAAAAAAAATTGGTCGGGAAAAGGTCGGGATTTTTGAAATTGAAGTCTAGTGACACCTAAATATGCTTCATAAAGATTGTGCTGCAGTTAAGGATTTCTACAATAATACAGCTAGCCTGTATTCTTTCTTTACTCCTTTTTTTTTTGAGTTGAAGGGCTTAAGCTTTGTGTGTAAATAATGTGATGCACTTATTGTCAAACTATTACAGTAGGATATTTTAGATTAAACCAAAATAAATTAGTCCCAAAATCTAATTTGGGAATTTTCTAGCCAGATCCGTTTTTATCTCTAGTTACTCTCACCAATTTGCTGAGCTTTGCAAAATTTCAGTTCTTGGTACACCAAGCAATGATGACATAGGTTAAAGTAAGAGGTATTATAGCATATTTTAAAATTGAGGCAGATCTGCGAGAATCAGCCAAAACTTCAGAATGTCAGTCGACAATTTTAATTTTGATAATTTTGACACATTTGTTTGTTTTTGCTATTATTAAAAGTAGTTTGCTTAGTTGTTATAGAATATGGTATTATTGTAATATTAAAGTCTAATATTAACATTTTCCTGAGTGCTCTAATGGCTTGTCATTTTGCACATAAACAAATTTTTGTCCATTTTGAACCAATAATAATTATTTTTTATCATTATTTTTAAGGTGCCAAACTGTTTCAAATAACGTCTAGTCAATTTGTATATTAAAAATTTTTGTAGGTTTTCATTTTTTTTTAGTGGTCTTCAAAATTTTAGTTCACCTTTTAAAAATGGTTGTTCTGCGGTTCTGTAGGTTCCGGTCCTATCTATTGACTATAAGCTAAATGGCACTTGATACCGTTCACGGCGTCTCCGAGCTTACACCGCGGTGAAATCACGACTTCGATACCGTTGCAGCATCTCCCGACTGCTAAGCCCGTAATTCACGACTTCGATACCGTTCGCGGCATCTCTTGACTGTTAAGCCCTGAAAATCAGATTGATACGTTCGCGGCTATTCTTGATCCCGCTAACGCGCGGTGAATAGACTTCATTATCGTTCGATCTCTTGACTTAACACCCGCTGAATTCAGACTTGATACGTTCGCATCTCTTGACTTTAAGCCCGCTGTGAAAATCACAACTTGATACAGTTCAATCTCGACTCCCGCTAAGCCCTGATTACGACTTGATATCGTTGCGGCTATCTCTTGACTGCTAAGCGGGTGGAATCAGACGATACCGTTGTTGAATTTAACGGTTGAATTCAAGACTTATATCGTTTATGGTATTCTTGACTCCATAATATCAGTGAGTACGACTTTGATCGTTCGCTCTATTGATTAACAGGGTAATTCACAAATACTGTTGCGGCATTCAACTAAACTAATGATGCACTTCATATTTCAGGCTATCTTGATCTAAGCTAATCACATTTCGATACATTTCGATTTCCATTTGCTAAGGTGTTCAAAAACTATTTAATACTTGAGTCACATTTTGAACTAGTTTCATTTACACAGTCACATTACACAGTCAACATTTTGTAGTTTTTAATATTTAATTTTCTTTTCAAATTGAGATTATTTGAGAGGAGCATTAAGCTACTAAGGCTTTGTAAGACAGAACTGCTATCAATCTTTTCCACCCTGTTTGGCTAATATCGGTGGTTGAACAAGGAAACGGAAGGTAGTTGGTTAGTTTGCTTGAGAAAATTCCCATCTAAGGGATAGCAGATATATTTCACCCTCACTGTCCTTTCAATTAAATCTTTTATGCAATATAAATTTGTAAATAAACATTTCAGCAAACCCAGTAACAACATAAACCCAACTGGGATAATCTTTTAAAAGAAAACTTAAAATTACAGTCATATTTATATAAAATTCAAAATTACTCTCATTAGTTTTATACATTAATTTAATCATATGTTTAACTTTATTGTTTTACTTTTTTTTATTAGTGTCAATTATCTGATGAAGAATATTGTAAATATTTGAAATATAATAAGTTTCTCTCTGAAAAGTGAGTAATACATATTTGGAAGATGAGATGCCAACTGAAAATTTCATATAGTATTTCAGTTATGTTGTTTTATTATTGACATACATATCAATGAAAGTTGTGTAATTGACATTGTTTTGTATTGGAAGGTTGCCCAGCAAAGTATGTGGGGTCGAGAAAACGATCCTTCACAAAAAGGCATGAATTTTGCAAGTGTGGCTGCGACTGGTGCTCCAAACAGTGGTCCTCAGCCAATGCCAAACATGCACACCTACCTTGAGAGTTCACCTCCACAGGTAAGAACAAATAACAATATTTTTACTAACTATTAAAACAGTTAAAACTGTGGGATTAATTGCAGTGTTTTCCAGTTATTTTCTATAATTTTATATTTTTAAAATTCCATAAAGGGAGTTTCATTCTATAATCAATACCTAAGTTATAAAATAGATTAATTATTGACATGAATTGGTTGGTTATAGGTGGATGCAGCTAAAGCACCTGGATACCGAGGAACTACAGTCTGTTCACCAGTATCAAGCAAGAGTAGCACAACCCCACCCTCGCTACCGTCCCTAGCCACGTATTCGTCATACAGCCCACCCGCCCAGTCACCTGCCCACTCACACGCCCAGTACGCTCAGTACTACCCGACTGAGTCAGCTACAACCGTCACCGCGTCTCGTCTCAACCCTCGAGCTCCCGACTTCAGCACCCGTGCACCTACGTCACTGCCGTACATGCATCCTGCCATGCCTCACAATGTCATCTCCTATTCCCCGCAAGCCACCATGGGAAAATACCCTCCACAACCGCAACCCCAGCCTGTGGCGCGACCTGTGTCACAAACACAGACGCAGCGGTGGCCGTTCCTAACCCACTCGTTCACTCAGCCACCCACACCGGACATGTACCATCCTAGCCTGGCTACGCTCGCCAGCCTCAGTCATCAGGGACTCACAGAGACTGTGTTGGCCAGCTTAGAAAACGGCACTGTTAGTCCGTCCTCTCCACAACACAACCAAGCACCAATGTCTATGGACCCTTCTCCTTCACCTGGGAAGGTCAGTACCCGGATGATAGGCTTCTTAATCATGACAGCTTTGCACTATTGTGCCATTGTCAGGGTGTCTACTGGTCGGGAAAAGTCAGGAATATGTCTGGAAAAGGTCGGGAATTTCAGATGAATTAGGTTTTAGTCAAGAAAATATTGTAATTATCAGTATTATTCGAATACAAGCTAGTATCTCAGTTAAGCAATTTTATGAGATGTTGACATATTTATTTGAATTATCAATTATATTTTTAGAAACTTGGGCTGAGAATGACTGTTGGTAATACTGTGTGCTTCACAACAACTAAACAGACAGCCATTTTGGGATGTGCAGTACACTCTCGACCCTTCAGGCTGATAACAATAGAGTGCAGTAAATCAACCATGTTTTTGTACATTTTTGGAACCCTAGTTTCCTATTTGAAAAGGCATTATCAATCAGTCTTACATTGTCTAGCTCTATAAATTGCAGTGTGTACTACATATTTAATAAAAATATATCACACTCCATTTTATTTAATTTTGAATATTTAAAAAAATAAATCATGGAAGTGTATACTGAACTTAAGTTGTTGGTTTATACTATTTAACAGAAATTTGTTTTATAAATAAACTAGTAAATTCAAATTAAGATGTATGGATAAAAAACACTCAACTGTTTTGTGATGGTGTATGGGTATATATTTTCTAGTTTTAAAAATAAAAGTTTTTTTAGATACATATAATATAACGTAGTACTAAAGACAATGCTAGAAACAACGGAATTGAACAACCCCAAACAATAGAACAAAAGTAAAAAAAAGGTGTAAAAAATCGTATACATTTCTTAACAACAATTTGTTGGTTAATATTAATATATACAAGCTTAAGGTGGGTGGGACTTTAAAAAAAAATTGGTCGGGAAAAGGTCGGGAATTTTGAAATTGAAGTCTAGTAGACACCCTAAATATGCTTCATAAAGATTGTGCTGCAGTTAAGGATTTCTACAATAATACAGCTAGCCTGTATTCTTTCTTTATCTCCTTATTTTTTAGGGTTGAAGGGCTTAAGCTTTGTGTGTAAATAATGTGATGCACTTATTGTCAAACTATTACAGTAGGATATTTTAGATTAAACCAAAAATAAATTAGTCCCAAAATCTAATTTGGGAATTTTCTAGCCAGATCCGTTTTTTTATCTCTAGTTACTCTCACCAATGGTTGCTGAGCTATGCAAAATTTCAGTTCTTGGGTACACCAAGCAATGATGACATAGGTTAAAAGTCGGTATTATTACCATATTATTATAATTACTGATTATTACATTTATTTCTGACTAGAGAAGCTGCGCACACACTCTTATAAGGATGGTAAACACTGAACAGTCTATTTCAAGTGCTATACTAATGTGGCAGAAGTTACATGCATTTTGAAAGGTAGTTAACAACGTTTTTGCCCTTGTTCTTCCCCCAAAAAGTAGTGTTGTCAATTTTTGGCATTTGTCTCATCATGAAATATTTAAATAGACTTTTTTTAAATGTCCCATACATTCTCAACACTCTGACCTCTAAATTGTATATTTTTTAGCTATTTAGTATTAGTGATTGATGGGACTGAGCAGATGCTATGTAATTTCATTTTTCAAGGCTTCTTAACTGCTGCATAAAGTTTACTACTGTGTTGTATGATTTCTCAAAGTGATCATTTTGAAATATGAATTGAAATTTCAAAACTGAACTTCAGAATAGTCAAATAGTCAATTTGAAAAAAATATATAAAGGAGAGCCTGCTTATAGCAATAGACTGTTAGTTTGAAAATGGTAAGAACAAAGTTTGATAAACCGATAATTAAGTAAGATTATTTTCTTGAAGTGGACCTGTAATAATGTGCAGGTGCCTCCAAGACCAATAGGGACAGAGAGAGCGTGGAAGAACTACACAGGCATGGGAACAAGTTGCATAGAGCCCGAGGCAGCGTCGTGGCTGTGGGCCAGTAACAGCCTGTCTGTGTCTGCACTCGAGAGACAACAGATGTTCCGCAGTCAGCCCTTCGCACATCGCCTCCTGCCTGACGAACTGCCTACCATCATCGATACGACCACTCCTTATCAGGTACAGCACTCCTTGTCTCTCACTAAGCAACTTGTCCTGAGACTTTTATTTGAAGTGTTGCTGCTTGTGGCAAAAAAATACCTATAATGGGTGTTTCATTAATATAAAATTGGCCCTCAATTTTATAACAGCTCAGCACTTGATAACTAATAAAGGTGTACAGTTTCACCGCTTCTTATTATTATGCTTACCTTTTTTGTTAAATAACTTACACTTTGAGTGACAAAGAATTTCTAAACAAGTAGAGTTGATACTTGGCAGCCATATATTAATGCACATTTTGAGCTTTATTGAACTGATACAGAAGAACCTCAACAACTTTGATCTAAAGCGGGGTTTTTAGAAAATTTGATACATCAAGGTTTTTGTGTAAGGTTTTAGTTTTAAAGGTAGAACTACAAAAGAATTTGAAAAAATCTAGTTTCATGGGTTTTTGGGTCATATATTTGGTCTATAACTTCAAGTTTAATGGGTTTAACCTCTACAACTCGAAATATTGGCTTTTGATTTAGATGCAAATTTTTGACAAAGATGTAATTAACTTTAAAGTATATAGCACATAGGTTAACATAATTATAGCTTAAGAGTGGGCCAGTATCACTTTTTCAGTTTGGGTGAGGTTAGGTCTAATAAAGAAGTTCAATTATCAATTCTGACATGTTCAGCGTAAGCCTTACCCATTCTTAAATTCAAGTTTATAGTTCTTAAAGATAGCAAACGTATTCTCAATTATGCTACAAGTAGATATTCCTTGTTACAGGGAGCAGGCGACGGGCAGCATTTCAATGGGTGTCCACCAGGAACAGTGTTGCACTCAAATATGCCGCTGTTGCCACATCAATTTGACATCCCGCCAGAGGCGCTCAAGCTTGAGGCCCCTTGGGACCACTCCCGACTGCCACCTCCTATGCAAGAGTTACAGGATAAACAGCACGTACGTATTCTCTCACTTTATGAATATCAAATACTAAATATTACAGATCCTTCCTAATGTTGTAAATTGCACTTGGCTATATTTTCCAAAATTTACTACATAATTGTACCTGGGATGAGCAAAACCAAGGCACATTTTCTCTTGCTACAAAGGCATTATACCATATTCTAGTTAAGCAAAGCTTATTGAAGAATTTCCCAGCATACTCTAGGCACTATTCTTTACAGCAAATCCATCAACGGTACACATGTACCTGCTCGGGTCTCTCCAACATGTATTTTTACTCTTCTTTGTCCACGCAACTGAAGATATTTACCATAGTGTAGACAAATATTTTGTGTTCTTAATATTTAAAATACTTTTAGTCAGGGATGGGTCGGTTCCGGTTCTACCGATAACCGATCACCGACACGGCAAAACCAGGAACCGATGTTTTGCTTAATATTTTTAGGTGCGATTTGAATTAGTTCGGGGTTTTTTGGTCCGAAAACGGTACTCAAAAGTCGAGCGGACCTTTGCTGATACACAAAGACACAAGCGGGTATTAAATCTCATCAATCCCAGTAAAATAAACCGTGATTCGTGCTTTAGAAATGCCGAGTGAGCGTATTGCGTCTAAATAATTTTCTTATTGGGCAAGTAGACTAGTATCGGTTGCAATTTCTTTGACTATTGACTTGTTCCGATCATTGTCCATGCCATCTGTTACCGCGCAGTTAACGTAACAATAGCATAGTTCGAGAGTTGCGACTATTGATTTATCGTAAACATGAGCGATCACTATGCGCAGGTGTGTCGTCTGTCACTGTCAGACTAACAATATGGTGCTTGATCGAACTCGTGTTCAGAACTTAACCTCACAAACTAAACTTCACTTAAATCAAAACACAAGCATAGCCTGTTGATTTTTGTTATTCAAATGGGCTTTTCATCCAGCTAAAATAAATATTATGTATATTGTAATGTAATATAAAAATTTATTTAAATGTCATTTTATTACAGCCACAAATTAGAACTCGGTGATTATCAGTTCAAGCTAGGGTAGTAAACATGGTGTTTTCATTATGTTACTGAAACTTAATAATTATAGGGTGGAATAGGGAAAACATATCAATTACTTAAATACCTATTATGATTTCATATTATAGCTTAAATTAAAAATAAGTTAGTTTAATATTACTGATAGGCCTAGGTTAATTAAACTTTTAATTTAACTTCCAACTTATTGGACTATGTTGCTGTAGCCTGGCTTAAAGCCTGGGCCTAGCTTTCTGCACCTTAATAATTGGCTTACACACGGATATATACCTATGGATTAAAGCTATGACAAAAATGTTGGACCTCATAGTTGCACAAGTGACTTTGGCGATCATCTGGTTTTATTTAACAAAGAATCGATGACCAAAAAATCTGGAGAGCCGATTACCGGAAAAATTTTGGAACCGACCCATCCCTACTTTTAGTGCTTTTCTCCAAAAGTATTTCATTATCTAACTAACAACTCAAGTTTAAAACTGAAAATAATAAACAATGTTTTTTGTTGAATAAGTTTGGCCAATTAGGGTAGGAATATACATGCCAGACCTAGGTAGAGACATTTCCCACTATTTCTTTTCTGTTTGCTGAGCTGTTTTATTAAATTCTGCTCTAAAGTAGATTTAATTTTTATTAACAATTTTTTAAGGATATTTAAAAGCAGGTGTTTTTTAATTTGTGATTGAATCCACAGAACCCTTCACAGAATATTTTCTTGGTTTGCCTACTTTGCCGTCCTCAAAGCCCGTGTTTACATGATACCAGTTTGAGAGACAATTGACTGGCATAGAATTATTGGCTTTGTGTAATCGATTTAGGCCTTGCAAACTGTCCTCACAATTGTTCTAAAATTCAGTTGTCTCCGAGAGTAGATGAGGACAACGAGCTGCGCTTAGCGAGACCCCCACCACTGCTAAACTTAGTTGCTGGATTTTTATCTTCAATTGTCTGTAAAAGTTCATAAAAATATCCGGACTTGCCTTTAAACATGCTTAAATTCCTAAGGATATTCCAGAATCAATTGAGATGACGGACCGTGACTCTCATTTCAAAAGCCATCTCCTTGTCCATTGCCTCTTTTTGTTTAAGTATTCTTCAAGCATGTCGCAAGAGTCCATGATGAACTCCTTGCGAGATATGATATACGACGAGCACAGCCATTTTTCGCTGTGTACTGCCGTGACAATAGTTGGCTCTGTATGAACAGTTTAAGTTCAAGTTGACTGGCCTCTGACAATTCCGTGATGACAATTGTCTCACCCAACTGGCATCGTGTTAACTTGGCTTAAGAGGGGGCCGTATTGAGGGGACGCAGGTTTAACTCAGAGTACCGCTTATGGCGCAAATTACGTTTTAGGCAAGTTAATTTACTTAAATGTGCACATTTTCTCTCGGGAAGCATAGATCTATTGATGCTGCTTCATGTAAACACTAAAACTTTTACTTTCGTCATCAAATTAATTCTGTACTTCTGAACTTACTGAAAACTGGATTTTCCATAAGAACATAGCGCTCAAAATTCAATAATTAAAATTCTAATTTAAAACCAAACTCATTTTTTCTTTTTTATATGCAGCAGCACTAATGACTAAGCTTCCCAAGAAAAACTTTCTACATTTTAATTCATTAACCTACGTAAAACAGTTTGCAAATTTTCCCATGCTAAATTCCCCATTTTTTTTATTTGAATGCAGTTCTGGCTCTATCCGGCCCACTCTTAACCACAAAGTGTACTTGTGGGAAATTCGGCATTGGTTAGTTTGAAGTGTTTTAATATCTCGATACTTTTAAATGGTAAATTATCACCATTTATCACCTATGGTAATTATCACCTAATTCACCTTATAATTATTGTGCCCAAAAACTACTTACCATACATACTTGTATCTAAGCAGCTGTTTTCACCTTTTTCAGGCTTCAACCAATGGTTCTAAATTTTTGCATGTTTAAAAGTGCATATACATTTTTTAAATACAGTTTGTTTCCTGTTCCAGGGTTGGACAAAGTGGAGCCACTAGACGTTTTGCAACGCTCAACTTTACTCGGCAGTAGCATATATGGCATCATCCTTCAATAGCTCACATTGCTTCCACTTTATCATTTGGTTCGCTTAGAACGCCCTCTGACGTCTTGATGTTCCCGATATATACTTTTTCACTGTGTCGTTTCATAGTAGCGAAGCAGAATTGTGTATAATTTGAGAATTTTTATTATATTATTATAATTATTATCTTTGGATTTGGTGTAAATAAATACAATAATTGTCGGAAGTAGGGCTTAGCCTGATTCCCTGCGAAGAACGTCATGCAACTACTGATCCCGATCACTTGCTGATTTTCTCTGACTCGCATAGATTGATTTTTATTTACTCCTAATCCGGTAGTTGTGTGTACGCTTCTGTGTTTAAGTATGGGATCTTAAGCCTTGAAGATTTACAAACAACCAAGTTGCAAATGCAATGAGAATCTAGCTTATTCAACCTAAACATTGATATAATACCATAGTAGTTTGATAGGCTGCTGTAGGGTGAGAAGGGACCGAGTCCTGACGGGGCCCCAGCTAAACCAGAAATGGGAATTTACTATTGGATTTATTATGTAATATTGCTTGTACATGAAGACTTAAAATATATCTTTAAGCACTGTGCTTTAGTCTTTTTACTACCTCTTGTGTTCTGATTAATAAGTAGTAAGCAGTATCCCTTAAGAGGCGACCAGGCAGAGCAAGTTCCGGTCCATCTCTCGTTACTGCTTATAACATGAAGTAAAATTGGTACCTATGGGGGAAACAATGAATCTTAATTCCTGGTAGGCCTAGGTTAATTACATTTTAAATTTGACTTGTAACTAATGGGCTATATTGCTGTAGCCTAGTCTAGAGCTTAGGCCTAGCTTGTTGCAACTTGACAATCCTGAACTTATTTTCATTATTTTAGTTGACTTAGGGCGGTATTCTCAAACGCTCCTCAAAAGTTGGGGTTACTTTAAAGCCAAAACGCCATTCTTTGACACTCCTCCACCTTTCCTTGAACGAGGGAAGCTCCTCAATCAAGTGTAGAAAACCTTACAGGAAAAAAAGTTCTGAGTTCTTTTTTAAACGTATTAAAGTTTGGATAAAATTTCTTAAATACTGTTAGTTTATTACAACCAAAGCTGTAGAGCCTTTACTGCTTATAAATATGTCCACATTTGTTTTCAAAAGTAACAGTTTAATCAAATATTTAAATGTGGTAAGATTTGTTGAAGGTTGGTCAGAATGAAATACTATCGTTTGGTTGTTTTTCTATCATCCGAACTCTCAGTTTATAGTCGCCTGTGTACGTAACAATAATGTTGGTAATTTAACGCTTAAAACATATATTTCATAGTTTCAAAGAAAAGTAAGGAATATATAAGCAATTTTTTATAATAACATTCTTTTAGTATCTGATAACTAAAAATGTAGCCTGTCAAATAGGTACTAATAAAGTTAATCATCATCAATTCAACTTTTCTCTTCGGCCATCAGAAAGACCGCAACTAAATTAGAGTTGCTACAGTTATAAGCTAACTACAACCTATTTAAGTATTATTAATTAGTAAGGTTGCATAATACAACACAGGTTGGTAGTAGGTTATTAATACAAACTGTGGCAAATATGTTCATTGGAGAAGCAGTTGTCAAGAAAGGGCTTCCCATCTCTCAGAGATGTCCTACAATTTGAGGAATAGGGAAAACTACAGCCTGCAGTCCCACCACTGCGACGTAGAAGAAACCCTCTTACATCGGCACCAAACTGTTCAATAAACTTCCTCCCAGACTGAAACTACAAGCTGACTCAAAAAACTTTAAAGGCAAGCTTATGGAATGGCTCATGGAAGGTGAATTTTACTCCATTGAGGATTAATTACCTGGAGCGGATGTAAAATCAGAAGAAGACTTTTTGACGCCCATCCTGTTCTCTAGGAACATGGATTAAGACCATTAAGTTCAAGTAAGTTGTCATTTTATTAATGAACATTACACGATTTTATAAATGAATAGTGATAGTTTTGTCTTTCAAAAGTTTAACGGCAGTTGTAATCGTGAGGACAGTAAGAGTTCCACGCGGAGAAATTCAGTCGATCATAGGTAATAATTAGCTTTTTTCTGACCAGCTAATATTTACTTTTGGGTTAACACCAATTCGGATAATAAATTCTTTAACTCTTGATGTTGGGGAAAGCAAATACAATTTTAATATTTAGTGTTGAATATATTTTTGATCTTATAAAACACTTAAGACTAAAATAACTTAGTCTAAATAAATACAGTATGTTATATTATCCATCAGATCCTATGTCGTAGAAACACATTTATCTACCTCATTATTTTGTATAGAAAAATACATAAAGCTAAGACTACAGACGAAGTTAAATGATCTTTCAGTAAAAGTAAATCACAAACCCCATGGAAATGTTAACTTAGTCTCATACTTGTAGCAAATTTTAGTAACTCATCTAGCTATAATTGTAATAAAAAGCAATTGATTATAAAAAGAAAACCAAAACTTAAAATAATACAACAACTAACTTGACTAGTGATAAACAATCTCATAATAGAAGACAAATTAGTAATTACTCATAAATATAAATCAAAATATTTCAATTTAACCACAATCCAAAATGTAGCGTGCATACTGTTGCCATTTCAAAGCAAGTTCACTAAACGTGTGACCTCAATTATTTAATTATTGGCAACCGTCAAATTCTCTGCATTGATAGTGAATGCCAAAAAGTCAAAAACTAAACTGGGTTAAAAATGTCCACAATTTACAGCAGTACAATTAAAGAAACAACATTAATACTAACACATTTAGTTAACGCTAATCTCCAATTTAATTGAAAAAAAAAGCCTTAAAATCTTATACGAAAACTTAAAATAGGCATACATTCAAATCAAGCTGCACAATTCTAATTAGGGGTAAACGGGATTGGATTTTCCCTTTGGGAGGGAATCAAGTGAAAAACAGTTTTTCTTGCTTGATTTCGGGAAAATTTTTGGGGGATTAAAAACTCTTTTTGGTCTTTACAAACAGAAAAGAAAAGGTCAGAAAATGGAAAAGGGGTTTTTTTTACAGAGAAAGAAAGTATTAATATTTACCCTACAAATCCCAATCTTGTGTTCCTTTGTGAGTTTTAAAAGAAATATGTATGGTACAGCATGATTGTCTTTTGATTTGATATTATTGGTCGTATTAGTGCCATATAATTAAACTTTGTAATCATTACAGGAAATTGTGAACATTAACATGTCAAAAAGGGTTAAAATAATTATGTATTTACTCTTTGAAAAGATTTAAACATAATTTTAAAATTTTCATTTGTTTTGTAGTTGGAGGAATTTTTATAAGGAATTCACCTAGAAAACTGATCATTGATCAGAGTAAAATTATCAAAAAATGAGATTGTTTAGACATTTTTTCAAAACTATAAGATCTGCCAATTAAATTCCCAGCCGCTCAAAAATTCCCTAAAAAATCCTGTTTAAAAAAAATGTCCTCTCAATTTTTGAAATTTTAATTTTTGTCAGGAGTTTTCTAAATTTTGGGTCTTGTCCACCTCTAATTTCTATTATAAATTTGTACTAGCCTGAGGCCTTTCAAATGCAACATCGATTATCTTCAGAGGCAAATCAAACTCCTCTAATCCCGCTAATCCAAATTCCAAAATAATCCGCCTAATCCAAAAACTGTCGGGGGGAAAAAGTTTATAAAATTGTTGAGTTGGTAAAATAAATAAAACTAGTTTTCCAATTTATGTTATACTGTATGTGTTTAATAACAAACCAGCACACACAGTGACACACTATACACACAGGTATGCGGACAAAAATAATTTTGAACAAAACACACTGTCAATATGACATGGTGAGTCATCGTTTGTTTTTAGAACGGATGACCTTACTGTAAAGGCCTGGGCACGGGGGTTGGGGTGGAAAGGTTCTGCGTCCTGCTGTTACGTGCTTAGACCCTACTGCCCACAGTTATCGTTACTAGTTATTGTGTACTATTGTCATATCTCCGTACGTTAATTCTGAGCTGTTTATTATAGCAGGGTACTTCAAGACATACGCAAATAATTTCTTACATTTAAATATAAAATATTAGTCGCTCAAAGTCAATATGTGACTTTGTTAGGTCAACATATTATAATAAATGCACCAATATATACCAAAAATCGGCTTAATTCAAATTTTTCTTATTCCGAACAGGGTCCAATGCCAATGATTTTGGATTAGCGGGACTCTAGTGTATACTGGAACTTAAATACAAAGGTTGTTTTGGTCTTTAAAGCGTGATCAGGTGCAGTGTGCGTCTGTGTGATGACTTACATTTGGGCAATGAAAAAAGTGGATGGGTGTTGTACAGTATGTTTGGAAAGGGAGGGCACAAACAGCACACACACTCAAGCTCTGACAGCCTCTGCCGGGCCCGGCTTTCATCCCAGTGCTGTGAATCCGAGATGGCCGAGTTTTCGTTCTTTTTGACAGTCCTGACTCTAGTATTGTTTATTATTTATGTAATTTCACAAAATCCTTTCTTTGGAAAAATTTCATAAATAAAATGTTTTTAGGTAAGAAAAAAATTTTATTATTATTTATTAAAAAAATATTATTTTAATTTAAAATAAAAATGTGTCTTCTTCTTGTTTTTTACAAATTTTAGGAATTATTGGAAGGGGGCTACGTCTTGTGACAATTACATACTGTTACTTTAACTGAATACGAATGCTAGTCTTACATTTTTAATAGTTTCTTAAAGCACATTTTATAATTCAGAAAAACAAGATCTAGTGGTGGTGCCACGGCTCCGGTGGCATCTGCCTTAGACCCACCTATGCACATGATTGCCCACTCCTGTTCATGGTCAAACCACGTTCTAAGTTAAACACTAATTTTAGTATGTTAATTGTTGATTAAGCTATTTTTACATATTTCTACTGATCTAGCATTTTTAGTCATCATGATCTGGGCAGGATTCAAGAGATCCCACTGTAATTTAAAACCTTAAAACTTACAGTCCTATTTGTCCAACATATAGGCTATCTATAACTTAAGGAAGACACAATCTTAAGGTATTTGAGAAATTTACTTAGAGTTCAATGTGTTTTTGCATGATTCTAGCTTCAATGTCCAAGTGCAGTTTATCAACTTTGCGAACTTGTTTCTTAATGGTTTCATCGCTAACATCTCTCAGAGACAACTTGTCTCCTGCACTCCTGGCCTTGTCAGTAGCTAAAGCTGCTTCCACCTGCATGTGTCTTAACTTCAGCAGTCGTTTCCCGTAATGAGCTAATTCCACCTAGTAAACATTATCAATTTCTAACACTTCTATCATATACTGTAATATTATACTTAGTGTTGGGTCGATTCCTATACCAGGATATCGATTTCGATACCGATTCCAAGCGCCCGTAGTACTGTCGGGTCGATTCCTATTTTTTTTTCAATTCTCAATTCTGATACCAGAATCTTTATTTTGGGTTTGATTCCTATTCCAATCTTCAATTCTGGGACCTCCGGAGGAAATCGGTATTGGAACAGACTCTACCAGGAAATTCTCAATTGCAGGAACTTGCCTGTAGTTTACTACTCGTGTGTATTTCTACCTTCATTTGTTTTGAAAATTCAAAATTGTAGCATGTTACAAGACCAATCTTAACCCGATCTAAGCTTTAATAATATTGATAAGAGTTGTTCTTGTTTTATATTTATAATGTTGCAATTATTAATTAGTTATTAATATAATAATAACACTAAGAACACAAATAAAGACATAACATTTGCAGTTTACTCAACAAAACGAAATCCACTAACTACTAGTTACTAACTCTAGTCACTAACAAAGCTCACACGTGTCGTCACGATCCGGTCAAAACAACCACCTGTTGCTTGTCGGGCTGTCAACTCTCTGGCTAGCTCCCTCCCCTCATGCAGGAGAGTGGACTCTACCACCCGCGCAGGGTCTAGCTAGCAACCCTCATCAAACAAGAAGGTTTTGCTTCCAGAATATATTTTTGATTTTTCAATTATCGATTTCTTGAACAAGCGATTGATTTTCATTCCAAAACCGATTCTCGATTCTTTCTTTGATAACAATTCCTGATTCCACAACTGATTCTCGATTCTTTCTTAGGTATCGATTTCCGATTCTGTGGTATTGGAATAGACTTTACTCACTTACTGACTTGGATAAGGAATTGGTGAAATCAAGAATCAGGAATCTGAATCAACCCAACACTAACTATATTCATTTAAACTGTAGTTATTTACTCATTTTCAAAACTATCATCAGTCGGGAATTTTAAGTAAGCTTGGGTTCTATGGTTGAGGATAAAGGGGAGATTTGGAGTAGAATAAGATTCAGGGCGAAATTCATGAACAATACTTTAACCTTTCTTACTTTGAAAATGAGTCTTTTCAAATGAGAACAACTGTATGAGTATACACACAGGAATATTTAATTTGACCTAAATAGATATTCTTTTAATTGTATCATTTTTTAGTTAATTTCAAATAGATAGTTTGATTGAATAAACATTTTTTAAAATAAACATGAGTCTCATGATTTTAATAAGTTATTTACCTTTAGAGATTCCAGCTCATCAGATGTAAAGTTTGTCTCGGTAGCCAGTTTCCACAATCCCTGAACCTTAGGTTCTACAAACTCATTACTTTTAGGACCTTTAGCAGACAATCGATGTAATCTGTCATAACCATCTTTGATATCACGATGTTTATCCCTGCCAAACAAAACATTCAAATAAAGTAATACAAAACGATTCTACTGAACATTTGTCACAGTTGATCAGATGATACATTTAAAGTCTAGTGAAATCTTCATTGCAAAACACTTTTAACTTTTTGGGCGTCATTAACGTGGATCCGCTGAGGACCAAGACAAGCACGAAACGTTATTGCCGTGAATCCGCATTTATACGTTCTTTATTTTGTAACTGTTGTGTTAGTGCATTATTTTGCCGCTAGATATTTCTAATAGTTATGTCATAGAGACCTAATGTTTTACCTCAAAAACAGTAATAATGGCGGTCGCCTTGGCTAAAAGGAGTCTTTTGTGTGCTGGCGACGCCCCCTCCTAGTGGCATTGCCAGTAAATTCCGTCAGCTAATTAGAGCCAATTTTCCTGTACAATTTTGTTTTACTTACCTTTTTACATTGTACCTAACAGTTGTATCGAACAATGATACAGATAAAGCAAAACTTGATTTGTGAAACACATAAAATGATTCATATATTAAAATACTGTTATTGAATATTAGCCTCCCAAACTGCCGATTGAATATATACGCTACTCCGAGCCAGCCTCCATATAAGCCTACGAACTTGCTAACCAAACATGTAAAAAATAATAAACACTAAACAGTTTGCTTTCTTATACAGAATTCACTTTTATTGGCCAAAGAACATGTATCACTCAGGCCTAAAACTGGTATTTTATGCTTGGTCTATATTAGGGAGTAAAGCTGATATATTTAGTATATGCTATATTATATACATAGACCTGGTATATTATATATAAATAAGCATAGTGGTATATAGAAAATGTTAACAATATGTTTTTACTAAATTGTATAGCTAAAAAAACTGCTTCGGGAACAAATTTTGTAAATTCCAAAAAAATGAAAAATGTTAAATATGCTTTAAACTAAACAAAAATATACAGAGTAAGTTTCTATTAAGTGCTTTTATTTTTCCGATTATTCTACTCACTAAAAGGAACAAAAAATGCCAAATAAACATTTGGTTAAGCCAACCCCATTAATTTTGTTAAGCTGTAATGGCCGATTTTGTGTATTTTTAAAATTGCCTATAGTAGCTTCACTAAACCAAACCAATCACTGTGCAGCATTTTAGTTTACGCCAATGAAAAGAACGTTAAATTTCTTACAAAATTAAAGCAATGTCTTCAGCATTGAATTTTATTTTTACCGTTTTAAAACTCAAATAACATAAAAAAGTAGTTAGTAAATAATTTATTCAAAACTTAAAAGTGGTGTTTCAAATACTAACACTGATGTGATTTTGTGTCAAATTACATGAAAAACTGCCGCATTAATTACCTTTACAATGATGAATACCATTAAAGTAATACTGCACTAAAAACTCTTCTTCTGCAGTAAAAAACTACGACAAGGTCAGTTCTTTAAAATTCAAAACATTGAACCAAATTTAATACACCACGGCCCCGCTAATCCGAACCCTATTAATCCGAATTTCCGGTTAATTCAACTAGCAATTTAGAAAAAAATTGGAATTTTTCAAGAAAATTTTAAACACACTTTTACACGTTTTGTTGTCACGAGGAAGAGCCGAAACAACGACACAGACGCAACTACGATGCCGGAAGTAATACCAGACTTTGAACCGGCACCCCAGTCAGTCGCGACAGTGACAAGTCGCTGTGCATGCAGCTAACCTCACACAAAAGTATTGCAGCCCTTCACGATGCAACGAACTAACATTTATACTACCTCGTCAAACAGTTTCCAAATGAGTGGAGTTCCACTACATGTTTCGGGACAACGGTCCCATCTTTAGGTGGTAGTACACATTAAACACATTGAAATACACTGATGGTAGCTCCAGCTAGGGATTGTCGAGAATTTATATTTAGTCTACATACAGTTTCGTGTCTAAACAAAATGAATTTCAATAACATTTATACAGTACTGATACCGTAACTAAAATATAATGTTTGTTGTTGTTCTGGTTTAATTAGACGTTATTTTGCATAAAAATGTTTGTTTTCATTCAAAATCGTCATTTAGCGTCTTTTTCCGGTTAATCCGAACTGGGCCCGGTCCCAATTAGTTCGGACTAGCAGGACGGGACTGTGGTGTATCTACCAATTATTTATGGTGTATCTACTTAATTATTTTCTTTGTATTTTTTTTCAAAATGGGTTGGCTGTTTGGCTAAACCAGCTGTATGAATTGCATAAAATAAAGTCCGTAATCCTAAACTGATAAATTACATATTGCTAGAAGAAATTTTGGCCAGCAGCGGTGACTGGTGGCACTACTCGCGTATGCCCAGTTCACATAGACAAGACAGATACAGTTGATTTTGCTTATACAATGCAAATCAGCAGTTCCAGACACCCTAATTTCAAGAAATAGCTTGTAAAGTATGTAGATTTAAACTATCTTTTTGGAATCATTAGCCATTAGTGTTTTTATATGACCAAAAATGCATCTGAAGATATATTGTGGACTGACTTTTAAACTCTGAAAGTGTTGAGGTTTAGTTAAAGTAAGGGCTGTTTAATTTAAACAAAAGAAACTTTCAGAAATTAATCCGCACATGTATTGGATGGAATGGTGGAGGTTGGAGGATGAGGAATGTCCATCATCTAATCATAGTGGACATTATGGTTTTACTTTAATTCAAAAGCCATAATTTAGACCTTACGGGATGTTTATTTGATGTAATTTCTTATCTAGAAGAACGTTTAAATATTCAAAGAGTTGTCTCCTTTACTGTTCAAAAGTCAGTCCAAAACATAACCTTAGGTGAATTTTAGGTCATAAAAAGTGACTAATAAGTGGCTAATATTTTTTTAATTAGCTTAAATCTACATATTTTAGAAGTTATTTTATTCAAATCCAGCGTCTGCAACTCTAGTTTTGCATTGTGTAAGCAAACTTTACAGTATCACAAGACATATGCTAACTGGCATGCGCGAGTAGTGCCACCAGTCACCGTTGCTGGCCAGTACTGCATCTAACAATACGTAGTTTATCAATTTAAGATTACGTACTTTATTTTATGAAAAAACTTACCTTGACACAGTTTTACCCGATCTTTAGAGTTTTTAATGCAGTATTACTTTAATGGTATTCATCATTGTAAAGGTTATTAAATGTGGCAGTTTTTCATGTTTTTTTATAACACGGAATCACATTAGTGTTACTATTTGAAACACCTACTATTTTGAAGGAATTAATTACAAACAAATTTTTTATGTTATAAGAATTTTAAAACAATAAAAATAGGATTTTATATTAAAGATGTTGTTTCAATTTTGTGGGAAATTTAACATCTTTTCATTGGTGTAATTTAAAATGCTGTACAGTGATTGGGTTGCTTGCTATGCTTAATTAAGTGAAGCAACAACAGGCAATTTTAAAAATTCACAAAATCGGCCATTACAGCTTAACGGGTGGTGTTAAAAAAGTGTTTTCTTGGAATTTTTTGTTCCTTTTAGTAAGTAGAATAGTTGGTGAAAATTAATGCACTTAGTAAAAACTCACCCTGTATATAAAATTTTTATTTTAACCTCAAAAGTTTTATTTTGACATTGCAACATTCACATTTTATTTTGTAAATCCCAGATTTATCTTCATAAAAATATTTTAATGTTGTTTGATACACTCAAAAACTAATAGACTTTATTATACACAAGAAGGAAATTAAATTGGAAAAACATATATCTAATTTGTAAATAATTATCCCGGTTTTCTTCCAAATTCTCCGTTTCTCAGATGTGTTTAATTGGATTTTATGTAGTGCATAATATTATTTTTCTTATGTTCAAATCAAAATTTTCTTCAATTTGAAACATGTTAACAGTTTGAACATTTGTTTTTATTTTAAATAATGTATTTGAATTTTTCCTTCAGTCTGATGTGCCTCTGAAGATAAACATTGTTGTAAATGCCTCACGCAAATACACATTTATGATTGGAATAATGATGTGCAGTGTATTTAAAATTATAAAAACTCATTGTTTGACGAATGAAGTTTTAGAGTTTATATACAGCAGCCTCTGTAGTTATTTGCAGTTTTACTCCTTGTTATAAGCAATGGCCTGAGTGGGACTCTCAGCCACCCCTCAGGTCCTCAACATAAATAAATAACTGAAAATGTGTGTTGTCTACCTGAGCTCATTTGCCTTGACAATGTAATTACTTTCAGTATTGTCCTCATCTTGCCCATCCAATTGGTTGAAACGGTCTAGCTTTTCATCAACAGAGTTGAGGTGACTGTCGTCATTTGACTCCACTTGACTCAGCAAAGCATAATATTGATCAATCTTATCTTGATGATGACCAAACTCCTCCTTTAGAGCCTGAAGTTCTTCGGCTAAAATAGAAATTCAATGGTAATATAAGTAGTTTGGAAAAAATCCTTGCTAAGTTTGGAGATGTGACATTCAATAACAAAACACTTTGAACACACAATGTCAACACAAAAATAAAAAGTATGAATTTCAAAACCAAACCTGTGAATCCTGAATGCTCTGCTTTTTCCCACAGTTTGTTGAGTTTCTTGTCTTTGAAGAGGCTTTTATTGAGGTGAGAATCAGTCTTTCCACTCAAAGGCTTATGAAGTTTGTACTTAGATGGGTCATTGACTTCATCAAAGTGCTCTAGCAGTCCATAGGTGCTCATAATACCTATGTGCACAGGGAAATAACTTTAATGACATTTGAAAACTCTAACAGCAATTTCAAAGATCGTACAGTGAGTAGATACAAATAATGCTCCTCAGGATCACTAAACAGCTTAAAAGTATCTGTACTTTATTTTCTAGCTTTCCCCATCAATACATCTCTATATTTCTATACCTTCATTAGATGTTAAACTATTTACCTACAAAGTGTCATTATGATGATAGCTGCAAATGCTAACAGGACTGTAGAAATAGAGATTTTATCATTTCCAAATTCTCTGTAAGTTTAATAGTTAATTGTATAATAACAGTAAATATGGTGTTTGAAAGGTTAAATGTATAAATGCAGCAGGCGTTTAATAAGAGTGAGTTAAAACATTTCCATGTTTGCTAACAACAGTTTAACACGTTCGCTACCGCCATTCAAAGAAATAGTGTATATGTGTAGCCCACCGCCGCCTATTTGTGACACTTTTGTTCCTATCTACATACTAACGTCGTATAAGTATACTCTTGTTACTTTACTGCATATTGCTATTTTAGAGGCTTGCTTTGTAATGGAAAACCTTGACTCCCAAGTGAGGGGCTTGGATCTGCTACTTGGTGCTACACTTAGGGTTATGTGTAGTGCATGTTTAGTTCAATTTACAATGAACTGTCATGTTCGAAGGTCAATAAATATGGTACTTGTAGCCATGATAAAATAATATAAATTGATCCTGTTACACAGATGTATTTTGGTGGTAAACTATACAGGTACAGGAACTCTATACAGTATAGACTGAGTGCCGTATATCTGCGACACTTGAGAAAGCGGATAAAAAGTAATTAGAACCAACTTTTTATTTAGTATCAACTTAAAATATACAGAGTGGTCCATAAGTCAGTTGACCGACATGCATTCA
This sequence comes from Matsumurasca onukii, assembly GCA_018831715.1. NCBI lineage: Eukaryota > Metazoa > Arthropoda > Insecta > Hemiptera > Cicadellidae > Matsumurasca > Matsumurasca onukii. The sequence goes on from CM032060.1 coordinate 47,912,209, forward strand.
ATGAAGTTTCAGTTTCAAATACAGTCAACTCCCGACAATCCACGATAAAGTCGGGTTGAGGCTTCCGGATAAGCAAAATCGGGTTAACCAAGAACTCAAAATTATTACTTCCCTGTGCACATTATTGTACAAATTATTGTACATTAAGGTATTTAAAGACCTAAACAACTAAAGAAATGAGGATAACAAATTCCAGTGAGCGGTGCATGTGAACGACGTCATTAGTTCTCATGTATTTTAACACCGCAAGAGGCGATACTGCCTCAAGATGCATTAGCGTCTAAGTCTTGACAGGTCACGTGACTTGGTTACCACAGCAACCAGAAAATGGTGACAAGATGGCGAGGGAGTATTGTTAGTGTTTATGTTTTATCTTACTTCCATATATCACCGTCACACCGTTGCATCACCAATGCGCAATGTTATAATGGTTGTTCATTTGTTTACTGTTAAACCACAATCAATGTTTTGCACCATGACCAGTTTTGCTGTATTGTCAATCTGACCCGTTTGCGAGTAGTAGACATCGTTTCGCAATCACCGATAACCACTCCAATAATAAAAACAACTCTTGCAACCGTACTTCAGAAAATTATAATTATGCTTTCTTATACCACTGCCAAAACCTTGAATAGTTTATCAGGTCAGATTTATCGGTGAGGCGGATGGGTAATTCTGGTAAGTAGGAAGCAATTATTGCTATTTTTGACTAACATTGTAAGGTGAGTCAGAGAGGGCGAGACAAGGTCACGCGTGACATTATTATAGTCTGTTTTGTGAGGGATGGCATTGTATTTTTTTCTCCATTCGGTGTCGTGGTTAATCCGCAACGCGGTTAAACCGACTACAGTTAATCAGGAGTTGACTGTACAGTATGATTAAAAAGAACATATATTTTTCTTACAACAGTATATACTTATCTAACAACAACGATTTTTTGTAGTATTACAATCTTTTACTTCATAGATCTATTGATTTCAATAGGTAGTGTATTTATCTGTAAAGACTTACCTATCAACTTTTTTCTTAGCTCGGCCTCTTTTAAACCTTCTTTGTCTGATCCTTCCGTTTTTAATCTTTTGAAGGTAATTTCTTCTTTGTCATGTATTTTCAGTTCCGAGAATAACGATTTCAACTTAGGCTCTGTTAATCTCTGCAACCAACAAAAACCATGCGATTTTAGCCTAAAAAAACTAATCCATGGTCCAGTGGGTAAAATGTAAGCCATCCGGTACCATTAAAAAAGAGCTGCTGCTTATGTTTGAGCCAATTCTACTGTAGGCTGATCAAATCCAGATTTCTGATGGGTTTACAATGTGAACAATACTAATCTTTTTTTTCTTCTGTTTTTATGCTGCACCCGCCTTTTCGGCATATCAGCAATTTGCTGTGCCTATATCATTTAGCAGACTCTATCTTTTCTGTGCTTCTGTCTTTACTCTCGTTGTTAAAATATGTAAATATAATACATCTATCTAGCTCTTATTATACTTATTCTTCCTAGCTTTCATTCACTACTGCTACCTCATATGAGGCCTTGACCCAAGCTATAAGGTCATTGGGTTGGGGGTTCATTAATTTGATATCTGATTGTTTGTTTTTCTTGGCGGGATTTTTCTGTTTTAAATTTTGAATTTTCTGGTTTGATTAGTAGCCTTCTCAGAGTTTCTTGGTCTTGAGTTTTCTCTCAAAGGGGTTGTCTTGTTAGGTAGGTGATATAGATATGGTTGAGTCAATATTAGTATATTTCCCGGCCATTATAGCACGGTATATATCATTTAGTGTCTAGCTTAGGATTGATCTATACTTAGGACAATACTGATCTACTTAATTTCTGTCAACAATGTAAGTAATAATAATTTCAACTTGTTAGCAAATCTTCTATGAAAATAGAGCTATTCATTTCTCTTGCCAAATAGAACGAAACGTCATAGAGAGGTGCGGTTTTCAGTTTTTTGCTTCCCAACACCTCCTGAGTTCAATGGTGAAACTTTATATACTGTATATATTTATGGAATGTTTGTTCTTTGTTTTTTCAATGTACCGTATTGAAAATATACATACACTAGAGAGTAGAGTCCCGCTAATCCGAACTAATTGGGATTTTTTGTATATATTGATTTCATATTGACCTTATAAGGTCATATATTGACTTTGAGGGAATAATATTTTATATATAAATGTAAGAAAATATGTCCCTAATTATATGTTATTAATCCTGTAGTACTCTGCAATAATATAAACATTGTGGAAATAACGTACGGGTGCAGTATACGGATGGATGAAGCAGTCGGGCTTACCTGTGTAACACCAGAACACTGACCTTCCCACCCCCAACCCCCGCGACCAGTCCTGAAATTCCTGGTAGAAAACAGTATGGACATCTGCTGTAAAAACCAATGATGACTCACTGTGTCATACTGTCAGTGTGTTTGCGCATACCATGTATAGGTTGTCATTATGAGTGCTGGTTTGTTATCAAACACATACAGTATGACAACTTGGAAAACTAGTTTTATTTATTTTATTTATTTATTACTCAACAATGTTTTAAATTTTTCCCTCTAACAGTGTTCGATTAGGCAGATTTTCGGTTTTATGCAGTTCGGATTAGCAGGACTCAAGTGTATATATACATACGCTTTGAAATTACACATGAAAAAGAGCAAGTCTACTCAATGGCTTATATTTTGTTATTCTCATAACATAATCATAGCCCAAAACAAACAAAAATAAACACTTGTCAAATACTTGTGTTATATATGTGTGTAACCACTATACAAATTGCATTTTGGGTCCGATTTTCACAAAATTTGGTACACATATTTCTTTTACAAATCTCTAGGTTAAGTTCATTAACCAGCTATATCGAACAGTCCGTTTCAAAATGGTGGCCATTCAAAGTTTGGTTTTCTCTATAAAATTGTGGCGATACCATAAACGTACACAAAGATCACCCTGTGTAGTGAATTTTACTCTCTAAATCGATCTAAACAACTCCCATTGCTCCAGAACCTACCGTTTTTAAGTTTCTAAGGAAGAGTCGGCCTTAGTTTGTAACAAGACTACACCTCATAACTCAATACTACCTCTTATCACACTCATCCTTCACCACATATTTGCCTTAAAATGCCCTCATGAGAGTGGTCGGCATCTCAAATAATGATTTAATTTCTTTTTAATTATTTAATTCAAATTTCTGCACCTTGACATTCAGAGCACTAGATATAAATTAACCGGTGATATAATTTACTAGCCTACGTTTCCTTGGATACAGAAAGTAAACAGGTAAAGTTTGTATTGTTTGACAGCAAATACTTTACATGTTGTTCAATTCATCATAGGTTTTTTAAAACGTAGTGGTGATGCGCCTCCTTCAAAGCTACCATTTTACTGGATTAACCTTATTGAACATTCCAATTAGGTTATTTTCAGCTCCAGTTCAAGTAGCAGAACCATTGATTACATCAGCTGCGATCGTTGTTAAAAATACTTTTTTTATTGTATGTTTTTGTATTTACATGTTCAGAAGAAGAAGCACAAGCTACTAATAATTGAAGAGAAGATAATAAGCATTTTCTGGCGCCAGAAGAAGCATTTGTTTTTTGGATTTAGTTTATTGCGGCACCTGCCGAAGGAGGTTTACTGAGATTCTGTTTCAGTTCAGGAGAAGACAGGGGAAACAGAGTTCAGCTTTTTTTTTGCTGATTGTCTTTCGCAAAAATTTATAACCAACAGTTGTTATTGTGTCCGAGTTTTGAATCGTACTTTGATTTTTTAGCCTGGTGGATTCAGTGACCGCCGCCAGGGCTTTGACAATCGGCCAAGACCACAAAGTGATAGTGTACAACCCCAGAGGGTCGCACAGTACCTTTAAGGCTGCGGGTCGCGGGGAATCCACCAGGTTTACAGAAAAAATCAAAAAATATGATTCAAACCATAATTTTTGGATATACAGTACAACTTGTTAGTGTTTATAAACTTACAGAAAAGACTAATCCAGCAAAAAACACAGACTCTTCTGAACCATTGTCTTCTTCCTGAACATCGATGATCCTCTTTCTTCACGTCCGAAAGACAACCTCCTTCAACAAGTGCCGCAATTGGTTCTTCCAAAAACAAATGCTCTCTACGCCTAAGATTAACTTGTTCTCACTCTTTCAACACTACTGAGTAGCTGGGTAAAAGTCTTTCTTCTTCACTTGACATCAGAACCACAAAACAACACATACAATCAAAAAGAAATTATTTTGTAACAAACGCCACGCAGGCGCCACATGTGTAATCCACAAGTAGTACATGAAACACGCTCAGAGTGGACTGAGCTGGGGAGGGTCGGAGCTAGTAGATGTTCAATGGTTAGTCCATTTAAAGGTATATGAGGTCGTGATCATTGCACCACGCTTAAAAGTTATATGAAAAAAAACCTACACCCCGGTGGATTAGACACTAATGCCGACCCCTCTAGGGTTAAGTAATTTGTCTAATTTAAAAGATAATTGAAAGCTTTTTTTCTGCTTTATTGGAAATTCGCTAAGATTTACAGTAGCGCTTGTGGCTATATGTCAACTAGGTTATATATTTAGATTTTGTGGCAATTTATTTTTAAATGGGATACTGTGCATGCTGTCGGTTCAATCTTTTTCACTCTACAGAGTAGCAGTATTTAGAGGTCACATGTACCGTCTTACGCAACAGGAACACCTTAAGTCTAACTGGTATTTAAGAGTTAAGAAGGAAGGATCAGGCTAAATCGGTTAGAATAATTGTGGGTTGAAGGCACATTCAGGAAGCATCTCATTGAAATTGGTTGAGTAAAACTTACCACTTGAGCCTTGGTCCAAAGTAGGTTTAATTTGCCATTCTAAAAAGGTTCATCCAAGGTTCTTATATTTACTTCAGGTTCATAAAATATTTGATTTTCCAAATTCTAATGCTAGCTGCCTTGAGCTTATTAAGAGCATCATTGCTTATAATGTGCAATGAGTAATATAATTATTTTCCTGGTTTCTTAAACCTGGACTCATTTTTAAGATCCAACTTAAGGTCTGATGAATTTCTCAAGTGCTGGGTAATGCCTTAAATAAAAAATGGGCCTAGCCTATATTTGGTAACAAATTGTGTTTTAAACTATGGCTAGATGTTCTCGATGTCTGGGATTCTATACACGATCGAACATCGTTAAGAATCGAAACAACACAGCATAATACGTTGTCGACTAGTACGTAAATTTTATATTATACAGGGCTAGCCATTTTAGCCAATCCTAGGCCTATATCCAAGCAAAGCTATCCTGTCTCCTTAGTAGGTGCTGTGGCCCTCGCTAGACTATGGTCAGGTCTACGGCGATCTTCAGCAGATCATCTGAATATTACGAAAACCATGAATATACTTATAACTATAAATTTTAACGCTGCACTACTATACCGCACTACTGTTCTGTGACAACAAACGTAACAAGTGTGAGACTGATAAGACTGAGTTCGCGGTGGACACCAAACATTCTCCATGCAAACTCCGCCCGGATGACAGACTACAGTACAGTGTGTTGTAATTGTGCTGCACGTCTGATGTATCTTGACAACAAATGGCAATTTGCAGCCTTCAAATTGATAGTGCAAGAACGGCTAAAAGTTTTATTTAAAAGATGTTGTGCCTCAGACATGAGTTTTGAGAAAAAAAAAAGAAAAAAATCGAGACAATGTACTAATGTTTTTGAAAACAGAGGACATTTAAAGAGCCTTTGGGAGCGAAATTTTAAAAGTATACAAACAGAAATATTGGTTAAACAACAATTCAAAATTGACAATTAAAATGTCAGAAAAAAACACACACAAAATAACACCTCAAAGACGGTTTTTATCCTTAAAAAAAAGAAAACAAAACATCCAAACAACCACAGACAAGACGAAAGTCGTAACATTGCTATCCAGGATTGTTGACAACCCAAATTAGGTCAGTTTAATTTTTTTTTTATTATACTCATATTTTGTCTTTACTTACTTTTGATCTTCTTTTTTTTTTTGTCACAATACCTTATTGTAAAGACAATACACAATGATTATTACTATTACATACTATTTTAAAACAGCTACTTTTGAAATGGCGTTTAATCAACAATGTGAGACATGAGACAAACATAAAGTCCTGCTTGATGATTTATAATTACAAATTTTATTGTTTTAGGTGGTGCACAAACAAAACTAATACAAAATGAATTGTAAATAAATTGGAACTATTTTAAATTTAAAGAACTCGTAAGTATTGCCCTAACTTATAAACATGAAATACTGTGAGACATGAGACACCATAAAGTCCTGTTTTATTATAATTTATGTAATTACACATTTTAATGTTTTAGGTGGCACACAAGAAAATTAAATCAAAATTATCAGGTCGATATCGTCTTTGTATAGGTTGTAGATCCTGGTCACCGTTGTTGTACCAAGGCTCAATACAAGGTGTACTAATAATTGAACTTGGTCCTACACATGGGTTTCACTCTAGTAATGTAAATAATTGTAAATAAAATTGGAACTATTTTAAATTTAAAGACCCCGTAAGTATTGCCCTAACTTATAATCCGGAAATAGTGGAATCATACATGGTTATGAGTTTACAGTATGGAAGGATTAAATGATGTTGTGCACAAATACATAGGAAATTGTTTAAAGCACATTTAAATGAGTTAAAACCAGTTGAACAATACTCCATTAAATTACTTTCTTCACCTGTATACAACTAAAAAAGTGTATGTTTATTTCAGGTATGTGAAAGGCCTATTAAAAAAATCGTCATTTTCGTAAGTAAATTGTACTAACACAATACATTATTTTGTCTAAAAATATTAAAATAAACTAGTAGGAACGAGAGTTAAAATGCTTCATAAAGCTGGCCACACTCCATGGGTATGCAGGACAATGTTTGCGTGTACCGTGAACTGATCAGAGTATTTTAGTTACTCTATGGAGCAAAGAGACTGCACCACAGAGTATCTAAATATATATATGTAAGACAGAGAGGTAACTTTATAGATAAACGGGCTTGGACTGCACTGAGAGACAAATCAAATTGCAGAGTAGCAGACATAGAGTAACCATTGGTTTTAAATGTCAATGGAGTAACTAAAGATAATTGTATTCTGGTAGCAGTCATGCACGTTCGTGACGTTCATATACTCATATTCATAATAATTATATTATTATTGTGGTTATAACTTAGAAAAAATTAAACAAAAATCATGAGTACGACATCTCTGGCCGTTTAGGGCATATATTCCTCTGTGGTTCAGGGCCGTCCTATTCTTGGGATCTATCGGAGTATACAACGGAGAACAGTTTTGTTTTAGAAACATTTGTACGAAACATTGACTTTACATATTTATGGCTTTTGTCTGCTAAACAATTATTTATAAACCATTTATTATGTATCCCAATAATTTATTTATTTATATACGGTAAACACAATTTTTACAATGTAACTGCAGTAGGCAATAGTATTAAGGTAAATGAAAACGAAAACAACGTGCATATGGTACAGAATACAAATTAATGATAATAATTGGGTCATTGGGGACTAATTTTGTCCAACCTACCTCTACTATTGTGGTACACTACTTTATTTCTGTGATCTTGAATAAACTGTCTATTTTTCGGGGTGGTTATGGGTAACAAAATGGTATGGTACTAGGCTGATGATAAAATGAAGTGGCCTGTTCAATCTGTTCGACTGGAACTCGTGGAACCTGTAATCCAGCTTCATGGAGGTCAGGTTTTGAGGATGATATAGGTCTAAAGCGGTTCAGATAGTCTCAGTGATCATCTGATGATACCCACATCAACTCCCACCATCGTTTAGACATATTAGACCATCACCTGCGTGGTTCAGAAGTCACGTTAAGCCGTTGGTGTTTGTATTTCCATTAGTCATTGGCCTTCTAAGGAAGAGTTGGCCTTAGTTTGTAACAAGACTACACCTCATAACTCACTACTACCACTCATCACACTCATCCTTCACTACATATTTGCCTTAAAATACCCTCATGAGAGTGGTCGGCACCTCAAATAGTGATTTAGTGTTCACGTGTTTAGTATTTTGTACTTCAAATCCTAACTTTGACCTCTATACAGTATAGACTGAGTGTCAGATTCATGGCTAACTTGAGAAAGCGGATAAAAAGTAATTGAAACCAACTTTTATTTAGTATCAACTTAAAATATACAGAGGTCCATAAGTCAGTTGACCGACATGCATTCAATGAAGTTTCAGTTTCAAATACAGTCAACTCCCGATTAACCATGATAAAGTCGGGTTGAGGCTTCCCAGATAAGCAAAATCGGGGTTAATCCGCAAAACTCAAAATTATTGTACATTAAGGTATTTAAAGACCTAAACAACTAAAGAAATGAGGATTACAAATTCCAGTGAGCGGTGCATGTGAACGACGTCATTAGTTCTCATGTATTTTAACACCGCGCAGGCGGACGCGGTTCTCAAGGAGCGTTAGCATCTAAATCTTGACAGGTCACGGACTTGGTTACAACAGCAACCAGAAAATGGCGGCAAGATGGCGAGGAGTATTGTTAGTGTTTATATTTTATCTTACTTCCATATATCACCGCCAACCGCTGCATTTCAATGCGCGAATGTTATAATGGTTGTTCATTTGTTTACTGTTGAACCACATCAATGTTTTGCACCATGTCCAGTTTTGCTGTATTGTCAATCTGACCCGCTTATGCGTAGTAGACATCGCCGGAATCGATAACCACCCAATAAAAAACAACTCTTGCAACCGCATTTCAGAAAATTATAATTATGCTTTCTTATACCACTGCCAAAACCTTGAATAGTTTATCAGGTCAGATTTATCGGTGAGGCGGTAATTCTGGTAAGTCGGAAGCAATGCTTTTTTTGACTAACATTGTAAGGTGAGTCAGAGAGGGCGAAGCCAAGGTCACGCTGACATTATTATAGTCTGTTTTGTGAGGGATGGCATTGTATTTTTTCTCCATTCGTGTCGGATAATCACAACGCATGTTAAACCGACTACAGTTAATCAGGAGTTGACTGTACAGTATGACAAAAATAAATATATATTTTTCTTACAACAGTATATCTTATCTAACAACAACAATTTTTTGTAGTATTACACCTTTACTTCATAGATCTATTAAATTAGATAGGTAGTGTATTTATCTGTAAAGACTTACCTATCAACTTTTTTCTTAGCTCGCCTCTTTAAACCTTCTTTGTCTGATCCTTCCGCTTTTGACGATCTTTGAAGGTAATTTCTTCTTTGTTTTTCAATGTACTGTAGAAGTTATACATACACTAGAGTCCCGCCTAATCCTAACTAATTGGGACCGGACCCTGTTTGGATTAGCAAAAATTCGGATTAGGCGGATGTTTTGTATATATTGATTTCATATTGACCTTATAAGGTCATATATTGACTTTGAGGGAATAATATTTTATATATAAATGTAAGAAATTATGTATTTTAATCCTGTAGTACTCTGCAATAATATAAACATTGTGGAAATAACGTACGGTGCAGTATACGGATGGCTGAAGCAGTCCGCCTTACCTGTGTAACACCAGGACACTGACCTTCCCACCCCCAACCCCCGCGACCAGTCCTGAAATTCCAGGTAGAAAACAGTATGGACATCTGCTCTAAAAACCAATGATGACTCACTGTGTCATACTGTCAGTGTATTTTGAGTGCATACCGGCGGTATAGATCGTCATTATGAGTGCTGGTTTGTTATCAAACACATACAGTATGACATAACTTGGAAAACTAGTTTTATTTATTTTACCGACACAACAATGTTTTAAATTTTTTCCCTCTAACAGTGTTCGGATTAGGCAGATTTTCGGTTTATTGGGGTTTGGATTAGCAGGACTCTAGTGTATATATACATACGCTTTGAAATTACACATGAAAAAGAGCAGCTCAATGGCTTATATTTTGTTATTCTCATAACATAATCATACCAAAACAAACAAAATAAACACTTGTCAAATACTTATGTTATATATGTGTGTAACCACTATACAAATCGATTTTGGGTCCGATTTTCACAAAATTTGGTACACATCTTTTTGCAAATCTCTAGGTTAAGTTCATTAACCAGCTATAATAACAGTCCGCTTCAAAATGGTGGCCATTCAAAGTTTTTATTTTTATAAAATTGTATGATACCATAAACGCGACACAAAGATCACCCTGTAGTGTGAATTTTACTCTCTAATCCATCTAAACAACTCCCATTGCTCCAGAACCTACCGCTTTAAGTTTCTAGGAAGAGTCGCCTTAGTTTGTAACAATAACAAGACTCACACCTCATAACTCAATACTACCTCTTATCACACTCATCCTTCACCACATATTTGCCTTTAAAATGCCCCTCATGAGAGTTGGTCGCATCTCAAATAATGATTTAATTTCTTTTTAATTATTTAATTCAAATTTCTGCACCTTGGACATTCAGGAGCACTAGATATAAAAGAATAAATTATTGTGGGTTGTAGGCACATTCAAGAAGCATCTCATTGAAATTGGTTGAGTAAAACTTACCACTTGAGCCTTGGTCCAAAGTAGGTTTAATTTTGCCATTCGAAAAGGTCTCTCCAAGGTTCTTATATTTACTTCAGGTTCATATAAAATATTTGATTTTCCAAATTCTACGTTAGCGTCTTTTGAGTATTTATTAAGAGCATCATTGCTTATAATGTGCAATGTGAGTAATATAATTACTTTCCCTGGGTTTCTTAAACCTGGACTCATTTTTTTAGGATCCAACTTAAGGTCTGATGAATTTCTCAGTGCTGGGCAATGGCCTTAAATAAAAAATGGGCCTAGCCTATATTTAAGGTAATTAAATTGTGTTTTAAACTAGTGGCTAGATGTTCTCGATGTCTGGGATTCTATACAAGATCGAACATCGTTAAGATTCGAAACAACACAGCATAATACGTTGTCGACTAGTACGTAAATTTTTATATATAGCCATTTTAGCCAATCCTAGGCCTGTATCCAAGCAAAGCTATCCTGTCTCCTTAGTAGGTGCTGTGGTCCTCGCTAGACTATGGTCAGGTCTACGGCGATCTTCAGCAGATCAACTGAATATTACGAAACCATGAATATACTTATAACTATAAATTGATTAACGCTGCACTACTATACCGCACTACTGTCTGCTGTGTGACAACAAACGTAACAAGTGTGAGACTGATCAGCAGAGAGACTGCACCACAGAGTACCTATGTAATACAGAGAGGTAAACGGGCTTGACTGCATTGAGGAACAACCAGCAGAGCAGCAGTCATAGAGCAACCATTGTAATGCAATGGAGTAACTAAAGATATTATATTCTGGTAGCAGTCATGCACGTTCGTGACGTTCATATACTTATATTCATAATATTATATTATTATTGTGGTTATAACTTAGAAAAATTTTAAACAAAATCATGAGTACGACATTTCTGGCCGTTTAGGGCATATACCCTCTGTGGTTCAGGGCCGTCCTATTCTTTGGATCTATCGGAGTATACAACGGAGAACAGTTTTGTTTTAGAAACATTTGTACGAAACATTGACTTTACATATTTATGGCTTTTGTCTGCTAAACAATTATTTATAAACCATTTATTATGTATCCCAATAATTTATTTATTTATATACGGTAAACACAATTTTTACAATGTAACTGCAATAGGCAATAGTATTATGGTAAATGAAGACGAAAACAACGTGCATATGGTACAGAATACAAATTAATGATAATAATTGGTCATTGGGGACTAATTTTGTCCAACCTACCTCTACTTTTGTGGTTCAAACTTTATTTCTGTGATCTTGAATAAACTATCTATTTTCGGGGTGGTTATGGGCAAATGGTATGGTACTAGGCTGATGATAAAATGAAGTGGCCTGTTCAATCTGTTCGACTGGAACTCGTGGAACCTGTAATCCAGCTTCATGGAGGTCAGGTTTGAGGATGATATAGGTCTAAAGCGGTTCAGATAGTCTCAGTGATCATCTGATGACACAATCAACTCCCACCATCGTTTAGACATATATTAGACCATCACCTGCGTGGTTCGGAAGTCACGTTAACGTTGGTCTTGTATTTCCATTAGTCATTGGCCTTCTAAGGAAGAGTTGGCCTTAGTTTGTAACAAGACTACACCTCATAACTCACTACTACCACTCATCACACTCATCCTTCACTACATATTTGCCTTAAAATACCCTTATGAGAGTGGTCGGCACCTCAAATAGTGATTTAGTGTTCACGTGTTTAGTATTTTGTACTTCAAATCCTAACTTTGACCTCTATATTTATAACAGGACGAAAATTTAAAGCCGAAGGGACCTAAATTACTGTTTTTGAACTTTAAAAATAATTGAACTTTAAAAGTCAATGAAATAAGTTATATTGGTTTGGCAGATTGGAGGAGGAGTCACCATAAACCGGACTATTGACTTTAAATGTACACAACATAGTATGTGAAATGTGACATTTTAAAGCAGATTTCTTGCAATCTTTAAACTTGCATTACCAAAATGAGTAGATATATAAACAACTTTTTTTGTGTCGCTGCTGAATTAGTATTAAAATTTCTTTTGAAGAGCCACCAAGGGGGAGGGGTTGTACCAAAAATTTGGGGCTCTCCCCTTTGGTTTTGGGAAGAGGTGTGTGACGCAAACTTTGTCAAAACAAACTACATAATCCTATAAAAACATGCCCTACACAGGGGTCCAAAAGTGTTTTCAACAAAAGTTAAGGGAATATAAAATTCACCCTGTATAATGGAGATTAAACAGGTTACATTATTAAAAAAAAGGTTTGTGAAAATAAAGTCAAAATTGCTTGAGATAGTTAATTTTGAGTTTTTAAGTCAGAACTAGTCTTAATTTACGGTTTCAACTTAAATGTTGGAGTTCTGAGATTTTAACTCAGAATTTCGACATTTTTTCTGGAAGGAAAAATATCTGAGATAAAAAGTCAGAATTGCAACATTTTTTCTCAAAGGAGAAATATCTGAGACAAATGTGAATTCTGACATTTTATCTCGGAGGTAAAGAAAATGTTTCTTGATACTTTTAGGCCCATTCTCCACGAGCAGGTAAAACGCAACCTGGTTTGCTGGCCCTCCTGCTCAAAAAATTTTGACTATTCTCCACGAAGCTGTTGATTGAACGCCGCAAACGGCGACCAACCCTGGGAAAGCAAACCGCTCTCCTATTCTCCATGGGCAGGCAAAACGTATCTTTCTTATTTAAATCAACGGGTTTGATTATTAATACTAAGTATTGAACCATTAATTGAACTCACCTCTTTTGTCTTTCTCCTTCACATCAATCACTCCCCAATCCTCAAACATGGCATCACCCACTTGAAACCAACAATTTGCCTTGATTTGCCTGTTTGAATACTCCTTACCTTACTACGTACATTGCAACCTGTTCCGTAAATAGTCTCACAGATTCTGTCAACAATAGCCATTCCGGTGTTTTCTAAGTTTTGATATGGTCCAGGGGGCTGCTTTCCTACGTAAACTTCCATGTTGGCAGTGTAGAACAATTTCGCATCACATAAGGCAAATATTTTTATACCATATTGTGCAGGTTTAGAAGGTATATACTGTCTAAATGCTTCATGGCCTCGAAACCCCTCCAACTTCTCATCAACAGTCACAAGACATGCTGAAGTTGTTCTTGCTGTAGGTAACAAACAAGTCAAACAGCTCACGGATTGGAGCTAGTTTATTACACGGTTTTCTCTCTGGTCAGGTCTCTTTCTACTACGCATGCTACTGTGTAGCTCATCACGTTATCACCGTAAATTAACACATACAAAAAAAAACAAAGGTAACTTGACTGAGTTTGTTAAGTGGGGGTTGGGGCGAACCTTGTCAGCTGGCTTAAGGGCTTCATATTTAGTAAGCACAGATCAAATACCTATAACACAGAAACTATTAATAAGCCAAAAATGATTTGTATCTCTTTAGATAGAGCAAAGAAGGAAGTTTCAGCATTGTATAAGCTGATTGCGTGTAGTCTGTTTATTTTCATTACACTCATAACCTTAGAAAATGACGTCTCCTCAAGAAAAATCCTTTTGTTTTTGAGAGTTTGATAAATGCAAATGAAAGGCTCAATTGCAACAGAGGTTTAGCCAAAGATTGATTAGTAACTATCTCATCACAAAAAAATTTACAAAAGTTTTAACAATGAAATAGTTATAACAAGTTACAACTTAATTATGACAAGTTTAAACATTCCTCATCAACACAGTTCCAACCCGATGGATGGCGAGGGTAGGAATAAAACCCTTCCACTACCACTACTAACGCGCCGTCGCGTCAGACCAAATTATCTGTAGATCGAACAGCCGATCTAGCGGACACCTACAGCTGATAATCAATTAGTGATGCCAATACGATGGACTAAACAGTTATTGTGCCAATAGAAAATTAAAATTGAATAAACGCTACTGGCACTTAAAACTGTTGGTACGAGTGATTATTCTAACTTGATATCATCAGAGCAGTTTTCAGTCCAGTTTAGCCGGTTTGTGACGTTACAATATCTTTCGATACGAAACATAGGCTAATTTTGTCTAGTTTAACCTAACCTAAATGTAATCACACCTGACTTAAGCAATTTACTTTCTTATTTATGTTTATTTTGATATATAACGATTTCTATTATAAAATACTTATCAACTTACACAGACATATTGAAATTTAAATAATCATAACATTAACTTGACCCATAATGAACATAACCTAAACAGTTTGTTTACAAAAGGCAGCCATCTTGATAGATAAATTGTTTTTGTATTTACGTCACGGGTGAAGCAGGAAGCTTCACAGCTGTTTCACCTAAATCACCTTGCAAACATTATTTTACTCAAAAAAGTTTGGGTTCAAGACTTTACTTAAAAAAAATTTGTGTTCGAGACTAGGACACCTAACATAAAAAGGCCAGCTCGCGCAGTAAGAGCCAGTTTTCTGGGTTTAGCTTCTTAGCCAATCTGGAAAACTCTCCCCCGGGGCGAAGGAATAGCTACTTGCCATCCTTTGTCTACTGAAGGTCAGCTAGCTTCTTGCCACTGACTTGTTCAGTATTTACGGAAACTCCCTATAATATTAAGCATAAGAATATTTAAGTTTTCGTTAGCCCATAAACTCTTAACACCGCGTTAAACTTCTTTTGTTATTAAATTAACCTCCATATAATAAAACTAAATACCTAAATAGAACACAAAGTAAATAAGCCTGTAATTATTATAATAATACAAATTTTATAAGTTGATAATTGTTCATAACTGTTACTGTATTTAATTTAAGAAGTGTTTGAAGTAACTACCATAAAATTATTAATTTAGTTTGTTTGAAAGAAATAAATGGTTATTTGTACGAGTACCAGCTTTTTATTGTTTTGCCTACTTGGTAAAGAACCTCACGACCCTGCTGCAAAGATAATTACCAATACTTATATAAAATACAAACGAGAATAGACACATAATTTCATAGGTTGTCTATACATAGTAAGCGTCATTATGCACTTTTATTTGTTCTGCCTTAGTTTTGTTTGAATGCTCAATAATTGTAGTGTTTAATTCTGATAGTTTTCTATCATACTGCAGTTGAAAATTAAGGTCAAAAATGCTTCAAAACACGTTATTATAACACTAAATTTACAAAATTTTCGTGGGAAGGCCCCCGGACCCTGCTAATTGTTTGTAGGGTGCTTCACACCCCTAAACCCCCTAGTAGAGCCCTCCCACTGACTATACACATGAGGCGCTACCCACTACAATTCACCTTCCTCTTTTCCACAAGATCGGAATAAAGAAAGTTCAGATAACAAAAGCAGTAGAATCCATCACTCCAGTTACTTTGTCTCTCGTACGGCAGGAAACTAATGCTTCAATGTGTGCATGCTACATGTGGTGCGCTTATCGAATGCACAAATCCACTACAACATATACTTCGAAGTTTAAACCGTTGTCTTTGTTATTGTATTGTAATTGTACATCAAATATAATGTTATTTTACTATTACAAAAATTAAAATGTACTATTATATTATCAATATAATTTTTGTATTGACCAAACTAAATCATTTCTAGATACAAGAATTAAACAACATAAACATAACAAAAAGTGCATAAATAAAGAAAGTAATCTAGTGTTGCACAAAGTTTTGAAAAATCACAAAATAAATTATGATGGAACAAACATTCTTTGTATGTCTTTTATATGTAAATAACCATATGATTTTAATTTTAAACTATTTGGTTTTGTAATTTTTTTGTATATCTTTTAATTTGAAGAAGGTTTCTGTTTGAGACCAAAATATAATTTCAAATAGTTTTATTTTTATTGTAAAAGGTGGACAGCCAATTAGCTTTCAATAATTATCAAATATAGTTTGTCTGTAATAATTAATTTTAATGAAATCTGTTCTTTCATTATGAAACAACCTTTATAAGTCAAAAAAGTAATAATTGTTAACTACCGAGGCCTATTTAGTTGATTGCTGTAGTAAAATGCATTAATAATTTAATAAATTAATACACTGCATTAGAGCTGAAATTATTAAAATCTTTCATTTGAAACAAAGTTTTCTCTAATGACTGCAATAAACCAGGAAATAATCAACAGACAGAAGATTATACAAGTGTTGATAAACTCATGTGCAGAGTAGAGGGGCGTGGGAGGGGAGATGAGACTGATGTCGGACTCTCACACTCAGTGACTGGCACAAGTCAGCTGACACCATGGAGGACCCTGAGAGAGAGTCTTTCAACTCAAAACCCTCCTCCGAAGTAACGTACGTATCTTTCACTTCTGTTCTTAATGATAAGCTAGGTCAAATAAGAAAACCTTTAACAAATTTTCTTTGAGCTTTAAAAAAAAAGAAAAGGGAAACACCCAACCCTATTATGTATTTAAAAGGTATGACCTTTATTTTTGAGCGCTTGTGATTTAAATATGTACAGATATTAGGGTTGGTATTGTCATGCTAATACAACATGCCACAACATGTACACAGCTAACACAACATGTAAAACATGCCAATTGTTTGTAAAAAACTGCTGTTGAAGATATATAATTTACTAAGTATATCATCTGCATGTATTAAGTGGATTTTTGTCACATTTTTATTTGATTTTCTGCTGTTAAGTAGTGTTACTACAACCATACTAGTATAGGCTGCTTAATGTATTTTACTTTAAAAGATTTTATACAAGTTTCTAACATAGCGGCACATATCAACTAACAATTGGTAGACCCATATCTATTGGCAGATTAGTTTAATTTCTTTTAAATGTTTTTAATTTCTCTTGCTACATACACATACAGAACTATAGTAATAAACATGCAATGAGTTCAGTTACACCTACTAAACGTTGCTGAATACTGTATAAGAAGGTTTGTGTCCTTTAATTTGTATTACTTTTGTAAAGTTGTTAGCTTTTTATACAAGCAAGTTCAACTGGTTATCTTTATCCCCATTCATTTACTCAAGCTAGCATTTTAGTGATATGGTTGTGTTGTTTGTCGACTAATAAAGATATAATTGCTCCCATATCTCTCTTTACTTTAAAAGTTACCTAAGAGTTGTTGTTTAAGAGGGTTAGTCAACCAAGTAAGAACCCATGTTTACCAGTGAAACAGCGGAGTATTGATTATTTCTTTCCGGAGGACAAAAAAAAAGGCAAAACACAGTTTTGTAGTCCTTTGTTTCCGCCGTACCAAAACGTACAAATGCGAGTTTATATGATAGGGTAGGAGTGGTTTTATGTTCCTTATACATAAAAACAACAAAATTGCTTGTGAAAAAAATACAATACATTTTTGAGACAATCTTTGAGAACATGGAAAACACATTTTCTAATCTCTACACCAAAATGTAGCGCCCCAAACGGGGACTATGAGAGAGCGGCCAAAACATGGTACTACATGTTTTGAGCAACTTTTTCTGGGGTGATCAATCCTCTTAATCCGAAGTTAAAACAAGTGAGCTGCCACTGTGACATTGCTGGTTTAAAAGATAACAAAAAATGGCTTTAATGGTTTAATGAATGAAAACAGAACCAAAATTGTGTTTATAGCCATTTATCACTGCTATTTATTATTAAACTATTTATTGCATTGTTAACATTTGAACAATGATTGTATTCATCACAACTTGGCAAAACTACATAATGTAGCTATTTTTATAAAACTGACAATGGTTATCATGAAATAATAATTGATGGACCATGTATTCAGAAATATGGGTGATCTTAGTGACTTTGTGGAGGGCGCTGTCAGGGAGGGAGGGAACTTTGCTGCTTCAGGCAGCAGATACTTAAATATGTCCCCGGTAGTGATAGGAGTGTTTTTCACTTTAGGTTAGTAATTAAACCCTGTCAAAGGTTCTAACTTTACTTATTAGTTCACAAAATACTGTACTTACATGTCAGTGAAGTAGTATTTTTCCCTATAATTAGTACAGGTAGCAATCAATAAAATTTTAAAGACATTATTCAATACTTGTTTAGGTGAAAACCTTTTTGTCTTCAACAGTATTTAGTTGAACCAAAGATATGTCTAACCAAGTGTTTTGAGATAGTATATTATTTGCAATATATTGATTATTTGTCACAATTATTGGGGTAATGTTTAAAATTGTTGACAGCAGCTTCCTGCCAGATGAGTTCAAGAGTTCGAAGGAAAGACCTCCACTTCAGCCTTCGTTAAAAGACATCTATCCACAAGTAAGTGAACTATAAAATTCACTAATATCCTGTTATATAACAAGAATTTACTAAAGTGTTACTAAACTTTCATTTTTTATAAGCTATATCAAATTACTAGCTATATTTATTCACCCTTTGGTCTAAAATAAGAATCTTGATATCCGAGGTATTTGGGACCAAGACCACCTAGGATGTGAAAAAACTTGGATAACACGGAGATTAATTGCCACTATTAGAAAACTTAACAAAAGAAAAGAAGTGACAAAACTTATTTATTATTTAAAAGCAAGTACTTATTTATGTGGTTAAAAGTAAAAAGAACCATTTAAACACATTTTTATAATGAGCACATAACATTACATCTTGAAAAAGACTACACTGTAAAAGCAGTATTGGTTAACACTTTGAAGCCGAAGCCTGAGTCCAGCTCAGACCGTCTATTGAAGTAATGACAAATGACAAACGTTTATTTCCTTCAAGTAGTTTAGCAATTGGACAAGTCAACTTAAAACTAATTTAAAACTAAATATGGTAACTTAGACCTTAAGAATAAACAAGACAATTCACTAAAGTAGTTACCATGATTGCTACTAAAGCTTGAACAGGTTATTACGTAGGACAGCTTATACAGTACTTGGTGTAAGAATGGCCGTTTGGTCTAAAGTGTCAGCTGATGAGCTGGCAATTCAGGTCACATGGTTGTCGCGGGTTCAAATCCTATAGCAGGAGCAATCCATTTTGAGCTCCTGTGGTTTAGTGATGGGGAGGGCTCAACTTAAATAAACGGTGACTGGTATGGGTGGAAGTTATAGGGTAAGATTCATGAAGACATGAATGATTTTCTTGACGGTGAAACACGGTTTAATCAGTAACTAGTTATGGTATTTTGTTGCAACACATATTATTTTTCTCTGTATGTTTTCTTGTGTTGACAGCAATGTAAATGTAAAATTTCTAAATTGAGTAAATTATAATGTTTCCTCTAAACTCTGAAGTTATTTAATTGACCTCAGTGCCCTCTTTTTCTTCTCTGTTCAAGTTCAACATGCACTTAATAACTAGCCTGTACATGCTTGTCAAGACCTAAATTATTTGGAGATCTTATCATAATATGAACTGTAGTAAGAAGGGAGTAAATAAGGCAGTGAATCAGTGGGGTCTTGCCAGAGTTGTTTATAGAGGAAAATAGGATATAACAGAACCAAAAAATCTAAACAGTTTTTCTCCAAAGTAAAGTTGTTTCAGGTGATATCATCATGCATTGCTCACACTCTCGTGATCCAGGCTGGCATCAACATGGCATACTCAGCCATCCTTCTTCCGCAACTGATGGCAGACGACTCCACATTCATTATAACCAAGGCAGAAGCCTCTTGGATAGGCAAGTAAATAACTCCTTCAAAAACTCAGTTTAATTCTTCAAACATGGGAAGTCCAGCACAAGAACTGCAGTCGTCAATGAAGTATGAGGGTAATCAGTAAAGTAATGAAAGTCTGTGCATCATGGCCAATGGAGACCTCCTACAATCACTCAGGCTTAGCTTAGGTAATGTTAGTAAGTTTTATCATAACAATTCTTTATTTGCACTTAATGTTTTACAGAAAACCTCTTGTGCGTAATGAAAAAACTAAAGCCAAAAACTTTACTTTAGAACAGTTTTTAATTTGGCCGTTGTCTTATTTATAGCGTTAGAAAACTGTGATGCATAATATTGTACGGCTACAAAATTTTGCCCACACTAAGCCAAGAGAAGTAGCTAACAGCTGAATATAGTCTTGGAGTCTCTACTAGCAGAGATACGCAAATGCTCAATACTTATTGAATAGCACTCATATGGTAACATGTTGAACATATTTGATAAAGTAGATCAACAAACCACAAACTGCTTTTACATCAGAGGCATACAGCCCATAGAAGAAAACAATTAAAAAGCTTTAATAAGTTACTTAAAAAATTATTATTTAAACCATTTATTATTCACATATAACCCAATGTCAAAACATGCAGTGTTTTAACACTGTCCTGAAAAGTTGGCTTTTCTTTGTGTCCAGACTTGCCTTGTCCATTTGGATTGAGATTTTTTTGCTTTATCAATCAAGCTAATTCTCACTTTTTAGTTTTAAGTAATCCTTTAATCAACATTCCAATTGAATACTTTTTTACTTTTTGTCTAAATTTGTTTCTATCATAAATGTTCTGCTGGTTTTAAATCTTCACTAACTGCTGCAATCCATTTAATTTTTCTACTTTCCAGAGTTTAGAAAGTTAACCAAAGAAATTAGTTAGTTAAAATTAAAGTTCATTTCCGAAAAATATAAACGAATTATGTTAAATGTTAATGTTCCATAAAAGTAACTGAATAAAATTTAAAATATAGCCGACCCGTAGCCCCAAGTGCTACCCCGAATCCTAGCATAGGGCAATTTCCTATAACAGGGCAGAAATTACCCTGTAAGTGCCCTTTAGATCCCTTTTGACCTCTGTGACCACTCTACAGGTTGTAAAACTTAACCATCTGGCAGTAGCTTTGTTTGTTTACAACCTAAAATCATTATTTGTAGGCATTTTCAGGCTACGTCTGTTAATTTTACATTTTTAAATTTTAAAAGTTATTATTTTTAATAACACCAAGCCTTAATACCAAACCTCAATACTTGGTTATTTTTAATACCAAGCTTTAAAATGCATACAAATAATGATAGTCCGTCGGTACAAACCTTCAAATTTCAACTAAAATGATTATTTGGGATATTCGGTTTTATCTTGAAATTCATCTGAATAGTTTTGTGTCAAAGTTCCTTCTTGTTTAAATACGTCTGCCCAAAATTCAAATCAATTACTAAAAATTGGCATAATTTATTTTGTACTAATTAGTTTAATAGTTTTATACCCTTCCAAAAGGCTAGGGGTGTGCGGTTGCTTAGGCCAGCCCTGTTTGAAAAATTTCATAACTGATATTGATGGTTTATAGATACCAAACTAAGCCAATAAATTTAATTATTTCTTATTGTAAAACCTCTTTTAACCAGAGTCAAATTGGAAAGACTTAATGTCACTTTCTCCTTCTTTTATGTGATACAGTTTTGTCATCAGAGCAGTAACTTACAGATAATTTTACTTTGTGATCAAACTTTTAGTTGTTTTTGTAAAATGCTGTTTTAGCAAAAATGGTTTGAGATTGTTAGAATTTTAAAGTAGTCAAAAATTAATTACACTGTCACGCGCAGCTAAGTGCTAAAGCGCCGCAGGCATGAGTGAAGCAATTTCCTTATCACCCTAGTAGTTCGCTACTCTCACAGCCTTGCCTCTGCCTTAGCTTTCTTTATTATCATGGATATTACGAGGCCAAGAATGAAAAATTTATTGAACTTGGACTGCTTATAACAAAAAATCACTTTTTATCCACCATTTCAAACAACTCTATAGACTTCCATATTTTCTGGTATGTTGATGGGTACTATTAAAATACATATTTATCAAAATATATTATCAAACTATTATTAAATATTATCAAAATCTGATAAACTCTCTCCCAAAAGGTTACTTCTGGTAGTTCAATTTTGCTGGCAAATGAATTTGACGAGATTTACAAAAGGAACTTTTGTACCCAATTTCATGAAAATCGGGCAAAAATGCAACCTGTAGAGGGTACACACACATATATATATACCTACTCATATAAAGTTTTGAAAAATGCTCAAAACGTGTGCCCACAACATGTGCTGAATGTGGCAGGATTTCATTCTGGGTCTTACCATGAGGACGGCATGAATATCTCATTTTTCCAAAGGAAATTCTCTAAAAGTAATTTTTGTTTCAGCCAGTCTCATGGCTATATCTACTCCAGTGGGTGCGCTGGTGTGTGGTCCCTTCATGGATCTGTTTGGACGCAAACTGTTTTCAGCCATTACAACAATCCCTATCATGGCCTCTTGGTTCCTTCAAGTCTTCACTCCTAACTATGTAATCTCACTTTATATTGCTCGTATTTTGGCTGGATTTGGGGGAGGTATGTATGTTTTGTAATTATCATATTACTTGTAGTTTGTAGTAGTAATAAATACAACCCAATATTTTATTAAATGTTTAATAGATTTACAAACAGGATTAATTAAGCACTTAAGTAAAGCAAAGCTTAGGGGAAAACATATAAATAATTTTACAGTTTTATAGAAAACCTAGAGAATCTTTCGGTTTACAATGTTCTCGGTGTAAACACAAAGATGTTTGATAGTCTCAGTGGACATCTTTCAGTGTGCGAAAGTCTCAGCGCTCAACAGCAACCCAGACAAGACTGTATGTCCAGCCGGATTCACCGCTGCGCACACATCAAACTCGGCACTTCCATGAGGTGCGCAAAACCGATGCACATGCCATGAAAAAGTGTAGTCCGCTCCCTCAAAAGATAGTGGGCTACACCTCTTCTCAGCACGTCAGTACGTCCGACTTATAGTGTTTCTTGATCATATTGCTTAAGAATCATGCTTTACACTTTACAGCGTGCAAACCACTGAATTAAAGTGTTCACTATATTTAAATATAAACAATACTGAAAATTAAGGGTGCTGTTCTATAGCCAAGTAATTTTCCATTTTCAACTAAACAAAATTAGTTTATTTTGGATTTCAAACTTATGTGTTTGTCATAAGGAATTAAAATACAACTTTTGGGGCAACCATAAAATATTTAACACTGTTTGATTGTTCTTGATTTAAAAGTGTTATTTTAAATCAAAATTAGTTTAGTAAAATGGTTTTAAAAATTGCATTTAAAAATTGAACTGTTACATTAAAACAAGCTTTCAGTATTCAATAATTATGACTATGACAAGGTAAATGTAGAAATAACATTAAGAATATAAATATTATACTTACGGAACATTTGAGGAGTTGGAATAGAATTTTGTTCTTGTAAGACCCAGCGCACACGGTGTGACTGTTCTACAACTAGAGTTGCAAACCAGTTGCGTTTGAAACCAGTTTGCGACTGAAACAAAACTTCTGTGCGCACATGGTAAACTAGCAAAGGGCAATTCAATTCAATTTATTTATTTATCATAAAAGTTAACATAATATAACAATTTTGTACAGTAAACATATGATACGTCACAGAACATAATATTTAGTGCTACATTATAGTCTAATATTTACAATAAATTACAATAACCAATTAAATTTCAACAAATTTACAATTTTCGAAAAACTCTTTAATAGAATACGGGCAACAGTCTGCTAATTTAGTTTTTAATTTGTTTAAAAAGTCTTATTTTTTAATAGTTTTTGGAAGAAAATTGAAAAGTTTCAATCCCATATAATATGGTCCCTGTTCATACATTGTAAGTCTATGCCTTGGGTATTGAAAGTACAGTGTTGTAAATCAGTTGTAGAGGATGTACGAGGATGAAACCCGCGAAATCACTTGTGCATCGCAACGGCCCACGTTTGCATGACTGGTTTGAAATTGTCAAAAACCAGTCGCGCCGTGTGCGCCTCCCCACTCCAATACATTGCCTAGGTCACAAAACCGTTGCACGCGCAACTGATTTGTAACAACCCAAATTGCAGAAATAACAGTCGCACCCATTATGCTAGGTCTTCTTATAACTGAAATAAAACATATTATTTTTAGCACAGGTGAAAAGTAATTTTAACTGTTATTATTAAACTGGTTTTAAGACATTTCAAGTACCTTTAGAGTTTAGACATGTTTTACTCTCAGACATACACTGAATAAGCAATTCATGGGTATATATCTAAAAATACAATATTGAAATATATTAAAACCAGTTTAATAAGTACAGTTAAATTGATTTTCAGCTGTGCTAAACATGTTATGTTGTAGATTAAAACTGTTTTATGGGTGTACCACTATAAATAATAACGAGATGTTGCAAGACGTTTCGTCTGGACTATGCCAGACAACATCAGTTTAATTTTAATATTTAAATAATTGTAGAAAGAATAAAATTGTATAAAGTGGTTAAAAAATATAAAGGTAAATATAAACAAGCTATTTTTCCAATATGTTATGTTGTATTTCCGGGTTGTGACAACCACAACACAAATATTTAAATTCAGTTGATTTTTAAGTTTTGTTTTTCAAGTAAAAAATTGTTTATTGTATTGATCTGAAGCTTAATGTTATTAAGCGAAATATAATCATTTTCAAATTAAACTATTGTTTTAATGGTTTGTGGAAGACACGCCAACAAACTGAAGATTCAAAAAAAATATTTAAATATACTGAACCTGTTAATTCATTGGCTTGCATATTGTGAAGCATGAATCATAAGCATTATGGTCAATAAACACTATCGTTGATCGGGCCGTTTGGGCGAAACCGATGCACACCTCGGGTAGGTGCCGAAGTGAGCACCTACAAGAAGGGAAGTGCCCGTAACTGTGGAAGATCTTAAATGTTTGTGTACTGTCAGTTATGTGTTCGACGGTGAATCCCGCTGGCCTTTCAGTCTTGAAGCAACCCATGCAGGGGCTACAAATCTATTGGTAGCAACTCTCAGGTTTTGAAAGCAGAGAACCATCTCAACTGTTGAAAGTACTAACTGCAACTCTTGAGGTTAACACATTTGGAAATGCATTTGTTTGGTGGTTTTCCAGAAATACCCAATTTACAGTATGTTATGATATTGCTCTTAACACTTCTTTGTTCACTTTTTGTATTTAAACTATTCAATCTTACTTGTATTTATTATACAGGTGATACGATAGTGTCCAAACGGATAACAGGGTACTATTAGACCTAGAAACATGAAACAAACTTTATTCCCTGGAAATCGTACATGGAGATTTCTGGAAAAATATTTTCAAGATTCTCAGTATACAGGGTGTGTCAATACTGAAACTCACAGGGTCAAAACTCGAGATTTTTAAATGGCTGGGTCATATTGTACATTTTTAATCAGAAGACAATTCTTGACATTTGGCGAAATAACTTTTTGATATGTTGCCATTACAAAGCTAGAGCTATGAACATGAGTAGCGTAAGCCTTCACGGGGCCTGTGATTAAACTGTAAATTCGATTAAAACATGGCGTTTTACGTTGTTTCTCAAAATTTGATGACCTTTTAATGGTATGTAGTACAACCATGTTTTCAAAACATTTCTAACCTCAAAAGCGATGCAAACATTGAAGTTGCTATTATCATGAATAAGTCAAAAATATTAAATAGTAAGGTATAGCATGTTGCATATCATTGTAAAGATAATTTTAATATGAACATTTCTTGTATTAAACACAACTTTGTATCCTAATTCGTTTAAGAGCTATAACAAAAACCCATTTTAACCTTGATTTTGCCTGTATTTTAATAGTTTATCTGATTAGTTTGACTTGCTGTACCTAACTTAAGAGCCTCAATTCTAATAAAATAGTTCTTCTTGGTAACAACTCATAAAATGACAAAAACAAACATAAATAAGAATATAACAATATTTGTTTGTAGCTGTTATAAAACAGAGTTAGGAGAGAAAACCAGTTGTCATGGTTATGTTATTGCGCACTTTGCAATATTTTGTCTGCTGTGTTATATCAGCTGATTGATTTCTCAAGCTGTTGTATTGTTGTATTTCACATGATTATTCATTTTATTTGACAGGTTACAATGTAAAGAAATTTTAAATACAGCAATACAACAGCTTGAGAGATCAATCAGCTGATATAACACAGCAGATAAAATATAGCAAAGTCTTGCAATAACATAACCATGACAACTGGTTTTCTCCTAACTCTGTTTTATAACAGCTACAAACAAATATTGTTATCTTCTTATTTATGTTTGTTTTTTGTCATTTTATGAGTTGTTACCAAGAAGAACTATTTTATTAGAATTGAGGCTCTTAAGTTAGGTACCAAGCAAGTCAAACGACCGTATAAACTATTAAAATACAGGCAAAATCAAGGTTAAAATTGGTTTTTTTGTTATAGCTCTTAAACGAATTAAGATACAAAGTTGTGTTTAATACAAGAAATGTTCATATTAAAATTATCTTTACAATGATATGCAACATGCTATACCTTACTATTTAATATTTTTGACTTACTCATGATAATAGCAACTTCAATGTTTGCATCGTTTTGAGGTTAGAAATGTTTTGAAAACATGGTTGTACTACATACCATTAAAAGCTCATCAAATTTTGAAATAATGTAAAAGCGCCATATTTTGTCGAATTTACAGTTTAACACAGAGCGTCCAGTAAAGGCTTACGTGACTCATGTTCATAGCTCTAGCTTTGTAATGGTAACATATCAAAAATTATTTCGCCAAAATGTCAAAATTGTCTTCTGATTAAAAAATGTACCAAGCTTTGTGTTTAAAATCTCGAGTTTTGACCCGTGAGTTTCAGTATTGACACACCTGTATACTGAGAATCTTGAAAATATTTTCCAGAAATCTCCATGTACGATTTCAGGGAATAAAGTTTGTTTCATATTTCTAGGTCTAATAGTACTCCTGTAATCGTTTAGGACACTTTATCGTGGCCACCCGGTATAAATATGACACTTTTGTTGTTATAAATGTATATTTTATTATAATTGAAAAGTACTGTTCACCTTGAAGGAATACTTGTATAATTATTAAATAGAAATTTTTTTAGGGTGCTTCACAATTTTCTATTTTTTCTATTTAATAAGTATACTTTATTATATAATATTAATAAAGAAGTAAACGATGAAGAACCCTGAATTGACATTTTAATTTCAGGGCTGAACTCATTATCAAATGTGTACAAATAAATTCATTATCAAGTGTGTACAAATAAATTGTTTAGTACATCTAGGTTACAACAAATAAATAATTCTAAATACATATGGAAGAAAATTAATTGTTCTAGGCAGGTAATGAATAGGTAGGTGGTAGGTGAAGTAAAACGACAAAGACACAACTTCTTATTCTCACAAACATAGAGTATGGTAATGGCATCCAAATACAAAGTACGTTAAAAATACTTTAAAAACGTCATTAAAAAACCTTCATAAAATATTAAAAATAACATTAAAAATAGCATTTAAAAGGCTTGGACATTAAAAATTCCTTTTCAGAATAGAACGGATGATCTTCCAGCCGTTTGTGCAGATTTTTTAGTTTCTTTCCGCTGTCTTCTTTGAGTTACCCAGGCAATTTATTGAAGTAGAGCGTTCATTTATAGGTTGGCTTCATCTCAGCAAGAGTAAGGTGGTTGATGGGGAGAGAAAAGTTCGAGGCGTTTCTGGTGTTGATGTGGTGGTAGTCTCCTAGCTTTTGTTTGTTTGATGAGACTACCAGTAGAACGGCTTGTTAATTCAGGTTACTTCATAGTTTACTTCTTTATTAGTATTATATTAAAAGTAGCTCTTTCTGTAAACTATTTTTCTCCAAATATTTATTATATGAGTATTGAAAATGGAGATAATTTTACATTACACAACTTTTATTTTGATTAATAAAGATATTTGAATTAATATGTGAAAGACAATCACAAAACAGGGATACTTTAATTATGTACAACAGTATTGGAAAAAACATAGTACTTACCCTTTCTAAATATTGATTTTATTGTGCGACCAGTTTTGGATCTTGTCAATTTCCCTAGCACCCTTACAAATATTGAAATATAAATATTTATTTACTTTTTACTACAAACATAGTCATCTGTAAGTTAAACAACCTGTGAAAAGTTGAAAGTTAGAGTAAACATAGTTTGACTGGGACTTGTGGCGTGGTCCTATAAACCAGCTTCATGGAGATCAGGTTTTAAGGATGATATAGGTCTAAAGCGGCTCTGATAGTGTCAGTGATCATCTGATGATACCCGCATCAACTCCCACCATCGTTTAGACATATCAGACCATCACCTGCGTGGTTTGGAAGTCACGTTACGCCGTTGGTCCTTGTTTTTCCATTGGTCATTGGGCTATTAATTAATGACCCATTCTAAGGAAGAGTCGGCCTTAGTTTGTAACAAGACTACACCTCATCACTACCACTCATTACTACCACTCATCCTTCACCACATATTTGCCTTAAAATACCCTCATGAGAGTGGTCAGCATCTCAAATAGTGATTTAGTGATTTAATACATTTTATAAAACCTATATATATATATACTATATACCGGTATAATCCGAAACCGGTCACACAATAAAATCAATATTTAAAAAGGGCAGGTACTTTTTCCAATGCTGTTATATATTTGAATTAGTAATGGCGAAAACCTAGGTGCCTTAGCTGTGTAAGCCTGCTGTGAACAACTAAAGTCATGAAATGATATGTTTTCAGGTCTAACAACAGTGTCCCTAGTGTACATCTCGGAGATCAGCGATCCAGCCTGGAGACCGATGCTGCTCTGTCTCAACTCTGTGTTTGTCAGCTTTGGCATCTTGGTGACCAACGTGCTGGGAGTGATGTTACCTTGGCGCACTGTTGCCTTCTGTTCGGCTGCCTCACTGTCGCTAGTGCCGCTGCGATTCTGCTCTACAACCCGGAGAGTCCCCACTGGTTACTCACGTTCCGTCCACACTCTGATCAAGCTTTCGACCAGGCTAAAGCCTCCGTCCAACGTCTTTACTCTAACAAACAGGTAATTGCATGTCACATAAGCTACTGAGGTGTGTGGAATAAGACAAGTGTATTTGAACCAGATGTTTGAACAATCTCCCCAAAAGGTTTAGATTTTCTGTTCTCTGAGGTGACAATAGGTATTTGGAAACGGCTTGCAGATTGTCCAGTAATAAAATAATTTTAAATTTATTATCTGTTTCTGCATTTTTTTCTTTTATGTACATTATTGTTTTATTTCTCTTCTTTTTCTGTTTTAACTGAAGATGACTTCCATAGAGTGTTTGAAACGTCTAGTGTATATTAACATATATACTGCAATTGACATGTTAAAACAAGATAACTGAATTTGTTTACAATTTTACATTCAAATTACAAAGTGTTCATAGGCACCTGTAGCAGTGAAAGTGTTTAAACAACTATTTTTGTGATCAACCAATAGTTTTATTTAAAAAATGTTTATTTATCTAAGTACTAGCACGTTTTTTTTCTTTTTGCAGATGTTCTCCAAAGAATGGGACAGAATAGTATCAATAAGTAAAGAAAAAAAGAAGGAAGCAGGGACTATAAAAAGCTATGGAACTGTGGAGAAGTTTTCAAGTAAGTTCACTAAACGCTCTTCAGTGATGCCGGTTTTACTGTTGATGGTGATTTTCCTCTTTCAACAACTGAGTGGAACATATCCCATCATCTTCTATGCAGTTCAAGTTTTCCAATCAATTGGTGGTCAGTTTGGAGCAGGCTTGGATGCAGACTCAGCAACCATCATCCTTGGAATCATCAGGTTTGCAACAAGCTTGTTGACGGCTGGACTCTCTCGAAGCTTTGGTAGAAGGCCACTTTTGATGGTGTCTGGTGTCGGAATGACCATTTCTGCCTTCATTGCTGCTTTGTATTTCGATAGTAGTGATGTATTCATTAGTGTGTTTAACAAAAATAGTACTAATATTTTGTCAAATATTACGCTTACCTCAAACATAAGTACAAGCTCTTTTGAGCCAACAGTCAGTGTTCCTTTAAGTAGTGATTTAGACTCTGTGAGTTATTCCAATACAGTTGGTCTATTTTGTATCCTCATGTTTGTGACAATGAGTTCTGTCGGTTTCCTCGTCATACCTTGGACCTTGATTGGAGAAATCTTACCTGTATCAATCCGGGGAGTTGGAGGTGGACTCCTTGTTTCTTATGCTTACATCTTGATGTTTGTAGTTGTTAAGTTTTTTCCATTTATTTTAGATGCATTTCATATTTCTGGTTGTTTTTAATTTTTTAGCTTTACATCACTTTTGAATGTTGTCATAGTTTATTTCTTTTTGCCAGAAACATTAGGAAAAAGCTTTGAAGAAATTGAAAAATGGTTTAGCAAGTGGTAAACAAATTCAGTACTTTTGTAACCTAAATAGGATTAGATAATTTAACTGTTAGTGTAGACTTGCCATTTAATCATGTTAAAAATACTTCACTTTTAAAAATAAATTAAACATATCCAAAAAT
This sequence comes from Matsumurasca onukii, assembly GCA_018831715.1. Lineage (NCBI taxonomy): Eukaryota > Metazoa > Arthropoda > Insecta > Hemiptera > Cicadellidae > Matsumurasca > Matsumurasca onukii. Next base: position 47,943,038 of record CM032060.1, read on the forward strand.
AGTAATAAAGCACCGCTTTCACTATGTCTTCCAGTTTATCAGCTATCAGGGCGGTAAAATTCCGCATATTTCCGGTTTTTTCCCGGCAATATACACATTTTCCCGGTGCACTTCCACGGTTGCAGAGGGCCGTTTTACGTCCGCAGTCTATAATAATCCCCGGTGAAAGTCCGCGACCCTTCCCGAGAGCTTTTTTACGCCCGCGATAAGTTCGATTGCCTATTCCGCATGTGATGCGTTCGTTCATGTTTTAAATACTGGTATGTTCGATCGCCCTTTTACACCCGCGGTAGTTCGAACACCTTTTTTACATCCCATAACCCTTCCGTTAAGCTATTTAAGCTCGTAGTGCGTTCGAGCCGTTTGAACCTTACGATACATTCTGAGCCGTTTATTACCAGCGACACTTTTCAATCACCTGTTTGCATGCCCGGTGCGTTCGATGATCTTTTTTCGCTGGTATGTTCCGATCGCCCATTTACGTAGCGGTACATTCCGAGCTGTTAATTACCCGACACCGAGCGTCTTTTCGCCCGCGGTATGTTCCGATCATACATTCGCCAGCGGGATACATTCCGAGCTGTTAATTACCAGCGCTTACCCGAGCATACTTTTACGACGCCGATATGTTCCGATCACCTTTCGCCCGCAGAATGTTTTGGTCATGCCCTGCGATTTTACATTCAAGAGCTGTTAATTACCGACTGCCGATCGTTTTCACGCTATAAGTTCGAGGGCCGTTTATTGCTTCGATCGCTTTACTTTCATAATGCGTTCCGACCAGCTTTTTTTACGCCAGCGATCGTTCGAGCGATTTATTACCCCAAAACTTTCGAGCCTTTTCGCCTCGATTACGATCTTAGAGCTTTTTAAACTGATACATTCAAAGACGTTTATTGCCGCAATACTTTACCATGCCTAACTGCGCCTGCAATCACGTTCCGATATCCTTTTACGCCATGATACTTTCCGACTGCCTTCTTTAAACCCGTTACTTTCGAGCTGTTTATTACCAGCGACAATTTCGATCGTCCTTTTAAGCCAGCGATACATCCGAGATGTTTCAGACTCGCGGTGGTTTCGAGAAGCGTTTGATACCCGCATGGCGTTATGATCGCCTATTTAGGGTGATTTCGAAGGCGTTCCAGATCTATGGCGCGTTCGATCGCCATTTTACATTTTATAGCGAGTATTTAAATCCTGCAATAAATTCGCCACTATTTTATGCCATAATACGTTTTGATGGTCGTTTCATACCAGCGGTGCATCCGGAACCTAATTATGCCAGCGACACGATTTGGGCCGATTTTCCGGTCACACTCAGAATTCGCGCATATTTCCGGTTTTCCTGGTACTTATAATTCCCGCATAATTCCGATTCCGGAATTCCTGGTCTGTGGCCACCCTGGCTTTGTTGATAACGACACGTTTTCTTTAACCGGCCATTGTTTTGGAAACTACTCTAAAGAAACTTTATGAGAACCTTTAAATAAAAATTAAGTTTCACAATCACCATTAAAAACAAGTAACAACCTAAGTGTGTTAAATTAAAGCAATATTAAATAAACCTACTAAAAGCTAAAGAACTGAGATGATTATCATGCTAGTGTCACAATGCTTACTTGTTGAATAGCACAACCCAACTGAAATGACAAGGTAAAATGAGTAAGAGCACAGGTGTGAGTAACTGATGAGAGAGCGTATAAACGTGTGAGGAGGGTAGTTTCTAGAACATCAACGCATATGGGCAGTGAAAGGGCAGTACGGGTTGAGGAGCTCTCGTAATGGCCACCCTCAGCGCATGGTTTAGGTTTTACTTAGGCAATTAAGCGTTAATTTAGCTTTTTTAATAATTTTGCATCTGTGATTCGGTTAACCCGGGTTTTGGTTGACCGAAGTTCGTTAAACGGGGTTTTACTGTAGTTAGATTTCTGACTGATTCAATATAGTTTCATCAATTGTTAGTGATTTCAAGGCTGTGGTTTCTTACATAGTTGGTTTAGCTATTTTTACACATACATAACTTTAGAAAATAGTAAATAATAATAAAGGGTAAACAAGTAAATTTTTAGCAATTAAAACCAAATAAAGTTTAAAACTACCTATTATGTACCTGGATACTATGTAATTGTTTGTATATTTTATATCAATAAAAATATGATACTGTTTTGATTTGTGTAAATATTTTATAAATATGTTAAACATTAAAGCATGTATACAAGAAAACATGTTCATTTATCATGTTGACATCACAACTGGTCATTGGGCTATGCAACTGAATGGGACACATGAAGTGATTTATAGCTTACAGCTGTTTACCCGTGCTTCGCTATGGATACATTGTGTTACAGTATTATGACTCTGAAGTTAAGTTTATCCTAGTAAGTACTCTTTGAGAAGAAAACCATAAAACCTTTGTAGTGAGGGCTCAAAAGTCTTAAGTTATAACTTTGCCTTTTGTACAACTTTTGTTTAGCAGTAAAGTTCTTTGTTATTATTATAAAATGTGAACAACTTTAAGGGTGATCTGGGGCTCTCTCCTGTCAAATTAGCCATATTTAGATTCAAAATGGTGAGTTTTAAGGTTTTTTGGAGGACATTTTCATCCTTAAACCAAAGGATACGCTGATTTCATAACAACAACAAGTAGTCAAAATCAGAACCTACAGAACTTGGCAGGCGCAATTCTTGTGCTAAGTTTTAGATTATTGTGTTATCCATTTTATTTTTCAAATTGATGGTTTTCCAAATACTTGGTTGACCAATTGTGGTAAAACCAAGTTGAAATGTTTTAAAAACGTTTCTTAGTGGGTGGTTTTGGGCTACCAGAAATAGGTGTGCAAAGTTTCATTCTGTAGGTCTAGTATTTTGGGTTGTGGTCTGATTATGAGTGAGTGGGTCAGGACACTTTCTTTTATATAGACTATAGATTAATGATTTTTAAATACTCTTGAAATGTTTTTTACATTAATAGATGTAACCTGTAGACTTCTGATGGACACCCAAAAACTTAATCATCAGTAAAATATCAACTAATGCCCATCACATTCACTTACGCAAACCGGATTGGTGCTTTTCTGTGTTTGCAACCTTGCAAGTCACAGTTAATATTGCCAAAACCGAAAATTGAGGTAAAATCACTCTTAAGTTGAAATTTTTCAATCTTGAAATGTTTCTTAGTGAGTGGTTTTGGGCTACCAGAAATAGTTGTGCAAAATTTCAAGTCTGTAGGTCTAGTAGTTTGGACTGTGGTATGATTATGAGTGAGTGAGTCAGGATACTCTCTTTTATACAGAGTGAGTCTCTACTGAGTGTATTAATTTTAACAGTAGATTCTACTTGTTGAAACAAACCAAAAAATACCTTCAAGTCCATATCTGACCTCAACCATTTAGCTGTAATGGCGTATATTGTGATTTTTTTTAATTACACGACTTTGTACTGTTAATGTGACGATAAAACCCAAATTAATGTGTTAATGACAATAAAAGTGATACCATTTGAAAGAAGATTAAATTTCCTACAAAATAAGTACCCTACACAAATCAAGACACCATTTTTATTTCAAGTAAAATAACAAAGTTGAAAACTGTTTTTACACATTTTGTTCTTCAATCTTCAACCCTTGATTAAACCAGTTAAAATTGTTGTATTGTCATGTCCAATTACACCAAAAACGTAAGAATATTTAAGGGTCTTAAGGAGAAAAAAATCTAAAACTTCGGAAAAATGTTGTCAAAGTACAGAATTAAAAACACATCAGTTAAAAACACCTGTAAAATAAAAACCAGTAATATTTCTTTACCAGCTGAATGTGTTGACTACATCAGCTGATTGGAAGTTACAAACAGATATAATCAGCTGATTTTGAATGGTTGTATTGTGGAATTGTACAGTACAACTACAGCCAAGTGACCCCCTTTAAGAGTTCAGTTTTGCCCCTTGATCCAGCTCAGAGAATACAGAAAAGCATAGAACGGCTATCTGCTATACTGAACCATTACAGGTGGTGTTGCAAGGTCCGCCATCTTGGATAAATCCACCATCATTCCATATTCACCTTAAAATACCCTCTAAGAGGGGCCGGTGTTTCAAAGCAAAAGTTAAAGTAACAAGCCCAAAATCTCGTGTCGAGTATGTGAATTTTGCTTGCGCACTTTTTATTCCCACCGTGGTTTGACATACTTAGAGTAACAAAAAAACTATGAAACTTTGTACAATCAATAGTTTACCAGCCGTGTATTTCCTTTAACAACTAAACTAAAATTTTTAAAACTGGCTGACAAGTTATATTGTTATTGAGGTCCATTTGTCTGCGGTTTCAGTTTACTCGTCACAAAAATTAAGTAGAGGGAAGAGATAATATTAAGTTTTTCAAACTTAGCAGAACTTTTATGGAAATATTTGAGTCGATGAAAAAGGTGTATGGTGTACACTTTGTATAGAACACTTTCGGTCAGCAGAAAATAAAACAGTTATTTCTTCAAAATAACTATAATTTATTTTGTACATACTGTGAAAAGCATTAGGAGACTCTTTTACAGAATATTTTCTGCTGCTTCCCAAAGACTAAATTGACACTGATGACAAACCAATCTGCAGAACTGAGATTGGATACACACTGTTACATATTTTATTCATGTATCGGTTTTCATCAATTCGCTCATTCAATCAATTTATCACTTCTGATCTCATATCCTCCATAATTAATTGAGTAATTGATAATTGACATTTATCTTAGTATTGCAATACACTCAATTTGTCTTAGATTGTTCTTAACATTTTCTCTGTGGTTTAAATATTACACTGATGAAAAAACCAAACGCAAATTGAAATTAACAGGCAAGTTTATACAAATCTGAATTGAGGATCTATGCTACTTAAAACTTTGTTATTATAATACCATCTGCCCAAACAGCAAGAATTTGTTTTAAAAACAGTTTAACTGGTTTTGATACATGTTTTAAACAAATGATCAAACAAAACAAAAATCCACCAAAACTCAGAATTAAATTAATTTTAAAACTTGTTGCAGATAATATAAAAACTGTTTTAAACATATGTTTTAAAACCAAGCAAATTTATATTAAAACATGCCTTAAATATTGCTGCAAACTGAAATTAAAACTAACTACAACGTATTTTAGACCTTAAAAGTGAGTGGTAACAAATTGAAATAATAAAAAACTTTAAGAACACCAAAAGCTTATAAGAACAGTTTTAAGTTTTAACATTAAACATTTTGTCCAATTGCTTTTCCTAAAAGATTTTTCTTATTTTAATTACAACACAGTTTTGATATCAGTTGTTTTTTAGTTTAAAACATTGTTAAAAGTCATAATTTTACTAACCAGTTTTTAGCTGACTTCTGCAAGTAATACACTACTCTAAATGAAATTATGAAATGCGTATACAAATAAATATATAGAAAACATAGCAAGTGCAGGTAGAGCTAAAGCGCTACCATGAATTCTAGTAAACGCCATTTAACAGTGTACAATTTACACTACAAATGCCCTGTTTGAGGGAGGGGCTTTTCCCCCAAAAATGTAGTTTTATGCTATAACAACTGTGTTTATGATATTATTTAGATTACAAATTATTTAAACATAATACACCCTATTGAACATGTGTACCAACAGATAATCAACAAAATCACTCAGCCAGACTAATGTGTGGTAAAGAACGATGTTTGTATTTGCTTATTGCCGAAATTATCCAACCGTTAAAATTATGAATTGACCCATTTAAATCCAAACAAGAAAAGTTCATGATAGTTAGACATTACACATTAGAACTAATTTGTGGAACCTAAATCAGTTGCAACCTAAATTACTACTGCTACTACTGATTTCATCAAACCCATGTACGATGTTAAAACATTCGATCATCTTTTTGACGTAATAACTTATAAAATATTTTACTATTTAAAACACTGTATTTTTAAATGATTTGAAACAATTGAGTCAGCTAAGAAAGCTTTTCTAATTCTGGTGTTATGTAATCTAACCTTAGTATGAACATTATTTAAATTTTAACTAGTAAGAAGTAATTTGTTAACTTTAAATTTAATACATTTACTTTTTAACTTCTTTGCATTTTATCGTAACAATGTTTAAATATAAACAGAAACAAAAAATTACAGAAACCTACAGGCGCTTAATCATTATAAGTTGCTGTAGGCCTATGTTCAAATTAAATATTAATTAGAACCTGAGAAACCAAAAAACTAGATTTATCACATAGATATATACATAGTGTCCTAATAGTAATAGTACTAAGCACAATACTCGTTTAATTGAACTAAAACAGTTTATTTTACAATATTGCTGCAAAGTGCCTGGTGCAGACAAATACATTTAACACAGAATTAGCAAAAGCTAACACATTAAATTTTATTCTGCAACACCTAAACACTGAGCGTAGAGTGGTTGCTCAGAGTGTCCTGCAAGCAAGCAGCAGTGCTGCTGGGAGTGCGAGTTCGAGAGAGGAGGTGTGTGCCGATGTGGCAGTGTTGCAGCCATCGCGGTCACAGACGCCACAGAACTCCAGTGTGACGTCAGCAGTGGTAACCAGCTTCACTGCGTCACAAGGGTTGAAACTGTCCAGCTGATGCACGGAGCAGCCTCGCCCCGTCACCCGCTCCCCCAGCACTGTCCACACGTTACACGTTAAATCCCACAACAATTAACAATAGGCATATATTCTTGGTTTCAGGGCCTACTTTGAAAGGACAAGGAAGTTAATAATGGTGGGTAAATATCCGACTGTTAGGAGTCAAAGAGTAAAACCTTGGTTTTTAGTAGTCAACTTTGGCTTTTGCTTTAGAATTAGACCTACTTCATAATTTGTGTTAAATTTCTGTATTTCATTTGTCCAACCCCTACTTTGTGGACTCCATTCACAGTAAATAAAACAAAAAACAATACTAAAAAATGAAACCTCCAGAACATCGAAAGAAGAATAGGAAGCTGATGTATGAACATAAAACATCAGACAGAAGTTCAGTGTTGGATTTTCCATACATTGTCGAACACCGGCTGACGAAAGGTTCTATAGCGGGTATGTTCTAAGGAATACGTTGTGAACCTTTTCTTTTTGCTATAGGAATTTTTATATAAAACTTACGTTTCCAAACCTGCATCGGTGTCACTTTTATGTATCATACAAAAACTACGGTAGGTTATCAGTAGATGAGCAACCACTAAGTGAGCTTAGATTGGTGGACAAAGTGTTTATTGCAAAAATGGTGTCTGCAATAAAATACCGGTTCTGTTACTTTTCACTGTACAGAGTATTAGGTTAGCTTGTGGAAAACATATAATTTGAAGTCATAAATGTGTACATGATTCTGCTCGAACCATTCCACTAAAATTTTCAAAAATAAATTGATGGGTTGGCTCCTAATTAACCCCTTTTATAGCATAAATGAGTTCTTAGAACAATATATAGACTTAAAATTTTAACTTACTTTGTTTGATATTGAATGTTCTTTATAATTAGTTATCTAATGACTGTTATATATAATGTAATGTGCTGTAACATTTTAATTTATTTATTTAAAACATTGATTTTGACAATGCCTATTTCTTGTAAAACTTGATCAATGGCAATAAAGTTCTGATTTTATATTTATTTGAACTACAGTACTAGTTCCTATAATATGTACTTATTTGTTTTTTGTCACTTTACCAATTTTCCAAATAAAAATAGCTGTTATTATGAAAAGTATTTAAAATTGTAACAATACTCCAATTTTTCTTTTTAATCAATAATAAGTTTTAATTAAATAATGTGTATAATTTGATCAGCATATGCCATAAATATAAGCAAAGCAGACAAGAGACACGATACCGGTAGATGCTACATTTGATCTCCAATGTCCAGAGTATGGTACACCAGGCCACGTTAGCCTGCTTATTTATAAGCTAACGTTAGCTACGTAGGGCTCGGGTACACCGGTGGATGACGACCACATAAACCAGTAAATCTACTGCTTTGTTGTAGCCAGTACACACTCACCGTGATGTGCAACGATTTGGCAGACAGGCGTATATGTTAAATTATGTTTCTAAGTTAAGAAACAACAATGACTTATGATTTGTTTAAAAATAAGACAAGCACAATTACAGTATTGGTGAAAAACTAGTAACTTATATTGCACTTGCTACTTAACATAGACTATTCTAGAAATGATAACCACCACTTACCTATGAGGTCGATTTTCTGGCAGGAGGCTGGGATGGGTCCATCAGGAGTGGCAGTGACCGAGGCGCGAGCTAGCAGGTCTGTCTGGTCACGTGCTGGAGCTTGCCCGAGTTTAGTCATCAGATTAGCCACTGTCTCCAGAGCTGCTCGCACTGTGTTGTCGTACTCACAGTCCACAGTGTCCATAGGTGCAGAGGTGCTGTTGCCCAGGAACGGGTCCAAACACCTCCCGTCCTGCTTGCTGTTACACACGTAGCACCGGATACCTCCACCTGTCATATTTCATTATCCTTTAGTTTTATTTTTTAACAATAATATTGAAACTACAATATTCATTGTTATTATCTCTCCGTAAGTGTTATCTCAACCATTCTGATTATCAACCCTCTTTGTGTGGTCTTCATTCTGTATTCTATTTATATTCTTCTATTTATTATAGCAGGAAATCCATTATTAGCAGGAATTCACTTTGAAGGACTACTATGATAATAAAAAGAAGGAAAAATAACATAAGTACCCTTGGGTTTTACATTTAAATATGGGAAATGATCTCCTCACACAGAGCAGGTATAAAACAGAGACGGCGTCTGGAACCGAGAGGTGAAGCCACCTCACGAGCGAGTGTGTCTCTCAGCGGGAGGGCGTACTAGTCAACTATGCCTGCGCGTAAAACTCTAACCACGGATCAAAATTTATGAACTCAATAAATTTATAACTTTATTTGGACTGTTCTTGACGTCCCCTTTATAATGAACCCAAACACGAAGTGATTCAGTCAAATACGAAGCAAATTACAGTACTAAGTAAAGCCAATACTTAAAACTATTTTTAAAACCAGAGCTCAAAAATACGTTCATTAAAAGAACTTTGACAAAGAAATATTACGGCGTAAAAGGGCAATAGTATACATGAGTTTCTTTATAATTATTATTGGGTATCTACTAACAATATATGGAATAAACATACAGTTAAATAGTGGTGTATAGCAGTATTACAATTCTTGAGTCACTTTTGTGTCTCAGGATGTGAGGTCATGGACGGGAGGGACTGATAACAATGCCATGGGAACGGACGTTGGAAGAATATCTCAATCAATCGATAAATAGGTCTATACTTCATTCATTTTGTTGTAGAATCTTTGAACTTTTTCTTGAAAACGGGAGAATTTCTTATCATGAAAGTATAATTGTGAACTATAATAATGGTTACATAATGTATATACTAATAATCTAATATATAAATTAAAACTGTCGTTCGACTTTATATAAAAACAAAAACAAGTGCTCAGAGTATTTCGGCAATGCCTTTTTCAACTGTTTCTACACACGGTTGAAAAAGGCATTCTGAGCATTCGGATTTTTGAACACCTAGAATATAAATTATTATACTCGTAATAAAAAGGTTTAAAAACTCATGTATTTGCTTTAAACATAATCACAAAGTTACTTGGTTAAGTGATCAGCTTCAGCATTTTCAATATATTCAATGTACACATTTATATAGCAGGTCAGGTAAATGCATTACATGTAAAGAAGAAGTAATTGGAATTATAGATTGAGAATGATTTTATTTGAAGGTTTAATCGTAGATAAATGTATTTTATCTACGATTTAATCCTCCTTAATACAGAGGCAAGACGCAGTAGACCGGGTAAAAGCAGGATTAACTTATTTACCTAAAACTGCCGTAACACCAAAACTAGAGGAGCTTTTTTTTTCAAAAAAATAATATATGGTAAATTTAGTTCTTTGGCTACAATTTCCACCATTTTCAATTTTACCTAACAAAAAAAAGTAGCAACCGACTACTTTTGAAATGTTGTTAAAATCTATACAAAGTTTAACTTTAATGCATTTTTAAATATGAAAACGAGGGGTTTCTGAACATGTTATATACACCATTGGCGTCCTTACTTAATTGGCTATCATAAATAAAAAAATATTTATGCACTGGTAACTGAAACTGGTGGGTTATGGGAACGAAATAGCGCACTGGTGTTCATGCGTTCTCGCAGCAAAAGTACTGTTGCCTTCCGAGGGGCGGGGCCCGGCTTCACTGCCCCCAGTACCTCGCTTACGGGATGGCGACTCCATTTCTATTAATCCTCCTTGTCTCATCATCAGCCGTAGTTATACAAATAAATAAACTTGACAATTATTTTCTACCCATTAATTAAAGAAGTGAGTGAGATGCTGATGAGGGAGCAATTACAAGGTGCAGGTTTATTTTGGACCCTACCATCCGTTTTGAAATTAATAAAGACCAACCAAAATTAGTGAATGAAGAAAAAAACATTAATAATCCCACGACTGATTATAATTCGGACAAATTAAAATTTATCAAGTTATCAGACTGTTGATTGGCGCTAGAAGGACTATTCCAATAATTTTTTGTGAGTTCTGGACAAGTAGTTATTTTCAGAAAGAAATTTTAATTTCATTAGTACAGAAAATGCAAAACTCTAATACTATTTTAAGAAAATATCTTTATAACAACAACCAGGCCAACTTTTCGGTGCGCTCACAACCTCGCAAATGTTTAGTTTGATGGATACTATTAAAAGATATATGTATCTAACATTTCATCAAAACAGATGACATTTACTAATTTTAGCTCATTAAAACAACTTTTTCGGTAAACCCTCCCCCTCCCAAAAGGGTACTTCCGGTAGTTCGATTTTGCTTGATAACGAACTTGACCGAGATATTTACAAAAGGAACATTTGTACCAAACTTTATGAAAATCAAACAAAAAATGCGACCTGTGGAGAGTACACATTCAGAAGCGAAATATAAGCCTTTTCGTAGACTGGTTGCTTTTTCAATTTTGTGTAAATCGACTATACGAGTACACAAGTTTAAAAACAATGCTCTAAACGTTTCTGGGGGGTCTGGATCGGTGCACATTGCTTGGTCCCTGGTCTGGGTCTTATCATGAGGACGGCATGAATATTTCATTTTTCCAAATGAAATTTGCGAATAATGTACTCGTAAATCAATAAGTATTCTTTGTTATGCAGCCTACATTGTGTGATAAGATGTTAGTTTATATTTTAATAAACTTTCTTGATTTATAAATTAAAATTATCCAATGATACTTAAATTATATTAGCGAATTTCATTTTGGAAAAATGAGATATTCATGCCGTCCGCGTAGACCCTGGTAAGACCCAGGGCCGGACCCGGGAACATGAAATATGCACCGATCCTAACCCCCACAAGGGTTCTGGGCATTGTTTCAACACTTTATATGCATATGGTTCATGTATATATGTGTGTACTCACATTTTGTCTGATTTTCATGAAATTTGATACAAATGTTCCTTTTGTAAATATCTCGGTCAAGTTCGTTATCAAGCAAAATCGAACTACCGGAAATACCCTTGGGGGTTTTACCGAAAAGTTGTTTTAATGAGCTAAAATCAGTAAATGTCATCTAGTTTTGATAAAATGTTAGATACATATGTCTTTTGACAGTATCCATCACTCTACTAAAAATTATGAAAATCCATCAAGTAATCTCAAAATGGCGCCCAAACAAGTGATTTTTCTTTTTTCGGAATTATAAGTAGTCCGATTTTAATTAAATTTGAAACGTTTTCCTTTCATGATATGTAGTAAAACCTTCAGTAAATGGTCACGTAAGTCTGAAGCTTAAGGCCGAAGCGATGCTGTGAGCGGAGAAAAGAGCCTGTGGTAACGCTCGTGATCATTTAGTAGGCAAAGCTGACGCCACGTAACTCTTATGGTAATAAAGAAATTCGCTTCACTCGAGACAGCGGCGCTTTAGCGCTTATCTGCGTGTCGGTTTTTCCTTTTACTTAACACATATACATTTTAAATCCAAGAGGCTACGTATAAATATTAGAAATAATCAAAGATGTTCTAATCTTGGTAATTTTAAAAATAATACTGTATAGGTTACAATTAAGAGTATAAACTTATAGTCTAGTCAGAATGAAGGGTGCTTATGGAAGCAGTGGAGGCTGAAGGAGTGAGTAAGTAGAGGGTGGGAGGACAGAGAGAGGATTGTGGGAGAAGAGTTTCAGCCAACACAATAGAATTCCTTTCAAACACTAAAGATATGTTAGTCGTTTGTTAATAATTTTGCAAACCTTAAAAAAGTAAATGCTTGAATTAATTAATCTAAGGTACCATATTAATATTGTTTGCCGTACAACTCAAACATAATCAAATTAATTGTTTTTGATATAAGAGAACACTTACTCCAATTAGGGTAAAGCCTACAGTTATTGGCACCTTAACGTCTTAATTTCGGGGGATTTTCGATTTGTTTATTTTTTTGATACAAAAAAAGCATAAGGACTGAATTTTATATTTACAACCCCTTATACAACTATTGAATAAGTAGTTGGTAATTATTTTTCTCCATATATTGTAATGGTTATTCTGATAATAATTGTTTTTTGAAATACACCAAAAACTACAGTTATTGGCACCAATTTTATAGTCATTGGCATGGGTTGACTACAGTCATTGGCAGTCAATTCAAACAACCTTATTCTCGCGGGTAATGGGATTTTTTTGTTTAGGTTCATAAAATTAAAATTTCTATTATGATAAAGTACCAAAATGGTTTAAGAAGGAAAAATAGGCCTAGTCATAAGTTGTACTTAACTGTCAAAAACCATTGTAAAATAAAGGTGTTGATTAAATCAAAATTTAAATTCATTATATCAATTGGAATAACCCTTACTGTTTATAATGATATGAATCAAAATTATATTTAGGCGCAGGTAAAAATATTAAAGTTTCAATGTTTAAAAATATAATAAGTACGGTCAAAAAATCTGCACGAAAAAAAGTTTTATTTGCCAAGAATGTGAACATTTTAAGTATTTTACAATATAAGTTGTATCTAATAATAAAATCCCCTTTTTGACAAACAGGCATATCTTCAAAGTGTAGTTTAAAAGCTCTCAAAATAATATACAGTACTTAATTCTGTTAAAATATCATTTGATATTGTGTGCTACTTTCACTTTTTATACACATGATCTTCTGCTCCCGAACCGCATTCCTTTTGGACACATTTACGAGTAAAATGAAATAATTTATCACTCATGTCACATTCGATTGCTTGGCTGACAGTATCTTTGAAGTTGTTTCCCCGAAATGTAAAACACAATACTTCGGGGATTTTTAGCTGCAGCGCTCTTTGCCGTTCCATTCTTCAAGTCTGCTACGGCATCTTTCAAGCTCATGCGCCGGTATTTACATTTAGGCATTTTTGGTAGTAATCATGGGATATTTCATTCATTGTTTTACCCTGAAACGAAAGAAAGTTGGCGTTGGCATGTCAATATCTAATGGTTGGCTGGCTGCCAATGACTGTTATGATACATTGATTGGCATGCCAATGGGAAACAAAGGTAGGTGCCAATAACTGTTATATATACTCTTAAAAGTAAAATATTAACTGTTCTATCATTCTAAACATATAAATAAACTTTTTTCAATAATTTAATTACTAAAAAAGCTACTTAATATTTTCATAGTCATTAGCAGGGGTTGCCAATGACTGTTATCACACGTATTTCACGATACAGTAACTGGCACCCCTTCAATTCGTGTTAAATTGAAGATTTGAATTCCATCTTAAGCTCTAAACAGCCAAAGACACTTTCAAGAATATGCAACTGAAAACATGACTTTGAAAAGTTAGCTCAAAACTGAAAGAAAACAGATAACAAAACCCTTACGCTTAAGAATTTGCTAAGGAATTATAGGTGAAACGTACCGAGTTCACTGAAAAAAATCCTAGACAACTACCGTGCGTGAATATCTGTCATACTTCATTTAACCACATGGTCTTTAGTCCAATCTGTGGATTGAGGGGTTTTCCGCTCATTAGTGCCAACCTAACCCTTGTTTTCGTGAAGTTTCCCACGTACTGCCAATAACTGTATCCCTGCCAATGACTGTATACTTTACCTTAATAAGACTCAATTAACAAACTAAAACTTATTATAGTTACCTTGGTTAACTGTAATACAACAACGTCGTGCAACTGGGATAATAGATATTTATTAAACTGAAACTATTGAGAATTTCAGCTTACTAGTATATATACAGCGATTAATAAATATCCAACAGTCACACTATAACACTATAAAAGGAATGTTGAAAACTTGAATTAATTATTTGTTTGGATTAGTTTTAGTTTGCTACTAACAAAACAAACAGCTGTTGTGTGGAATATTTCAGCAATCTTGATTTGAAAACCAACTTTTCTAAAACATATTTTATTAATTTCTGTTTTAATACTGGAACATATGTGCAAGACAACAATACTCATACAGAAATCTAACGTATGTCAATGGTGCTTCTCTTCAAGTGACTGATTATGTCTTTTCATAGATGAAAAGCTGTCTTGGAATCACCATAATTATGATTGATTTTTCGTCTGTAGCAAAATTCACAAAGGATTATTTTTAATAAGAAAACTGTCAGTCCACTGCACCCATATGTTTTATGTTGGCATATTATAAAATATATCATTCCCATTTATCTTAAGCATTATGCTTATGGGGTATTTGCTTTGAAACAAAAGTCTAACGTATTTTTATCCTACAAAAGAGAGCCATTAAAATAATTGGTAGGCTAAAGGTTAAAGAATCCCGCCTAACCTCCTAGAAACACTAGAAATAGATCAGTTTCGTCTGTATCCTGAGGTATTAAGCATCCTGTCAGTTAGTGTATGTGCAATTGTTTTGTTATTGTGTTTATTTTGTTTATAATTTTAGCCTAGTACAGTAATCAATTGTGCGCAATTATATTGTTATTATATATTGATCGTAAATAAACGGTGTGTAAATATGGCTCGTAAAAAAGTCGATTATAAAAAACGTAAAAACCGTGGGAAAGAGAGATTGAACGAATGGCGTGTGTTAAATAAATATGGGTTGGTTGATAGTGGAAGCAATGAGAGGATGAAGATGGATATTATTACACAAGAGTCGGATAGTTTATTTGGTGATAATAAATTGTGAGTATAATGAACTTGAGGTAGAAGCTGTTGCTCCGGGTACTAACACATCTACGAACAGTGCTACCGATTTGAATGGACGTCGTATTTTAGACATTAAATATTTTATTCGTGAGCTAACTAATCTCAATGAGCATGCTCCTAATTTCGGTTGCAATCTGAGCAATTTAGAAATAATTTCTGAAGCCAAGAGGGGCTAATGCCTGGATTTGTATTTTCGTGTAAAATGTGCAATTTTAAGAAAACAGTCTGGTCAGAGTCTGTATCGGAATCAGGGGTAATGGACGTGAACACGGCTGCCGTCGCGGGCGCTATGACTGCTGGAGGAGGCTTTACAGCGCTCCAACGCATTTTGTTGCTCACGACAATAGTGGTATCAAAGTATACTGTCTTATAATGGTAGGAAAATCACGTGTTGCCCCTCTTAAGCGAGTTTCACTGCCTCGTTTAGAACTATGTGGTGCACAACTATTAGCCAAACTATAACTGCTACAACTTTTATTCAATATTCAAAAATTGTGACTATACAGTACATGAAATCTACGGCTGGTGTGACTCAACTATCGCCCGCCCTGTCTTGTATTCGTACGCCATCTCATCGTTTAAGACCTACGTACTTGTCCAATGTTAATACGGGCTATTTAATTGATAATTTTGTTAGTGAAAAAACAAATATTTAAAATATTATCTGATTCTGCATTAGTAGTTGTGCCCATGGTGTTGTACCTACTCTAGGGCACATATAAATGTGCATACATTGTATAGAGATTGAAGTACTGGGACCGGGTTCGGTATAGTGATATAGAAGAAGAAGAAAGTAAGGTGTAAGTGAACAATGTACAGGACAGGGGTCTGGGTGTTGCAATGTAGATGTAGAGCGGGGGAGGGGGATTAGTTCAAGCAACACAATGGGCCTAGAATAATGGACCTGTCCTCGACACTGACATCCTGGAGCTTCCTTATCCTGTCGTCTGTCCGTCCATTACGATTGCGTCATAGGCATCTACACCCTTCAACACCATAGGCATATAAGCAAATATGAACGGTGGCATAGGATAGTAGACGACATACGTTAGAATAAATGAAGAGTAATTAGACGGATCGGTATTCAATTGAGCATGTTTAAAAATTCGGTGACATTCAACTGTCTGACTCGTACACCGATATTTTCATTAATTCTACGTCATTTCATATGAACTTGTTTGAGGTAGGCTAACAATCGCGGAATAAAGAAGATAGTAACACATTTATTTATTTAAGGATGTTGGTATCTTAACATTTATACAAATTAATTTAAAATAATTGATATTACTTATTTTATATGTGTACTAAAGTATATATCACATATTGACCTTTTTCAAACTTTACATTACTTATTACAATCATGTGTATAAGCAGCAGGGTCGTTTAACATGGCCACAGTGGACAAAGCATGGTCCACCCCAAAAAAATGTTAGTTACTTATCTCTTCATTATCAAATCATTTTATTTAGGTGTAACCATTTTAAATAATACATTACACAAAATGTTGTCTGACAAATAACTATTTACAATACAATGTGAATGAGAATCACAAACAGGGATACTTTCTTAATATATTGAAAGAAAAACATAGCACCTTTATTATTATTATTATTTTTTGTAAGACTGCTAGGAAATGGACAAGATTCGAAACCGTCGCAGCAAAATTAAACCAAAAAAATAATATAAAGGGTGCTATGTTTTTCTAACAATATTATAACTATTTACAATTTTAGAAAAGCTACACATACTTTCTGATATTGATACAAAATGCTTGTGGCAAGAAGTCTAAAATAGAAGAAAAACATTGAAGAAAAACTGTGAAATTACAACAGCTGATTTATAAATACAGAGTGTCCCAAAAAATGTATACACAATATTACCTATGTAACTATGTATTTCATTCAATATAACATTTGGATTAATGATATACATGGGGTTTTGTCGCTAAAGTTTATAAAGGTTTAAAATAAAGATCATCAACATCCATAAATTTACATACTGGTCTGGTACAGATTGGCAAACTGATTGTACAGTGCCCATAGTGATGTCATTATATGAACTGGTAATCAAGAGACAACGAAACTTCTAGCATAGCTTTTTCAGTGTCAATATTAAATAGATAGCAACATTCAGTTATATTGTTGAAAAACAGATGTTTTAAATTATCAGCTGGTGTAACGTTCATAATACTTGTTTTATTTGCAATTAGTTACATTCAATTAATTTTTTGAGACACCCTATAAGTTCCCGATATAACATGAGTAATATAAACACATGAACACATGAGTAATATATAACACGAGTAATATATGAGAGAAAAAGTTCACCAATATTATCGTATGTAAGTGAACGTAACCGTGACGGTGGACGCGACACAATATTTAAACAGATGTAGACAAAAACAACTTTTGACATGTTATTTATTTTAGTTGTCAAATCTGATTTACTTATATAATAATGGACAAGCAAGACTTTTGTTTACAAAACAATATGTGTCACCTGGCGAGAAAACCCTTAGCTAGTTTTCACCGCTACTTTACGTAGACCGTTTTCTAGGAAACCACTCTCATATGATAACATTGAAAACAAAGCTCACCGTCATATTACGGCCGTTAATGTAGCGGTCACCACTTTCTAGGAAAGCTTTAGACAATAAATATAACCCTATGAACGATACAAAAAAAGATCTGGCTTGGAAAACAATTGAGTTATGGTAGAAAACTAAAATAAATATACATCAAAAGAGTACTTTTCTCAACTTAATATAATAAATAGATAAGCACTATAGCAAAATGATAACACCTTTAAATGGAAAAGTATACATGTGTGTGTGAGAAAAGAAGGTGAACGAACACATTTCTGGATACTACTTATAATATGGAGAAAACCAAATGGATGAAGCTGGACGACACCGAGGTACAGCACAAGAAAGACCAAAAGACCATCAAAACACAAAAACAGTCTTTGTCTAAAGACTTCAGGACTCACACCAAAGAACTCAAAACGGCTGCATTACTTAAATTTGGATTAAGTTTGAGCCAAATCCCATAAGTAGTGTGGGTGATAATAAATAATTAGTGAAAAAACAAAATGACAAATATTTGTTATTCTTAATTTTATTTTAACCCAATTAAGACGACCTAAAGTTCGTGACACAGTTTTATAAACACCCTCTATATGCCTGTTTGGACCCTAGGAACAATTCCTCAAAGTATATCGTGTATGGAGAGATAAAGTGATAAACCTCTTCTTATTTAATTTTATATAGCCTAATTTAAAAATAATGTGAAGTCAGTTCTAAATTGTATCATCGAGTAGTTTTATCTGGACACACTTTATCTACGGAGTAAAGAATGAAGAATAAATAATTAATTGAATCATTTCGTAAAAGGTCCAACAACTGGGAATATAAAACATTTGAAGAATAAATGTTTGCATGCGTAGAACACATCTGGCAACACTCACACAGTCATTAAATACATAGTTATATAAAGTGTAGGACAACAGCCAATCTCGTATTGGTTGTAAGTTTTACAGTACGGAACGAAACATAACAGTCTGCTGAGTATTGAAAAAGAAAAGAGGCAAACTCAGAACCTCTTCTCTTTGTCAGAAGAGACAAGCCAAATTCGAACTGAACTTGATCGTTTAGTCAAATACCAAATACTTCTTAATTTCTCCCTCAAGGAGTGCCAAGTCCTTTCTGTTTTGTCTCTGATGAGAACAAACCAAGTACAACAATTCTCCACTCAGTTCTTGTTAAATGAATGAACATCTAGTGAACTTTGATGTTTTCGAAAATATCATAGCTCGGCTAATTCTTCATAACTTGTATTGGTCTTAAATTAGAAACAAAAATGGGGCATTTTGTTTCATATTCATGATTTGAAAATAACATCATGCGTATGACGTGCATTCAATTCAACGCAGATGTCTACACTTTCAGTAAATCTTGCGTTGTTCAAAATTTCTTAAGGAACGCGGTTGATTTCTGTAACTATTACCTTTTTCAATTTTCTTGGGTTACGTGGTTTTCCTTGTATACTCTTTCTTATATGCGATATCTATATATATATATATGTGATATCTGGAAAATGTTGCGTCAGAGGGAGTGTATTGTGTCATTAGAATTATGGCATGTTGCTCCATCTTGTTCGAACCGAACTCGCCTCTTTGCAATGTTATTGCGTCTTTTATAGCTATACTTCAATACTTCATATCCATACATTCATACAACATCCACAAAAGCAACGGCAAGGGACCAAAGTGGGCTCTGAGCACGTATTTAAGACATTTTGGAACTCTTATAACTCAAAATCGGCTGAAACTTTGTCGGCAAAAACAGGTGAAACTTTGTTTAAGGGTTTAGCCCCTTACCCAGCGTGGATTCACCCATACTTTATACCCACACAACATTCACAAAATACATGGCAGGAGACCAAAGTGGCCTCCCCACTCTCAACCCCCCTACCACAGAGCATAGAACATGCTCTGTGCCCCCTACGGCCAACTCCACCTTCAGGTTGCCGTACAAGACCGTTCGGAGAGCGGTTTCTCCGCTGCGCACGCATCAAACTAGGTACCGTACCTTTGTAAGTGAAGTATATTTAAACATGAATAATACTGAGTAATAAAAGCATATTGTTGTACGCATTTCTGCAGCTATAAATTGGTCGATTAAATTGTCAAACGATTTTTAATAACGTTTACTATACATATACATTTATACATGTTCTGGCAACAAGCTATTTGACTTTGAACTACTCGGACAGTTTTAGCACTGTATACAATTTCAGTTTTTAATTTTAAAATGCTACAATGTTAAAGCTTATTTGTCTATTACACAATAACTCTTTTTCATTTGCAATACCATAAAATAATAGTATATTTCATCACTAGGCCCTGATGGAACGTTCACCCAATCCAAATGTGGACTTTCCTTTGTATATACAATGTAACAGAGTAGAATTTTCCTTCCATGTAAGCCAATATGTAGCCATTTCAACTTCAGTTTAGTGAAAGTGTCCGGGTAGCAGCACCTGTTATCTAATAGCCACGGAAATCCAAGGAAGCAACGTTGGGTCTTATTTACACATTTTTCACACGGTCATATGGTACATTTAAACTAATTTGTTTGAAATTGCCATTTTTACATTTTTAATTTATTGGAAAACATTTCTTTTATAATATATAAAGAGTTATAACGCTTTACATGGGTAAAATCGATGTACCTTGTGACATTCAGTCACTGAAACTCAATGCATTTAAGTAACTAAAATCAATTATAAGTATTTTCCAAATTACAATGCATTGGGTGACAATGATTGAGTAGCTCAGTCAAGTCAGCAACATCAGCAGTTGTTTGGCTGACTGCACTTTTCTATCACGAGTGAGTGAACAGTGTACAATAGAGTTGGGACCAGAGGGGCACCAGGAGTGGTCGGCTCAACGTCTGTTAGTCAAAGGTAAGGCCTTGATACAATTTTATATTTTTCACTTTGAATAGATATTCCAATATAATCATAGTGACTGCCCTCCCCTGATATCTCTAAATATATCTCAGAGCTTGTATTTATCCTTACACTTTATCAAGACATATTTTTTAAAAGTATTAATCTTTTATAATTATAATTTGTTGATATATTTTATAATTGTTTTAATGTATTAGTTTGGTTTGAGAATTGTATTGTAAAATACATTTAACTTTATACAACCGAATAATAGTTTCTTTTAAATAAAAACCTCTCACAAGTTTAATAGCGAGTATATGTTTATATGTAATAAGAGGTGACAACACTGACACCCCCAGGTGTTCGTCACAACCTTCAACCTTATCTTTCAGAAATGCATTACTTTGTTTTCACTTCATAACTCAATCGTTCGTGAGACATTCAAAATCATCTTAACAAACACCATTTGACACGCCAATTAAACCAACTACGACAATTTATTTTAGCCCAAGGATTTGATATTGAGCATATTTATCATATATACACCCCGTCAAGCAACCCTTACTGCTATAAATTGGATTTTCGGAATTTAAAATATTGTATTTAATAAGGATTGTTCGATGAGGTAGACGTTATAAATTAAGTAAATTAAACCAAACTATGTAAATAAACTCACAACGAAGTGTATTATATTTAACTTTTAGACTGTAAATTACTATTTAGAACAAAATTGTAAACTTGAGTCAGTAGCCATACTTGTATATTTTAAGGGTTTTCTATGATAAATGATTGTAGTTGAGGCACTCACCGACAGAGAATGATGCGGCGAGGAGGATGAGGGTGGTTGTGCTGCTGTACATGCTGACGCTGCGGGCTGACTGTTTCTTGCTGTCACTACCCCTTCCTCCCACAACCCCCTCAGAGCGCCGTCCAAACGCAATAAGCCATCAATATCCCTACCCATAACCACTTGGCCGCTTGATTACCCGCCACTTTAAGTCCCCTCTCCAGCATGCTAAATGCTTTCAAAGGACCCAATAAAACTCGTGTCAAAAAGACCCGTTAACTTTCTATTAAATACCAAAAAGTAAACAGCTCAATATAATTATGAAGAGTAAGCCAAGACTTTTAATTAGCTATTGTACATCATTTGTAACATGTAATTAAGGATAAAACCATCTGTTTTTCAATGTTTCCCTGACCCAATTGCCAATTTAAAAATTAAATAGGAATGCGTACTAACTACAGTATACAATTAACATCAAAGGCTGTGGCGTGGTTTTGAAGAGATCAGTCGTTCCAATAAAGCCGATTTTGAGCTCTTTTCATTTCATTGTTCACTTCACTTCATTTAATTTCTGTAGCTGATTTCACGTAGCTCTGATGTAGCTGATTTCTTTCTAATTAAAACGTGTTCATTACATTGCATTTAAGCCTTTTTGAGTGTTTAATTTCAAAGCGGCTGGCAGATTTTGTGGCTGGAACAGAAGTTGGTTATACAGAGTGTAGCATACGAGTGGTTTACACATAATTATGCTATCTATTGGCCGAGCTCCCACAAAGGAGCTAAATCAAGTGAGCCACATATTTTTAACAACTTAGATCCCGTTTATGAATCCCAAAGAATTCGGAAAATTATTTTCTCTTTTACAAAACACCCCAACACGGGATGCGCTTTTCCTATGACTTTGGCATCTGTATTTCACCCGTTTCAACATAATTTCGGTAATCTTTACCTCGCCCTTCGGCCTCGGTACGTCATCATATTATTACAGGTAGTATTTTACTATTATTATTTCATACGTTCACTGTATGCAGGGTGTTTCAGGCCACCCGTGCGGGTTCTATAAACATTAAACGAAAAGAGATAATTGAGCGAAGAAATTTGATTTCATCTTGCTGGGTCTTTACACGGTGATCCGAAACAAGTAAAACCAAGAGATATACTATACAAGGGTGAACACTGTGGCTACATGTAAAAATGCAGGTAAATCAAATGTTTATCAAAGGTTTCCAAGCTTTCCAAAAACACGTTGTATTTTGCTTTATATTTAACACGTTTTATAAATAAATACATATAAAGAAATCCCTTTTTGAAGCATAATACGTCAATCCGAAACATAAGGCAACAATAGACTACACATGTTTAAGTAAAAATGTATGAAAAAGACAAAATGTTGGTATATAACTTTGATTTTATCTTCAGCGGTTATGGGATGCGGCAAAAACAAATCATGGTATGTAGTGAAGTCTACAACACTAGGAGTACGCTATATCGAGTCACGTAGGATTGAACGCTTGTTGTGATTCTCAACGCTCAAGTCCCGCTTCGGTCTTCGTGCCAATAATGCTCACAGTTTTTCTTTTAAGTTTGAAACTTCAAAGCACACTCCTGGCCCTCACTGGTCTACCCTCAATCATCATTCAATCCTTCATCCATGTTCCAGTCGGGATGAAGACAAGTAACGTGACGGGAGAGAAGGGTGGAATGAGGGGTGAAGGGGGTAAGTTTCTAGCTGCTTTGTTCCTCTTTAATTAAACAGAAGAGTTGCTGAAGTCTATTGTTGCACTTGCATCTTTATTTTGTGTCTGACACGCAGTGTCTTGTTTAATAAAGAATCCCCTTTGCTTTTGCCAAGTCATTGTTAGGATTAGTTTTCAAGGTTTATTTATCTAAATGTGTCGGTATTGAAATATACAGAATGGTTATAAATGGTTTGACAAATTTTGAGATTAGGTGAGTGAAGGACCAATTAACTCAAAAACGTGGCAGCTGTTTTATTTGATAGAATATTTAACACAGTGTTATTACCAAACATATAACCTACACGTAGCCACAAGCGCTACGGTGAATCCTTGAACAGTAATCAATTTGTAAACGTATTACATAAGACTTAAGAAAATAGTAAACGTTCTTAGAATCAATCAGGAAATTTGTCATGCACACAGTTTAGTTGGCGACGAAAATTTCGGGCGGAGGATATATCCCCTGATCTCCCCTCTGCATATGCCACTGATCACTCTATATAATACTCGTAAGCTAAACTGCAGGGTTTCCATCCATTTCTCTTCAAATTTAGTCGGCTTTAAGTAACAGTCTGAAAGATTATATAAACGCAGCCAAATCCTATTATAAAAATTCAAGTACCTGTACAGTTTATTTCATAATGAGAGTTTGTCTTTTTACCAACATAGAAAATTTGTTTAACGTACATTTGTATGTAATTGTCTAGTATACTTGTCATGGGTCAAAAACATCTTTTAAACTGCCGTTACATATTTAATTTTTTGTTTGAAATAGTTTTGAGAACTTAAGGGTTTTATACCCGGAGATATTTATTATACCAATGAAAATCATAAGGAAGAAAATACGACATGTGGCAAAATCGACAGAAGCAGAGAGAAGTGTACTGTGACAACCCTAACGGCTACGTCGTGAACTATGCTGTCTTATCTAT
Source organism: Matsumurasca onukii (assembly GCA_018831715.1). Classification (NCBI taxonomy): domain Eukaryota; kingdom Metazoa; phylum Arthropoda; class Insecta; order Hemiptera; family Cicadellidae; genus Matsumurasca; species Matsumurasca onukii. Next base: position 47,967,186 of record CM032060.1, read on the forward strand.
GATGACTTGATAATCCAACTTAATTGTAAGAAGTACAATTAGTCTATTCCTTGTACAGTCAACGCTGTAAGCTATAAGCATAGCCAAGTCGGCATTGTAAACAGGTGTTTGCATTATTTTGTCGACGGATAAGTATGACGTAGACATCTCAAATCTAATATTTGATTAAATTTCATTTACAGTTTTTATTAAATTAAGGCAAAACAATGCTTAATAGTGTCCACTAGTTCAAGTACAGGCTAGCTGTATGGTAGCGTGGCAGCATTGTGTAGAACATGGTGTGCAGTTTGCAAGCAAGTGGATGTGAATCGAGTAGCTACTGTAGAGTGAAGAGTTGTGGGGGCGAACCCCTACGCGCCTCTACCCTTCCAACTCAACTCACCACCACCTCACCGTCAATTCAACCTTCAGAAATTCCAAATTGTTTAATGGTGATTTTTACATATTGAACCATCAAGCTTACACAACTTTTCGGTGAGGTTCTCAATCATAATACATAATCACTGTTTAGCGAATTTCCATAGAAAGTAGAATTTATTTGTTTTGTATTTTGTTGAATAAGTACAGTATATTGACAAAGTGTAAATTGTTTCGCCCGGTAAATGTTAATAAAGATGTGTTTGATGAGAGATAAATTAAAAGTGTAACCAATTTATTCAGACGAATCCAATAAAAAGTTCAAATCTTATTTAAGTTTTATTCTACTTCTTTTCTCTCAATAATCCAATATACAAATGAACACAATTTCTATTTCCTAAGGAAATACGCTAAAATTAACCAGGACCCTATACAACCTATGCTGAGTAACTTGGGGCTATTGTTGTAAAGGATGAATGCTTATCGTTTAACTAACAATACCCTTTCAAAATTGGCTATCGACGTACTATTGACAGGACGTACAGGAGACGAGTTGGTATCAATAATGTAGAGCTCGTGACTGGTGTCAGCTGACGAGAGACGAGCCATTCTTGTATAAATAATCAGCTGATTGTGAAGTCACGGACAGCTGTCCCACTCTGACAATTGACCGAACACGCACTACACAGTCCACAGTCAGCACAATTGCGCATTTTAACAATATCAATCTAATAGACCTTTTGAAAAACACAACACGTTGTAAAGGCTATATATAACACTGTTTTTACAGTAAACAATTATTTTAGAGTGAAACCTTTTTGTATAAATTTAAATGTCTGTAATTTCATTTCTGCATAACTGTACTGTAGCAAAAAGAACACTGATATTTTATCCAGACCGTTTTAGTAAATTTACTCAAATAAACGTAACCAGACTTTCAGAACGAAATATTAACCAATTATTAAAAGAGATTTTAATGTATGTCCATATTGCAAAAGGTATAGATATAGGCTACAGTCAAACGAAGCTAGAGGAAGTGAGGACTACCTAGCAAGGAGAACAGAACGGTAGTTCATGAAAATGCCTTCTCAGCCAGGAGTTAAACTCGTCAACAGGCTGCCAAATACGATTAAAAGTGCCCCAATGCCCAAAGCATTTAAAGCTCGCCTCAAACACATTTTGATAGCAAAAGCATTTCACAGCACCGATGAGTTTATGGCACACGACTGGGAAGGCGACTGACTGATCACAGGGTTAAAGTGGAAAACATTCGAAATGAATAAAAGTTCTGTATGTTTGAAAGACATACAGACGTGTGCGAGAGGAAATAATTGTTATAGTAATAATTGACGATTGCTATGCATGTAAAATGTACTTATGAAATAGAAATGTATTTATTTATTAAAATATAATCCTTGACACTAAGGAAGGTAACTCATATGTTTTGTTTTAACAACCTGCAACGTTACTCAAATTTAGTATTCAGTAAAGTTACATAGTGCAGTCATGTTGTTTATGTAGATTGCCTACGGATACATTTTTTATGAATCATAGTTCAGTTTAATGTTTATGTAGTAGTTAAAAGTTGGGTGTCTTGAAAACTGTACAAATACGTATTCTTGGGCTTTTCACCCCTGTAACAAACATAAATTGTCTTAGAATAAGTTTTTATTAATAACAATAATATATTATGTAAACAATTAGAGAGTTTTGCGATGTCTTCCCTCGGCTCTTAGATTATATCGTTAAATTGTGGAAGGAAAAAACAAACATTGAGCAGTAAAAGTTTAAGTAAACTTGTATTCTATATATAAGTACAGGAACAGTAATAACTAACAAATATTGCGATGTACAAGTTCTAACGTTTCAACGAGGCAGCCGTGATGATTGGAACGAGAAAGACGATTGGCGAAGAAGGGGCAAGAGTGAACGCTGAATTGCACCCTGAGCTGAAGCACTGACACACTACTTCAGCATGGTCAAGATTCCTGACTTTGTAGCATTCCTGGGTCGGGTGTAAGTTGTATCCACACGATCGTACCAGGACTTCAAATCCTCCACGAGTATGAACTGCAAACACAAGGCAAAACAATTCACCAGCTTGTATTATTCTTGGACACGCAAATACATCCACGCGTTCAACGGCTTCAACCGAAGACTACGTTGTGGTAGGTAGATAGCGTATAGGAAGATGGCTGAGGTAGGAAAATCAACATAGTTGCGGCAGCCCAAGCACAGATAGCAAAACAGCTGCTGAACAACTTATGTTACAGCTGCGAGGGAATGTATTAGAGTTTCAAATAGAGGCAATGACGCACGAGCAAGTTCATTTCTTCTCGAAAATCGCACGGTTTGGTTAAATTTAAGTTATCGAGATTGGACAAACTCGAGGGGGGAGAAAGACTGCGAGAGATGGCACCACTCGCAGCGCTTTCTGTGCTTGGGCTGCCGCAAATATGTTGATTTTCCTGCCTCAGCCATGTAGCATCTATGCGCTATCTACCTACCATATCATAATCTTTGGTTCAACGTTGACATGACATCAGCTGGACTGGCTGAGGGAGTACGTAAGTGATAATATGTATGGGCTTCTTCCTCTGTGTAAGTAAGATAATGCTCTGGAACCCTTGGAAGGCTTGGACTACCTGCACCGCTCTGTATAATTATTATTATTATGAAGAATTATAATTACTGTATAATGCTGTGTGGTTGTGAACTGTAGTTCTCCTGATGGCTTCTCCGCCCCTGACGATACAAAGCGAGCCAGTTACGTTGGGGGTTAAGAACTCAACCAGATTTATCCAGAAACATTTTGAACATTTATTACTGTTTTATAAAATGACAGCTATTTCGAACATTATGAAAAGATTTTTGATGATTTAGCTCTAATATTGGACAAATAAAGATCATAATGTCATCAAATATAACTACATATAGGTTCATTTCATTCTTTAATTATTAAAAAACAAACTCAATATACACTCATGAACAAAATTATGGAACCAAATGATTTTCTTTCATTTCATCGCCCCTTTTCGTTCGAAATTGGAATTTTCTTTAACATATTGTACGTATATATGAAAACCAACTAAACGATTACACAAAACTCAAAATTATACAGGTTGTTAAATGAAAAAGGGACGATGAAAAAAATAGAAAACCATTTGTTCTATAATTAAGTCCATGGGTGTATTATTAAATCAAAATATATATTACGTTTGTTCAACTGTTCTTTATTTTAATAACAGCAGTGTGGTTTATCAGCTGTCTGTAAACACTATTGCGGGTCAGAATAAATAGGGTAAATTTAAGCTGTTATGTGTTGACTCACGTTGAGTGAAACTAAAATCAATGTAACCCAGTCGTTACCTTGTACGGGCAATTTTTAGAAAATATGAAAGAATCGTGTTTTGTTTTGCCCATAGATCTAGCCGTTGGACCATCAAAATAATATCAGTATTTATCAAATTTGACTTTTTTGAAATCTATGAAACATTTCGCATAAGAATAAATAAAAAGGATCTAATCTAAGAGAAATTTACTATTAAATAAAGTAAAGTAGCGATTTAATTTTTGTTTTGAAGATGTAACAACTTATTTTGACCCAGGAAATTCTTGTCGGTGTATATTTTTTGAAGGCCAATATAAGAAAAAATATATTTGTTCAGTAAGCTTTAAAACTATGTATTAAAACTTAAATTTCATAAAATTTTCTACGAACAATTTACATTTTGGTTAACAAAACCTGCACTAAAAAAATAAGTTACGTCAAACTAGTAGTTTCAGCATTTTACCTCAAATTTCCGTATTTTAAATATTCTAAATTTGGATTTATTAAAAGTAATGATAATAACATGATAAGTTGATAATAACATTTGTAGCCTACATACTAATAAAACCAAAACAAATACAAGTAAAAGAGTAAATCAAAATAACAGACTTTAATTGAACTCTTATGCAGCTCGAACGGTGACGTTCATCGTCAGTTTGTCGCACCCTTTTTGAACAGCCATTTCAATTCTGTCCATTAGTTGCACCTCTGTTTATGGGTGTTGAGTAAACCTCTTTCATAATTACCCACACAAAAAGGTCAAGTGGTGAGAGATCAGGAGACCGAGGTGGTCAGGGTATCGGTCCAACTCGACCTCTCCGCGTCGGTTAGTTTTCACTTAGCCACTGTCGTACTTCAAGTGTAAAGTGAGGTGGCGCTCCAGCCTCCATCTTGCTGATAGATGATCCTAACCCTTTCATTATAGTTAAGGTCCAGACCATCTAAGAGAGTCGGCAGTGTATAATTCCAAAAGTCTAAATAAATTTTGCTAGTTAAGGTTTTTGGGAATATATGTGGACCTGTCAGTTGGTTCCCTAGCACACCAGCCCAACATTGACTTGAAAACGTCTCTGAAAGGAACTTTCCCTTGATACGGTAGGACTTTCATCAGCCCAATGGTGCATATTGTCACAATAAACATGCACATAGTGCATCTCCACATACACTCGCGTTGTGCAATCCATTGTGGATTCCACTTGACTGACAATAGTTATTGTTATCAAAGGACAAAGTTTGAGCCTGAAAGAATGCAGGCCTGCTGGCAAGATAAAATCTGAAGAAACTATGTCTAATGTTATCTTGATTGTTGAGAGAAAGAGAGACACTGGAATGGAATGTGACAAGATAAGATAGCTTTATCAAAATACCTCTTAGGTACAGTGTATTATGTTTGAATACCTATAATTTTTGTAATCATGCCGGATACAGATTTTTATTTTAACTTAAACTAAAATGTCTGTAAGAAAGCTTAAAGAAAATGTTCTCTATATTTGTCATAGTAATTTTTGAGAGCTCCTTGTTTTAAAAGTACATAATAACTATGTTAATGCCTCGTTAATGAGATGTTATAATACATCATTTGAAATCTTTTATCAAACCGGCATATTTTTCTTACGTTTGCCTTCAAAAGATATATACCGACAAGAATTCCTACTAAAAAAAGGTCTGAATGGATTGTTACAATTCACAACAAAATTTAAATCACTACTTTGCTCAAATTCTGTTAATAGTACATTTCTCTTAGATACAATATTGTTATTTGTTTTTATGATAAATTATTTTTATATTTTAAAAAATCATTGAAATTTGAACAAATTATCATTTATTTGATGTGCAACTGCTACATAAGCAAAACAAAGGAAACGACTGGGTTAAAAAAATAAATTGTCATATTTTTTCTATAAAATATTTGTAGTTTCACACACATTTTTTACACTAACTTAAATTCACTCTATATAATAAATACTCTGTGGTCAGAATGACTGGCCACAGTTTTGATGAAATGTATAAAGACAATACCAAACCGTTTTAGCGAGCCCGAAGGCTAGTACTATTCAAAAGTTAATTAATAAAAAAAATAGAATTAAGGTTTATATCAGCATTGATGTTGGAAACATAATTTAAGCTAACACTATACCAAAACTTGAATGTGATTGGTAAAGCCCCTCTAAAAGTGACATATTAGGAGGAAATAATTAATTTTAGTTTTAAAAATTAAATGGTGGTTAGTGGGAGAAAAACATGTTCAGAGACTAAAGAGGTCAATCAGCAGGGTGACTGCTAGCACAGAGACTTTTCAATCAATTAAAAACTTACAGACTTTAAATTACAGTATGATAAATCAGATATGATCAAATGTATATGACGATATAAATAAAGAGGAATTTCGATAGAAAAAGATCCATATTTAGATATCACTATCCATCAATAGTTATATCATTACACCATCAAATTGTTTTTATTCCACAGTGCTTTCTACAAAAAATATACATGTGTAAAACATAAATGTATATTTAACTAATCTTCAAAATATACTGTAGGAAGTTGGATAAGTAAATAATATCGTAATTGAAAAAAATTGATTTATAAAACGCCAAATAGTGTATTAATAAATATTTATTTTTGCACACAGATTATTTGTATTTGTTATATATTTCTTGACATGCCTTTTTAATATTTTCCTTCCTATTTGACACTACAACATCCAAGAGCTGGTTGTTATTACAACAATGAACGTTATACAAATTTCAGTATAGCCAATCCTTACCTTTTTGGTGTATTTTTCTGCAAAATGGTTTTGATTCAGGGTATTTTGGATTGATGCTAGGACACGGCTTGTAGTAAGTAGTGTCGTTTGGACTTAAAAAGTCACAATTTTTATCACGGGGGTAATGGCATTGATAACAGTATATATCTGACACTGCCTCCTTCCCCTGAATCACTAAAATACGAAAAGAAATCATGTATTAGTATTTCGATTGTAATAAATTAACTATCAAAATAAATAAAGAATAAACAATGTTTTTAATTTGTTACTACTCAAAACTCACCCACAATCTGTCTCAAATTAATACTATTATACTTTATAAATATTTATACAACTTGAATTGATTTGTATTAAAAAACACAAACAAATAGAAATTATCAAACGTTTAGTTAATCTTCTATATAAATTACTATGATGGTGAGCATACTAGGAATTGTTTCAAAGAATATCGAGGTTTTGTGTAAAATCTATACAGTATCAATAATTTTGTTGGAGGACAGGACCTATTCAAAGAATGTGCTAGAGCCAAAAAGTAAGTAGTAATAATACAAACGAATGTTCGAACTTTTAACACAAAAGTAACAATAGTAAGAGACCACATTATTAAAAAAAACCGCGAAAGAGTGGCACAGCTTCAACTCAATAAAACAGATGTTAGGAGCGCAACATTACACAAGACGTTTAAAAATGAAAGAACAAATTTAATATTGAAATTACAGACACACAATATTTGATCATGTTACAAGATACAAAGACGAAGGTACAAAGTTCATGTTAATGTGGTTTTATGCATTCGATATCCGCACCACATGTACAGCATGGCACACATCGGAGGGTCAGCCCATTTCTTGCCGTAAAAGAGAAAAAGTAACTGGAGTGGAGTCTACTGTTTCCGAACCCTGAGTTCTTGAATGGTAGCGGGTAAAGGGTAAAGGTGTAGATCCTACAGTTGCGAATAAAGTGTGGATGCGCATTTCACCCCGCTTGTGGGGCATCGTCGGCACTCTTGTTGTCCTTAACTAAAACATAAGGTTCTTAACTAAAGCATAATTATGGTACACTATTTACACAATTACACTAATTATTGTCTTATACACAGGAGGGCGCCATATGTGTACCATATGTTTTAGTTAAGGACAATAAGAGTGCCGACGATGCCCACAAGCGGGGTGAAATGCGCATCCACACTTTATTCGCAACTGTAGGATCTACAGGCACAATACAAGGTAATTAATAATTAAACTTTGGTCCTACACTGGGTTTCACTTCTAGTAAAAGTTTTAATTTTTCTTTTACGAGGGCTTTTTGATAAGTACCCGTGTTTATACCGGGTGGCCACGATAAGGTGTCCTAAACGGATTACAGGAGTACTATTAGAGCTAGAAAGATGAAACAAACTTTTCTATCTGGAAATCGTACATGGAGATTTCAGGAAAAATATTTTTAAGATTCTCAGTATACAGGGTGTGTCAATACTGAAACTCACGGGGTCAAAACTCAAGATTTTTAAATACAAAGGTGGGTCATATTGTACATAGTTTTAATCAGAAGACAATTCTCGACATTTTGGGAAACAATTTTTGATATGTTGCGACATTACAAAGCTAGAGCTATGAACATGAGTCGCGTAAGCTTTCGGGGAGCCCTGTCGTTAAACTATAAATTCGATTAAAAATATGGAGTTTACGTATTATTTCTCAAATTTGACGAGCTTTTTAATGGTATGTAGTACAAGCATGTTTTCAAAACATTTCTAACCTCAAAATCTATGTAAACATTGAAGTTGCTATTATCATGAATAAGTCAAAATATTAAATAGTAAGATATAGCATATGCATATCATTGTAAAGATAATTTAAATATGAACATTTTGTATAAAACATAACTTTGTATCTTAATTCGTTTAAGAACTATGACAAAAAACACAATTTTAACCTGATTTTGACTGTATTTTAGTAGTTTATAGGGTCGTTTGACTTGCTTGGTACCTAATTTAAGAGCCACAATTCTAATAAAATAGTTTTCTTGTTAAAACTCATAAAATGACATAAAACAAACATAAATAAGAATATAATAATAATTGTTTGTAGCTGTTATAAAACAGAGTTGGGAGAAAACCAGTTGTCGTGGTTATGTTATTGCGCTGCAATATTTTATCTGCTGTGTTATATCAGCTGATTGATTTCTCAAGCTGTTGTATTGCTGTATTTAAAATTTCTTTACATTGTTACGTGTCAAATAAAATGAATACTCATTTGAAATACAAACAATATAGCTAGAGAATCAATCAGCTGATATAACACAGCAAATAAAATATTGCAAAGTGTAATAACATAACCACGACAACTGGTTTTCTCTCCCAACTCTGTTTTATAACAGCTACAGCAATTATTGTTATATTCTTAGTTATGTTTGTTTTATGTCATTTTATGAGTTTTACCAAGAAAAACTATTTTGAATTATGGCTCTTACATTAGGTACCAAGCAAGTCAAACGACCGTTATAAACTACTAAATACAGGCAAAATCAAGGTTAAAATTGGTTTTATTTATAGCTCTTAAACAAATTACGATACAAAGTTATGTTATACAAAATGTTTATAAAGTATCTTTACAATGATATGCAATATGCTATATCTTACTATTTAATATTTTAGACTTATTCATGATAATAACCTTCAATGTTTACATAGATTTTGAGGTTAAATGTTTTGAAAACTTATACTTGTACTACATACCATTAAACTCGTCAAATTCTGAAATAAAACGTAAATTCCATATATTTTTAATCGAATTTATAGTTTGACATTTGAGGCATCCGTGCTTTTAAGCGACTCATGTTCATAACTCTAACTTTTGTAATGAAACAACATATTAAAATTGTTTTTAAGCCAAAATATCAAGTATCAGCTTCTGAATTAAACTATGTACAATATGAACCTGTATTTAAAAATCTCGAGTTTTGACGTGAGATTTCAATGTTACACTATACTGAGAATCTTAAAAACCTTTTTTCTCTGAAATATAAATGTACATTTCTAGATAATGTTTTCATCTTTCTGTACTCACTGGTATCCGTTAGAGCTATATCATGTTCCTGTATAAAGTATAAAACATAAAATCCATTTCCATGTTGTCAGCTGTTGCCACAACTATGTAAACCATCAATGGTTAAATTTGAGCGGAAAAATGATTTTTTTTTTATGTTTTGACAGCTGTTTTAGAAAGAAATCAACTCGGAACCTTTGCTTTGACATGGAAAAAGAACCTTGATTCGATCTGTGATTAGACTTTTGTGTGTTTGGACGGGAAAGAGTGAAATCCGACAAAACTTGCGGGTTATAAGGATGGGTAATTTGTCAGTTCCTCACATTTTCTCTATCTAAACCAAAATTTAATCACAATCAATCTGATTCTTTCCATCTTAACAAAGTTCCGAGATTAATTCTTAAAAAATAGCTACCAAAATATAAAAAATAATTTGGCTAAGCTTATCTAGCTTTGTTTATAGTAGTTGCTCTAACAACTAACAATATGAAAAAAATTTACAGTTTTACATTTTATAAACACGGGTATTTATCACACAGCCCTCGTAGTTCCATCAACACATTTGGTCTTCGGATAAAGTTGGTAAAGTTCTCTCTTTCATCGTAAGGTGAAAGCTTATGTATGTAAAGCTTATGCAGTTGTTGTGTGGTTGAGGCAGTGTAGGCGTGATGGATTGAGTGTCAGTATTCAGTTTAGTTTCATGGTTTCCAGCTTTACCTTGGTACTTATGAGGCTCTTATCCATATCTTCTCTGAAGGTTTGTTCATCGTCCAAACTTTCTTCATCTGTTAGTAATTCAATTAGGTCTTGTACATGCTCAAACTTCTGGTTCAGTTCATGTACAACTTCTGATCTTACTGTGGTATCAGCATGAGTAATTTCACTGTGTGTTTAAACACTTTTTGATATTTGTTAGTTGAAAAAATGTAGTTTTCCTTATGTTCTTCAACTTGGCAAGTTTTCTGGTTTGTCCATTATCTTATTGATTTCATCCAACATCGTCGTCGCCATTATAATGTATAGTTAAATAGTAAAAATAATAAAATTATAAGTGAACTAAGTTGTAGCTATAGGGTACTTTTAATTTCATCATAACATAAACATTTTATATGGGTCTAATTATTGGACAAATAATAAAACAATCACATGTATCAAATAGCATAACTGTACGATGTTTACTTTAGTAAATAAACGCAATGAAAAGTGTGTACTACTGTGATACTTTATGGACACACTGTATAAAATATTATGAATGTTGTGTTGTATTTGTATAGCTATGACTAGGCAAAGCAATTATAAGCTAATTTTAAGGACTTGTATTCTTAATCGGTTAAAATATATATTTCTTTTAAATAATAACAAAAGGTTGTAACACAAAAAAACGACATTTTTTGCCATTTCACTTAGGAGGTGTTGGGAAGCAAAAACCCGCAACCTTGCATTGTTCTATAACGTGTCCTTCTCTTTGGCGGGAGAAATGAATTGTAGCTGTATTTTCCATGGAAATTCAATAATAACACGCAACGAGTGTCCATAGTAGCTTATAGTGAACAATCAATAATTATACTTTCAGCTGTGGTAATTATGCTTTCAGTTTGTGGTAAATAGCTGTATGATAACTATGATTTACTGAGCTACCTTGTTTTGACAAGTAGCCAGCCACTTGCAAGAGATGCCACTATAGACAAGCGTGAACAGTTCATTACGTAAATAGTAGGCTACCATACTCGTACAACAGCAGACAGCTGGCGCTTCATTAACCACTACACTGGCATATCTATTAATTTAGAAATTAATTATCTAAACTATCACTGACTACTACCGATGGCGCCCATATGGTATCTTTCAGGGGGGTGCTGGAGGGGCCGGGGCAAATATGTTTGTTGTAATAGTATATATATAAACAAAAAACTTTAAAATATATAAAGTTTTTATGTATAAAGTCGTACGACAGTTATTGTTTTTAATATATACCGGTATATATTTATTTTATTTTATTGTGAAGTATTAAAAATCATTATTCTTAAAAGCCAGGGGGGCCATGGCCCCTCCTGCCCCCGAGTATGGACGCCCATGGCAACTACTGTCTATGTAATAACCACAGAGCATTATTCTCTGCTCTGTGGTAATAACTAATGACTTGAGTTATTCTGTAAATCAGTGTAACTGAGAAACGCTTCAAAATAAAGGAATTTTTATTTATTTATTTACTTTTGACCGTGCGAACGACTCCTGGACAAGTAGTTGCACAGTTTCCTTCTGTTTATTGATTTATGCACACTCTTAAGCGAGCTTGAACTATAAGCTACTAAACTCTACTCACTCATAAAATATGTAGAAACAAGAAACAAGTTTACCAAAAGAAATGTATACATCGAATGCAGCACCATGATCAAGACTGAAACATACACAATGTTGAATCAACTTTTATTTTACAAAATACATAGTGTAATATTAGAGTTCACTGTTCAATAGCTCCCCCCAGGATCAATTTGGTCCTGAGCTCCCCCCACCCTGCATTACAAAAGCCTATCTATATCTCTATACACTGCCTTTTTTCCAAAAGCACCAATTTTTAAAAGTTATCTTGTAGCATATCATTTTAAAGCTATGATTACCAAAAAACATAATCTATAACTTTTTTCCAAAATGTTGAAAACGATAGCGATTGCGCCGATTTATCTGCTAAAAAAATGAAACACGTTTTGGGACACCATTCTAAACAGGGACATCGTAAAATGTTTGTAATGAAATCAATGAGTTTCTGTTTTTATACCCTTTCAAATTGAGGGGTCACATGATAGGGTAAAACCAATGTTTCTAAGGCTCACCCTCCTCCCTACTACTATTTTGGGGTGGGGGCCAACCCCCAAATATGCCAAAAAGTACTTCAGTCGCTGATGAAGGCTGGCGTAAAACTTTTAAACAAGCTCCCCAACAAGATCAAACGTTTACTGCCAGAACTGGCTTAATTCAAAAGGAAACTTAAAGAATATTTGTTGATTAAGGCTCCTTACTCTGTAGCAGAATTTATTGCAGAACCTTATAACTTACCATAATATGGAAATTTCATATAAAATATATAGTAAATTTCAAAATCAAGTTAGCCAATTCAAACTACAATATCTAAATTAAAATAAGAAAGACAAAATTATAAGACGTATATGGACATTATTTCACCGTATTTACCAGTGGCTTAAGCCCATTCTGGCATTTTAAATTGTAATTCACCTCTCATTTCACCAATATTGTATCATCTCCATTTCATCAAAGTCAACACAATTCACATTATACACTGACCTAATAAATTATTATTATTATTATATGCCAAAGCATGTTAGAACATTTTCTTTTATTCCAAAAGTTAAGAGGGGGGGTCCGGACTTTTTGGAGCCTTGGTATAAAAGACAGTGTCCTGACTCACTCACTCATAATCAGACCATAGTCCAAACTACTAAGCCAAAATCACCCACCAAGAAAAGGTTTTCAAAAATTTTAATTTTAAGGGTGGTTTTTAGGCGATAAAATAGGTTGCGTACTCGGACCGTTAGGGTTAAAGTAAAAAGGTTACACCCTTGCACCTGACCCTACCAACAGCTTTCTATGATACTACCTACCCTTGCTACTCTCAGAATGAAATTACATAAGAATTGGCTTGTGTGTGCTTATATTGCTTAATAATAATTCATCTTTTTAAACAACTTAAAACATAATGTTGTTCAAAATATTTATGGAGTGAAAATAAGCTATAGCTTACAAAACAAAATAAAATCACTATCAAAATATTGTCCTTCCCACCCCTTATAGGAAAGAAATGACAAGGCCATTACTTGTAATTTAATGCTTTACTCCTAGCTGCTTGTTCTAGAAATTCGCCGATACTGTAATAAGGTTTGAAGGTTTTAATTGTTGTACATTTGTTACTAATTTGGTGATTAATAATATAACACTTGTTACCAGTGGGAGTATTCTTACCCAAAGATTAGTAGACTTATCCAAGGGCCAAGGCGTTTGATTGTGTTGACCATGATATTCTTCTGGGTAAGCTAGAATGATTCAACTTGTCAAATAAACCACTTAGTTGGATGATGCCTTATTTAGATAATCACAATCAAAGCACGGTGATTTGAAAAGCTAATATAAAATGTAAGTCTCATTGGCAGAACATAAAAACTGATGTTCCTCAAGGGTTTATTTTGGGACCTCTTCTGTTTTTACTTTATATAAATGATTTACCTATTAATATTAATTCAAAACTGATCTTACTTGCAGATGACACAACTGTTATTCTAAAAGCCAATTCTTTGGATCAGTTAGAATCTAGAGTTAATCAATCTTTAGTTGAACTATCAGAATGGTTTAAATGAAATGGGCTTAAATTAAATAAAGATAAAACTCAACTGGTAAACTTTCATACTTTCCAGGCAAGAAGTAATTTTGATAGGGAAATATTGTTTCAAGGACAGCAAATGTTTAATTTAGGAAGTGCCAAATTTTTGGGTATTCATTTAGATTTAAATTTGTTTTGGAATAAATTAATTGAACATAATATACTCGTAGCTAAACGGTTAAACAAATCAAACTTCCAGATGCTTATTTTAAGGAATATTATTGATTTAAATAAACGATTAATAATCTACTATGCTTATTTCTGTTCAATAGTACAGTATGAAATGGAGTTTTGGGGAGGAGCATCAGACACAGAAAAAAACATTTTTAATTCAGAAACGATTCTGAATGATTATGCCTAATGCTCCATGGTAGTCCTCTTGTAAGCCAACCTTTAAAGAACTAAAAATACTAACTGTTCCAATTTGAAACATTTTGACAATTTTGCTTATTTTACAGTCAAATTTTAATAGTCTTTCTGATGACAATTTTGATCAAAACACCAGGTGTAAAAACGATTTTCAGTATCCCAGACATAGATTAAGAATAGTTGAGACAACCCCCAATAGACGAGGAAAAAATTGTTTAATAAATATAAAATTCTTACTAACTCAGATCTGTTTAGGAAAAGCCTTAATCAATTTATATTGGATCATGTTAAAGAGTACTTGATTGATGCTGATCTGTAACAATGTTGAAATGAAATGTCTAGACTGTTCAGTTGTATAGGTGTTTTATAAATATTTATTTGAATTCATTGTAGTATATGTGTATTATTTATATATTAATATTTATTATAGGATATATGTATAATTATATTCTATTTATTTATTCACATTAATGCTATCTGTCTTGCTAACATTTACCATGTCGTATTGTTTTGGATGTGTAAAGTCACTGTTCAGTAAGAATTTTAATAGGAATTATTCCAATTTTTTCACATTATTGAACATATTGTGACAATAAAGAGTTGATTTCTGAATTGACATTTTTGAACTTGCTTTGGAATATATATTAAGGGTCAACTGAAGTACCTTTTGGCATATTTTGGGGTTTGCCAAAATAGGGGTAGTGGGAAGTGATCCTTTGATTTATTTATTTGACCTCATCATGTGACCCCTCATTAAAAAGGGCATAAGAACACAAATTCATTAATACCATTAAAAACATTTTATGATGTCCCTGTTAAAAATTGCGGACAAAAACGTTTATTATTGTTTGAACAGATAAATGAATGTAATCATTATCTTTTTCCAAATTTTGGAAACACAACTACGGATTCAGTTTTTGGGTTATCCAAACTTTAAAATAATATGCTGCAAGACAAGTTTAAATTTTTTTTGAAAATTGGCAATTTTTGGAAAAAATAGTGTTTGGCACACCTTATAGTGTTTTTTGTTCTTAATATTATGCTATTTCTTACCAGAGTTATTTGATGGAAAAGTTCAGGTACTGCATTATAATTTGTAATACATGTAAAGTTCTTAATCTTAAATGCAAAGCTAAAGAGTATTGAAGTGTACTTACATTTGATTGAACTGCGTTGATGTGGAGTGACCACTGACCACTTGTAGCAATCAAGGAAGCAACTTCATTGACACTGGAGTCAAACACAACAAACACTCATTGCGAGGCCTCTCTTCCTTGTACACATGGAAATGAGCATGTTGCTATCGGCATCCTCTACTCGACATCTAATGTTTTCTAGTTTGGACTGGCTAGTGACAGAGCGCCCTTGAATTGCTTGCCAGGTTTTTTATAAGTAGAGATATAGTGTACTAGAACTTACTGCCTTGAGGTTGCTCCATGACTCATTAGCAATAACCATATAATTTGATAAATATTTATGGAATCCCAATATGTTCTATTTATAGTGTTTGATTAATGGCATAATTTCAAGAAATTTTTATTCCTGAAACTTTTTTGTTATTTCAAATATTTGGAAAGATATATTCAGTTAAAAAATTCTTTAAAAAGGCCGCCATTTCCCAATGTGGCGGACAACTTTAAAATATCTTACGGAAACCCATATTTTTTATGATGAGTTTAGATTGTTTGCATTGTTTTAAGAAATGTTTATATTTAACGTTTTTATGATTAATCCAATTGTTCAAAATATATGGCCATTTAGAGTTTGAAATATATGCATGCATGTTAACTATGCCATTTGCTGCAACTTTAACTGAGTATATCTCCCCCAAATATTGAAGATATAAAAAAAGTTTTCAGGATAAAAATGTCTTAAAATTATGCCATTAATCAAAAACCCACCATAAAAATAATGGATTTCCATATAAAGTTTTAAAGCTGGCCGTCATATTGAAAAATGGCAGCCATTTAAGAATTGATTTATTTTGAAAATTCATCACTAAATTTATTTAAAACTTTTCCGTATTGGAGCAAATAATTATTTATATTGTTTTACCATAAAGAACACAGTGATCCATTTAAAACATCAATTTGGGTACGTAAAATACTGTATACAGTAAAATAAAAATATTTTCTTAAAAAATGTTTAATTTGATTTTTAATATAATTATGTAAAAACCATTTTTAAGACAATTTAATTCTTGGACTTTTTACGATTTACCCAACCGTTTAGAAGATACAGAGTTAAAATTATGTGAACTATCTATGACATTTGTTGCTACTCTAACTGGGTATATCTCCCCAAATATTTGAAACATCAAAAAGTTATAAGAATAAAAATTTCTTAAAATGATACCACTAATCCAAAATTGTTATGAAAAATATGGGGTTTCCTATGACATTTTAATGTATTTCAAAAAAAGTGTCTTGTATATTTTTGGTACAAAACTAGGTAATGTTCCCAATTTAAACTTTCCTGTAAAACCTATAGTTTACGATTTCCCAATGGTGGCCACTTAAAAAAACATCCTATATATAGTAATAAGTATAACATATCTATTTTAAATTTTTTTCATACTGTCAAAAAGTAAAATTAATACAGTAGATATATTGCATTTATAAATTTTACTTGTGTTATTTTTGAAAAGTAGCTTTGAGAGGCTAAGCAGAGTATTTTCTAACAAATATAATTTTCAGATGGAAGTAAAATAAAACAAGTACCTATAAGGTAAATAATAAAAACTAAATTGATCAATAAAATACTCAACATTAATCAGAGTTATTATTGTTAGGCTCTTCTATGTTAGAGACAACAGTTTGAAAATAAACTTCTTTAATGACACCAGTCTCAGGAGGTGACAGATTCATAATAAACTAACATATTTTTAAACTTACGGCATCTCTGCACTAGAGGTAGAGCTACGGCCATATTTTATTCCAAAAAGAACTTAAACTTAGAGGGCTTGTAAAGGTTTGAGAATAATAAACATCAATAATGAATTCTTGGCATACATTTTAATGTTACATTCGGACAAAAGCAGATGAACTGCACTAACATAAGATAGTTCAGAAACATAAGAGGATAAGAACAAATTCATAGTCTTTCTGGCAAAGTAACCAATTAGATGTACAATCGCTAATCAATAAATAATTAATTTGCATGCACATAGCTCAAGATATTGGATGATCAATTTATAAAGAATTTTAAAAAGTGAATATTGGTTTGTTGATTTTTTAAATTATTCCATAAATAAACATAGACAAAACCCTTTCAAACTAAATTTTAATGTACCACAATTTAATATGGGAAATCCTAGTAATGCAAAGAGAATCTGCAAAATATTTAAAACATCTAATTACACTTTTGAATGAAAACCAATTAACAAACCAATCTTCTTCAGATTACAAGCAAACCTTTTTAAAATAATTCTGAGAATTTGGTTTATTTGAATGAAAAGTATCGTTAACACAACTGGTCTTTCATTGTTACGCTTGATTTTGTTTTGATTACACCAAGGAATCCCTACAGTGTTTAATTTTGTATATAAGGTGATTTATTTGTTACTTCTCAGTTTACCTTGTTGATTATTTTGTTTATTGTATAAAGAACCCCTACTTTAGTGTTTAATTTTGTATATTGTAAGCAAATAAGTGCATACCGTATCACAATCAAGTCAGAGCTCATGGACATCTCTAGAGGTGTCCCTCAAGGTTCCGTGCTGGGCCCAGTCCTTTTTGCGCTATTTTCTGCTGATCTGCCTATGTACATGAGTATTTACAGTCATACTGTAATGTTTGCAGATGACTCAGTACTTTTGACCAGAGATAAGGAATCTCAGGCTTTGGAGATAAACAACTTCATCTCGATCAGTAAAGCCATGGAGTACTGTGCCAATAACGACCTTGTTTTCAATGAGAGTAAAACTCAGCAGGTCATCTTTGGAAAGCATAAAAATGACATCACTTGTCCCCTTGACATTCAGCCAACTGAGTTCACAAAACATCTTGGACTGATTCTGGACCAAGAGCTTCGCTGGGACGTCCATGTCAGTCAGCTCTGTCAAAGGCTTAGCTCTTCAATATTTGCACTGAGAAGAATTGACAGCGTTGCAACTTCCGACGCTACGCTAGCAGCATATCGCACTTGTAGAATCCCACATCAGATATGGGATAACCCTTTGGGGGAACTCCACCAAAGAAAACATCCAGCGAGTCTTTGTTCTTCAGAAGCGCGCAGTGAGGATTTTGGGAGGCCTACAACAACAAGACAGCTGCAGAGAAGTTTTCAAAACCTTCAAAATCTTACCAGTAGCAGCTATCTACATTTGTGAAGTCATCATCTCTTCTGGCCAGAGACTGCTGAAAAATGCTGATGTTCATGGACACAACACAAGGGGTGGCGCTGACTATAACCTTCCAGTCCACAAGACGGCAAGATTCTCCAAGAAGCCATCGTATGCCGGAGCTGCTTTGTTCAATATGCTTCCAGCAGGAATTAAATGCAGTGACACAAAGACACTTAAGAGAAGACTACAACAGTGGATGGCTGAGGAACCTATCTACAACATGGAGGAGTTCATTATCCGATGCAGAAGAAGGCACCTTGGCAACACAGCATAAACATGTTATACACTTCATCATAAGACATTTATTTATTTAAATTCTTGTTATTAGTTATTTAAATGTTTTCATTGTTGACACTATTTCTAAGCTCTACGCTGATGTAATAAAGCATATCTCTCTCTCTCTCTCTCAGAACTTTTATTTTTATGGACATAACATACTCCTTTTAAATATCAAGAATGTTATGTTTATTTTACTGGCAGAAAAATAATTTGAAGAAATTTAATTAAGTAAAATATGACACTATCAATGAGTCTTATGTACATTTTGATGAAAAAGATAATTTGTATTTGAACACTGCCACTCGTTTTGGGTGGCAGAAAAAAGGTAAGAATAAAACTGTATTTATAAACTGATTCCATTTAAACTTATTATACACTTAAGATACCTTATCCAACATGTGTGCCAAAAATAAAAAACATCTGTTCACCCAAAGCTAAGTGCAGTGAATTTGGTGGTCAGACCAAGATGAATATCATTCAGCCGCCGTCTTTGTCTCCCTGAACAGATTTTGTTGATTTTTGGTACACATATCAGGTACGTCACTATACATTTTTATTAAATCAAAAATACAGTTTTATAGGCTAAATACCTTTTTTTGTGGGAGAAACGCCTTCCCAAGAGGCCACTTCCTTTTCTGATTAACAAACTTAACCTAAAGATTTGCAAAAAAACATTTGTTGCAAATTTTCGACAATTAGATAAAAAATGTGACTTTTAGTGGTCCAACCAAATATATAAATAAGATTTTGCCACTTGACACAGGGGAGCTCAAAACTGCAAATTGTTTTGTTCTACAGTTTGACAATAGAAATGAAAAGCTCTATTTCCAAAGAAAATTCACTAAAAACGACAGAGACTATATGAAGAAATGGAGATTCTAAAGCCTGATTAATGATATTATTCTTGATGAATCTCCATTTACTTTGTGGTAATCGAAACTATACAATGAAAGCATCTTGTATCTTTTACCACATACATTTTTAACTTTTTACAAGTATTGTAAAGTATTAAATATTATAAAAAATTAAAAATTTATGTGGTAAAAAGTAAAAGACGCTTTCATTGTATATTAATGATATTTGTTCTAAAAAAAATTTAAACAAAAATTGAGCATATCAAAAAAAGGTTTTAAAAATAGTACACATATGGAATATTAAACATTACTTTGCTTAGCCCTGAACTTAATGCTTGAAATACTTAAGTTCTTTAAGATAATATTGAAAAATAAGATCTACCATATTCAAATCTACTTGTTCACACGAACAAACTCACTCATCATTTAGATCATAAGGTCTCAGTCAAAACAAATTGCTGAAGAAAAGCTTTAAGTCTTTCTCTCACTTAGGCAAAACCTCTTTTATGTTTCAGATAACACTTTGGTGAATGGCATCAATAATTGTACACCTGTCACTGCCCAATTCTGACTGAAACAAAATAACCTACTAATTTAATGATACAAATAACTAGCTAGGGCTATAAATACAAGTAGCAGGACTGGTCCTTGTTTGTGGAAAGAGGAGGAATGGTTGCAGCCATCTTCAAAACACTGGCAGCTAGACTCAATGTGGTCTTCATTGCGAACATTGTAGCAATCCAAACGAGGATGCCTCACCCAGCCACACTTCCGGATAACCACCACCAGGTCTTCTCTAGGAAATACTGTAACCACAAAACAGATCATGAAGCAATTTTACTGGTTAAAAGTATATATACCTCCAAGAACAAATCAAGGAGGAGATCATTTGCTAAAGGAAGAAATTTTATCACAGCTAAGGAGGGGTTTTTAGAACTCCTCAACAAGAGCAGTTTTGTCACATCTCTGATTCTCAAAATCACCCTTTTTGTCTCAAATTATCCCAATGATAACCTCCTAAATTTACCACTATATACGGAGTATCTTTAATACACCCTGCGGCACAAGAGTTGAAGGTGGAGAAAAAAACCTTGACCCATTACAATTTAAAGTTTCCATAAGGACAGCACACCAAACGCCAATATCTAATCAGTGGCGGATATAGGGGGGCCCCAGTGCCAAAATCCAGGACAAAATTATAATTGAGTAAAATATTCAGCTTGATTTGTGTGCTTTGTTGCAAATATGATCAAATCTACGTTGTCAAAATATTAGTTAAGCCAGTAGCTGTTAGAGTGTAGCACTAGGATCAATTAGATCTATGAGTCTAGCAATGTTGGCAAAAGGTATTTAAATATATTTATGGAACCTATTGTTACACCCTTATTGAGAATTCGTAAAAATACAAAATAACAATACACTTGAAAAAGTTCTGGAATCATTACCGGATGGCAGACCAAAAGCGTGTATGTTTTGTTCATATTAATGGTTACCAAAGCTTAAGTTGGAAAAATTCATAAACCAACTAAATATTCAGTTTAGGGATTGGAGCTTTCGAAAAAAGGTGCTGCGATAAGGTTAAGCGTTAGAATAATCCTGTTTTTACCCTTATCCGGTTTCGGACGGCGTTTTCAATGTGTCAAGCAGCTATCGTGTAGCACCTTTTGAAATACTCTTGACACCTTAAGCCCCAATATTGAATGTTGTTTAGGTACAAGTAAAAACTTTGCAGTTTCCTTTTGTTCTTGCAGGAGTGTCGATCCCCACTACGTGTTTTGCAAATTTATTTTTAGACAAGCTAGATACACTTTTAGAGGTTCTTAGCAAAGCACACTTATTTTGCTGTCACTGGCGATATAAACATAGATGTTCTTGTTTCATCTCCGTCTAATTTAAAATTAAAACATATTTTAACTTCTTATAAAATGTCTGCTATGGTTGTTGGTTGATTTTCCAAGCGGTGTGTAATACTAGAAGTAATTGGGATTGACAATTTTCTTACTAACATAGATATTACTATTTAAATGTGTATGGTTTGCTCACTAACTTATCAGACCATGATGGAGTAATTAAGCTAACTTGTCCAGAAACAAAAATTCACAAGTAAAGAACAACGTAGTAACTTTCAAAACGGACATTTAATAAGAACAAAATCAAGCTCTGTTTAATAACATGTTAGAAAAGAGCTTTGGGTTGATAATGTAAATACTGAGTAGAAGACAAATTTGATACTTTCTTTAATATTTTTAAATATTATTTTGATTTGTGTTTTCCAAAGGTTAAAAGAGTAGATTATTAACGAATAAATTAAATTGGGTGTCAAAAAATAATTGAAATAAAGAATAATTTAGCCTCTGTTAGTAAATTTGTTAGATGTAATAGGACCTGAGTGTAAACAAGTTATGAATGTCATGAAACAAAATTATAATAAAGAGTACAGGAGGTTAAAAGCAATTACTATGGTAACTTAGTGAATAATTCAAATAATGTAAGTAAAACCACTTGGCAAATCATTAATAAAGAAGTGGGCAGTAAAAAAAATAAGGGCAAGGAAAATATTATTAAACTCTTAGCAAATGACCATAATAGCCCTAATGTTGTGTCTCAAAATATTAATGATTTCTTTACAAGTGTAGTTGAAAAGAATGTTGTTCCTAAAGTTAGTTGTAAGATCTCAATTTTATTACCATGGATCTGAGTTAGAGGCTTTAAAAGTGTCATTTATTCCTAAACAAATTAATTATGAGGAATTAGATAAAAATTTTAATGCAACTTAAAAGCAAATTATCATCAGGATGGGATGAGATACCAATTACAATAATAAAGTCAGCCGAAAAAATCTACTTAAAACCATTGCTTCATGTCATAAATTCCTCTTTCATACTGGTATATTTCCAAAAAATTAAAATCTCAAAAGTAAAACCATATTTTAAAATGGAAATCCCAAAGACATAGCCAATTATAGGCCAATATCTTAATATCCTCCTTCCTAAAATTTATGAGTCAGTAATGTACCGCATAACTTTCTAAATATCTTGAGGATAACCTCATTCTTGATACCAACAAGTTCAAATCAATCTCTGGATAATCTGTCATAAATTCAATGGACTCAAAAGAAATGGTTGTTGGCATTTTCATGGACATGACTAAAGAAGAAGCTTTGATAGTGTATCTCATCCCACTTTAATAAATAAGCTAGCAAGTATAGGGTTCAAAAAAATGGTTTAAAAATGGTTTGAATCCTATCTAATGGTGAGAACAGTATGTTGACATATCCTATGTCAATGAGTCCAACTGTTTAACTTCAGCAGTTCTAAATCAAATGTAATTAACTATGGTGTACCACAAGGGTCTATTTAGGTCCTCTGTTATTTTTAGTTTACTTAACTGGTTTACCGTCAATTATTAACATTCCACATAAGGCTTGCCTTTATGCAGATGACCTTAATCTTAAAATAGTTGGACAGTCAGCATCTGACATAGAAATTAACTCATTTATAAATTTGTCTCAAGTTTCTCAGTATTTGCAGAGTATTAATTTGCTTCCTAATCCAGTTAAAACTAAGTACACATTCAATTTTCCTGTTCTAAAAGAGATAATAGCAATAGTTTAAGCATTTGTATGGATAAAGATATGGTAGAAGAAGTTAACTGTGTGAAATTTCTGGGTTTAACCATTGATAAACAATTAAGTTGGAATGATCACGTCAATAGGGTTTTGTCAAAGTTTCTTCTGGGCTTTATGCTTTGAGGCAGATGGTAAAATTAAGTAGTGTTGAAACATTAAAACAAATTTACTATGCTTTTATTGAATCTCATATTTCTTTTTGGGTTGTGTTTGTATGGCGCTACATCTGCCCATAATTTAAATAAAATTTTAATTCTAAAAAGCCATCTGAGAGCAATTTTTAAAATTGGGTTCACAAGACTCTGTAAAAGAATATTTTCAGTCATTGGGGTTCATTACTGTTCATGGGCTACATTTATCAAATAATAATTCACCTTAAAAATAACAGACAGTGTTTGTGCATTAGGAACCTCACACAGTTACAACACTAGATACAGACAACTTTTGGCATTTAACAGTCATAGATTACAAATGTATGCAAAGAAACCAACATATGCTGGCTTAAAGTATTTTAACCATCTGCCTTCAAATTTGAAAGAAGAACCTAATTTAAATATATTTAAAAAGAAACTTAAAGCACTTATTATAACAAAAGTAATTTACTCATTTGATGAATTTTTTGACTAAAATTGAACAGAATATAATTTAGATTAATAGTAAATTACCTTACTAAATTGTATAATATAATAATTTAGTAAGTTACTTAAAATATCTTTTTAGATAACTTAAGCTATAGTAAGTCTTTTTTAGAAATCTGTAGTTAATGTATGCGATGACACCATTCATGTACTCTGGTACTTTTTGAATAAAGATGATTTGATTTGATTTGATTTGATTATCTTTATTTTTAGAAATTTTGTAAATTAAGCGTTGGTAGCCATTAAACATGAGCAAGCGATTAGCCTGCATCCGGTGATGGAAATGAAAAATATTTTAAAAATATGTACCGTTAATTTTTTGTATTTTATAGTCTTTCATAGAGGTTCCCATAAGACATTTTGGACTGGCCTTTGACCTCCTATTTTGGGGTGGTCACTAACAATATATCGTAAGATTATAAAAGCAGCGTCTGTCCTATATAGTACTACTTTTCACCCAGAATACGTGCAGTATTTGCTTTATATAGGTTAGTGTTGAGATACTGACCACTTGGAAAAGCAATTTACTTGGGTTACTTTTTGTGTTTTAAAGCAAAGCATTTTGACCTGTGTTGACCATGATGTGCTTATTGAAAACTGTTGTTATATGGCATTAATGGCTACTGCGTTAAGGTTATTTAAGTCTTACCTTAAAGAGCAGTATTAGACAGAAAGTAATGTTTTGGAAGTGATTGCTCTAAAAGAAGTTGTTGCTTAATCAATGGTGTACCTCAAATGTTCTGTTTGGGCCTTTTATTTTTTGTTTATAATTATGATTTACCTAGTAATGTAAGATCGAATATTTTTTTTTATGTATGCAGATGACACCTCAATTTTATCATCTAACCATGACTATCATCGCATTAAATGTTAAGTCAGATGTAAGCCTGTGCAGAGAGCTGGTTTAGGCAAACCAACTTTTGCTTAATAGCGATAAAACTCAGAATGTACTTTTTAGTTTAAGAGAGAGAAACCAACTAGTCTTGATTCACAGTTATGTTCCAGTGTAAAATTTCTAGGGGTAATGTTGGATAGTCTTTGGTGGAAAAGCCACGCAGACTATATTTTTACCTAAGCTCAGTAGAACTGTATTTTTACTTAGAAATTTGTTAATTATTGTCCCTTAGAATATGTAGGAGTTCATATTTTGCATTTTTCCAATCACATGTTAGGTATGGGTTGTTTAATTTAGGGATGCTTTCGTGTAAATGTGACTCTGTCTTGTTGAGTACAAAAGAATGCCTTAAGGGCTAATGAACAATGCTGCTTTTTAATGGCATTGTAGACCCCTGTTTATACAGTTCAAATTTTAACTGTGGTTAATTGTATATTTTGTTGCTACAATATACACTTTAAAGAGAAAGAGAATCTTTGTACAAGAGCTGATATTCACCAACATAATACTAGGAATAAACATCTAATTGATGTTCCCTATTGTAGGTGTACAAAACTAAAATACTTATGTTGTACTAG
The DNA here is from genome assembly GCA_018831715.1 of Matsumurasca onukii. NCBI lineage: Eukaryota > Metazoa > Arthropoda > Insecta > Hemiptera > Cicadellidae > Matsumurasca > Matsumurasca onukii. The sequence goes on from CM032060.1 coordinate 47,992,664, forward strand.
GGCCAAAGTTTTTAAATCACCTCCCGAAATATGTGCAAAGGAACTCAATATACTTGAGTGAAAAATAGATTATATGATTAGGTTTGATTTTGAACCCATTTTCGATATCCGAGGAATTCTTTGCTGTCATACAAATATGATACAGATGTAATGTACCTGTAAAGTTAAGTAAAAAAAACTGATTGTCTATATTGTTAATGTTTGTTAGTTGTAGTTGTGTTTATAATCAATATTTTAATGTTCATACTAATGTTTGACTTTATATATTGCATGTATTTGCTTAGTGACAAATATCAAGATTTGATTTGATTACTAACCTTAGTTCGTAGCATGGGCCGACTTACAAAAAACACTGGGGGGTAAAGATTATAAACAAACCTTTATTTCCCTGGGCATAAAGTGCTACTTCAGAGAAAAATGACAAAAAAGTAATTTTAACTTTGAGATTTTAAAACTTACTGATTGAGATCTCAACTGATGTAATAAACTGATGTAATTAATTTGTAGTATGATTTTGTTGTAAATATTTAACGTGGTTAAGTGGTAGAGAGGACTATAAAGTCCTAACTTCGCCACGTAATTAAAGACTTTTTTCATTTCATTCTTAAAAATATAAGAGAGCTATAGATATTTTTTAGTTTTAGAGCCAACTTAAGTCTTTTCCCGAGGTGGCAGCTAACCACCAAAAATCAGGAACAAGTCCAGTCATAAATTTCATTCTTATTAAGTCAAGGTATAAGGTATTAATCAGTGGCAGTTCCAGGGCATAAGCACAGGTACAGCCCACGAGTGAGTGCTCTTAAGCTTATCATTACCTGACATTCCTGTTGTCTAATTGAGTTTGAGAGAAATGGTACAGTTTGTTAAATTCACAAAAATATCGGAACACTTTTACACAAGTTGTTCAGTGGCAGCCATGTTGGATTGAAGTATACAACAATACATAATACACTAATATAATACACTATACATACAATTGTAAATATTGCCACATTTAGTTGACCAACCACTCCTAGAGGGTATTTTAAGGTGAATGTGGAATTAATGGTGAGTGTGATCTTAGTGTGACAACTTACCTCCAATACAAACACACCACATCAGTATGAAGCAAGTCTCAAATTTAAGACTTTTTGTTGCCATTTCGTCTTTGGAGTTGGTAATACCTATAAAGAGAATGCCATGTTTAGAAAAGGGGTATACAGTCCTATACTTGAAACTAGTTGTATAAACTCTTGGTAACTATTAAACCGATAAAATAATTGAAATCCCCTTCTTGGTAGGGCCAACCCAGGCAATCGCATGACCCTACAGTGCGGGGGAAGGGGCACATAAACACTCTGAAGGAGTTTACACAGATTAAAAGCAGATTAGACAAATTTATTTTTAATTTAAAAATTATCCTTTTGAAACCCCATTTAAAGTGAGAGTTTCAAAAAATATCCTCCAACCCACCCTAGGTAATCAACTTTACATCATATAAAATTATGATATAAACAGAAAGTCTTCACAATGAAAGAACATCATTTGTTGGATTGCAAACCCTTGCAAAGCCACTAAAAAGTGCTCGTTCAAAGTTGGCATGAGGTTTTGTTGTCTCTAGCCGCTGTTCACTAACATATAATCTTTTTACGCCCATAGACTACAGTCATCGATTATACGTACTACATCCCATCTGTGATGTCCTCATCCATCATTTGCTTTGCTTCAGTGGACACCTGTTAGTAGGTAAAGCCTAAATTTGTCCGCACAACAAATTGCGAACGTAACAACAGGCTACTTTCAACTGATGCGGCATAACTGTCAAACCGAGCACTTGCTAGTTACGCGGTAAAGTTATCACATTTCAAACTAACAAGTTTGATATTTTGAAACAAGAAGAGATGTTCTCCTTTAACAAAGCCTGACTTTTGATGTTATAATCTTACTATTAATTGGCTTCAAAAGGTTCAATGGTTCATGTTTTTTTCAATCTATACTGCAGGCTTGGTATGTAAAATGTTAAGAAAAGTGCTATATGTGCATGTAGGTAATTTCCTTGGCTTTATGGCGAGTGTACGAGTATATGCTCAATTTTAACGTTTGAAGGGACAGCATATTTCAGCCTCTTTTGGGCTCTTCCATTGGGTGTTGTCGCGGCACTGAGGTTGATCCTAAAGCATGGTCAAAGACTCACAATCAATTATCTGTAACATAGCTCCAGAACTGCAGTTACAGAACAATTTACTCTTATTTAACATACACCCAGAAACATACAAGTATTGCAAGTTATCTGTGACAGCGGAGCTTGCCTGAAAACAGCGGGAAATCTTCAGTTACAAACAGCTGTCAAATCAATTGAGCTACTGTTCAATATCAATGTTCAAAGATTTACAACACTGGTATTCAAAGTCAAATCAATGATTTCTTCATGAATAAAATATGGCATAATATCTAAAACATATGCTTTTTTAAACTTTTTGTTTCTATAATATGTACAAGTAAGTAATACAAAAAAAGAAAGAAAATACACAACTTTTTTGAACAAATTACTTTCAAATTCTAAGGTTACAGAATAATAACTTACCTAATAACTACTTTATATTACCAATGAATGTTTCAGATGTATTGAATCCAATATGTTATGAGCAACTCATCTTGCAGTTTCTGTCACGGATGAAAATATCTCTGGATCAGAGTTCAGAAGCCTTGACTTTGATTATCAGAATACGAAAACTTTTATCACTTCCTAATTGGTTGAATAGGATTAAACTACTGAACTATAAGACTTAGTCTTGGGTAAACTTATTTCAAAAAGTAGGTCAAAAAACTAAAACCCCTTTTATAAGGAGTTAGCTTGCTAAAACTATTTGCGAAAAAAGTAGTAGCTAAAACTAAAGCATAAAAAAAGAAGTAGCTAGCAGTTTGTACACTATTTTTTAGCTTATTTTAGAATTGCTTTATAACAGTAGTACAGAACAGAACAGAATTTATTGTCAAATTAATTACAAATGGGTTTGTTTTATTTGACATACACACCTTTTAAATATTATACCACTGGTAATAACTTCTGGTGTGCGATAAAGTGTAAATGGCAGTTACAGGATTACTATTAGAGCTAGAAAGATGAAACAAACTTTTTTCTCTGGAAATCGTACATGGAGATTTCAGGAAAAATATTTTCTGATTCTCAGTATACAGGGTGTGTCAATACTGAGACTCATGGGATCAAACTTCGAGATTTTTAAATACAAAGGTGAGTCATATTTTGTAACAGAGCAACATATCAAAGAAATTGTTTCGTCAATATGTCAAGAATTGTCTTCTCTTTAAAATAAAGTACAATATGACCCATCTTTGTATTTAAAATCTCGGTTTTGATCCGTGATCAAGTATTGACACACCTATACTGAGAATCTTAAAATATTTTTCCTGAAATCTCAAAATACAAACAGAGAAAAAGTTTGTTTCATCTTCTATCACTCCTGTAATTTAAGGCACTAGTGGTCACCGGTATAAATTAATAATTAACAAACAAATGAACATTACAATTTTATGAAGTACCCATGAACTCTCTCAAAGAATAAAACAAATTTTGAAACAGAAATTTTTTGAAACGTGTTTTAAAGCATTTTTAATACTTAATGTGTTGGGTAAGTGGTTAAACATTTTCCTTCCTTCCAGCTTCAAATGGAAGTTTGTCATACATTTGAAGCCTATGGTAGCAGGGTTTGATTAAATTTTTATTTCTAAGGTTATATACAGTATCATTGGTACAATCACCACTATTTCGATCTGAAGAACAATACAGTTTCTAAGAATATATAATGAAGAAAATGGTAGTATGTTAAGGGCTTTGAAAGCATCACAACAAGAATCCCTGTAATTAAGCCTAGATATCATTCTAATTGCCATTTTTTGTAACATGAAAATTGAATCTTGCTTTCAGGGCAATCACTTCATAAACATATGCCATAAGATAAACACGGATAAAAAGGCCATATTATGCTAGTTTTAAAATTTCTTGATTACCATGTAATGACAATTTTTTTAGCAAAAATTTTCCTGAAGAAACTCGCTTGTATACAAAGTCAATGTGGTGATTCCATGTAAGATGTTTATCTAAAATAACTCATAAAAACTTTACATTTCAGTTTCTAGTAAGGTGGTAATCTCAAAGTCATTTTGTTTTGCCAAATTAATTGCTAGCCTACAACTGGGTCAGGCTTGTTGTCCCATGAAGCATGTTTGGTCCATCCTGCCACATCACGATTCGTAACTTGTGAGCAACACTTATGTTTTATTTTTGAGTATTTCAGCAACAAAAGTAGCGGAAGGAATTAGGGCTGGATAATTTATGCCTAATCGTAACATGCTGCCGGTAAACTAAAATGATTTGGCTATGAGTTATTTCTTTGAGGAAATAGAGCCAGTATTCACAAAACCATCATTTAAAAGTACATAGTAAGAATTACAGCTCATGCAGAATTCTTAGTACATTGTAAATTTCTTTATGTAATTCTTCAAAATTCAAACAATATTCAATGTATTTATATTTGACCTGGCCATTTTTATGTGGCGTTTTTAAATGTCCAGTGATTCTGAACTTTTTTAACTTTCTGTGTTCCTACATACAACACTCGTAACAAAGACGTACATTTTCCATCGTTAGTGAGCAAAAAAATCACATTTCTTTTGGAAAAAAGATAACACAATAATAACGTTCTTTCACCTTAGTAAATCTTTAAAGAGTCTTACAGCAATGTAATTTGAGGTTTACAATGCAGTGAAACCTATGATGACTTTGCATCTGTTAAATAATTTAATCGTTTTTTTTTTCAATGCCTGATAATGAACCGCCCATTTTTGTTCATAAGATGAATTTTTCAAATCATAGAAAGATGATAAGTTTTTAAATGTATTTTTCTTAAGCCAGCATTTTTGGTTAGCATGTAAGTTACCGTGTCATAAATTGTCGGAAATTATATACCGATTTTCATAAAAGTCAAATTACAAATGTAGTTTTTAAAGCAAAACACCTCATTTTCATGGGTAAGCTTCCAATTGTTATTGAAAACGTTTTAGGGTTCATGGTAGCTTGTGGATACGCGTCAGCCATGTTTATTATAATTATTGGTTATATGAAGTAGCGGCGCGACTTCCTAAACTGTAAAGAAAGTAGTACTCTAAAGTATTTGTTACCATATAACCATTTAAAACTTAAGCTTTACAACTTTAAAATTAATAAAACTCATTGATTGAAAACAAATGATTATTAGAAGTTTATTGTGACGGGGTTAACAATTATTAAAAGATGTTTGTTATCTTATAGTTCATCTGTAAAAATATCCAGGGCAGCTCTAAGAACTTTGAAAAGTGCAGCTTCATGGGCAGCATCTAAAATTGGACCAAAATGATTTTTGAGAATAGCACCAAAGGTCCTTAATAGATTCTGAAAAATATAAGAAAATATGTACAAGCAGTTGCAAAAATTTCTGAAATCTATATGACTTTTCAACGCATAGACATTAATGGATCTGACCCACTGATAAACAAAAAAGATGTAAAAGATTCTATCATGTTTAAATTGGCAAGTCAATTAGAAAGTAGACCAGTTCCAACCAAACAGCAGAAGCCAAACAAACATGTCCTCAAACTTCCCCAAGGTGGCTTGCCCCACCCTGCCAGTACCGAGCTCTGTTTATGTACACTGTCGGTCACAGATCTACCCTTCAGTGCCGAAAATGTTCACAGATATATTGTCAACACGCACCCAACAAGCAACCCGTGACCCGCGAGAGTGACAAAACCGGGCAAACCCTTCCGTGCAGATAGTGAATTTAAGAGTAGATTAGTATGTACAGTGACTTCAAATTTGAAGCTAGAATAGTGGTGACGATGCCACACAAGCGTGGCGAAATATATATCCGCCTATAACCTCAACTAGAAACGTATGATTTTAAAGAATAAGTACAAGGTATAATTTAAATTATGAAGAAATGATTTTACAGAAGCACAGTGGTATGTCATCAATACTCCTTTTTTGTGCATGGTGTTTGTACCTTTTATATTTTATACTTCTCCATTACAACTTATGGTAACTTTTAACATATATAAAAAATGGGTATTAATGAATTTAACCGCAGCAAAATATGTACATGAGCATGCTGAGAAACATGATTAAAGCATTATTAAAATACAGTTTGTCAGCACCTTGTTAGAAATTTATTTTGTTTTTTTTACGGTCTACGCCAATGGCCTTTTTAATGTGTTACTCATCCTAGGGTTTGCGGCCACCACAAAAAGCTTTTAGGGAAAGCGGTCCAAACCCTCGTGCCTGCACCGGGAATCAAACCCGCGGCCTTGTGCTTTGCAACCCGAGACTCTACCCACTGAGCCGGACGCAGGCGATTAGGGTGAACATATTTTTATAGCATACACTATGATGATAAGAAATCATAAGCAATAACATTAAGTAAACATGTTTTATAAAGCCATTCGAGTTTGCCCCACAATATGAAAACTAGAGTCGCTGCTACTGCAATTATTGATGTTAGAAAAACGCATCTTAAAGTTTAAATGAAGCAAAGGTCTTACAACTAGGAAACATAATAAGTGTCGAACCTCAACATGACGTTTCTTTATTTTTACTCTTTTTTTGTGGAACTGCCCGAGTATTTTCATTTGATTCACAACTGCTTCAGGGTTATCCAGATCTCTTATAACACGACCAAATGAAGGCATCAAGATTTGTACCATATGCCTTTCAAATTCAGGGTTATCCCAAGCCTCTTCATCTATACAATTACCATCCTTCATCAAGTCCTTGAAGTATTTTTTGTATCCTGGGTATTGTTTGAACAATCTATAAAAAAGGCATCCATAAAACAATATGTTCATAATTTTGTTTATTTACAGAGGTTAGATAAAGTCTAAGCATTTAAACTTTGAAACTCATTAGGAAGATAAATAAATTAATAATAAGATTGTAAAATTCCCAAAACAGTCTATTAAAGAAACCTTTTGTAAAAAAAGCTTATAATATGTCACTAAACATAACTATAATAGGCTCTACACCTTATATTAAATTGTTTAATAGTACGTCACTTGAAGAGAAAAATGGGATAAGGATTTCCAAACCAGAACTTCATCTAACCCTATTTACGGTACTATATAAATTGAGTTTAGTAACTACACGTTGTCTTTTAATCGTTGAATTGTTAACTTGTTCCATCTATTTGCCAAGAAAGTGAAAAAGTCAAATGAAAACAGTGTTTTTAAGTGAACAGTACTTTTCATTCAAATGAAAAATATTGCTTAAGGCTTTCTACATCAATAGGCGTTAGCCATAGCCTAAATGTAATGTTTGGATAAAACCTGGACAAACAGCCCATGGGTTTTTCTAACGTATAAGTGCTTTCATTTTCACTCACCTTGACATAAATCTAAATAATAACTCATACATAGTAATATGCACAAAAGAAAACAATTTAATAGTTTATTACCACAAATAGAAAACAAATCACCAGTTTACGTTTAAACAGTCTTTCTGACACTGACAGTTGCAGACTGCTATTGGTAGAAATTCCCAGCAAAAGGAATAGAACAGGTCTTTTCCCAGTAGTATAGAGTATAAAAAAGAAACGGCGAAATAGTTTTTCATGTGGGGTACAATATTTCGGCATTGACTTTGAAAGGTCAACACATTCTCTTTACATCAAGGGCTGTCAATATTATAATGTATAGTTAAATGGTAAAAAGAATAAAATTATAAGTGAACTAAGTTGTAGCTGTATTTCAAATTCATCATAACATAAACATTAAACCATTTACAAATGACTGATATTGGAGAAATAATAAAACAGTCATATGTATCAATCCCCCCGTCAAAAATCCTTGAGCTCTAGGGGTAAAACTCTCTGTAAAACTTGCAGGGTAACATCTGGTTTACATGGCGTCTCCATATTGCTCCGTTGTCCATTTTCAAAGTATAAATAACATTTCCTTCTTTGGCTAGCACTTTACCAAATCCCCACTTATCGCCTCTTTTGTTGTAGCCTTTGTAACACTTGAACTCTATCTCCGGGAAGGAAAAGTCTTGTAGAAGTTCTGCCTTTGACATTGTTCTGTGGCGATGGGTTTGCATTTAACATCAAATCCAATCTTGTTCTTACGTTGCGACCGAACATGAGCTGGTACGAGCGAAGAGCTATTACCTGTCGAATTTTGGGACTTTCGCAGTTGCATCAACAACAGTTGTAACTAGTCTCTTCATGTCCTATGTCTTCTTGCATTGCATAAAATGCTTTTCTTTACAGTCAGCACAAAACCTCTCTGCTTTACCGTTAGAAAATGGAAAGTATGAGGCACTCGTTTTGTGACTTATTCCATTAGTCTTGAGAAATGTTTGAAAATTGTGAGCTGTGGTCCATTATCAAACCATCACAAACGGAAATCCAAAAGTCAAAAACAGAATTTGTAGTTGTTTTACGCACCATTCAGCCGTTGTTGTTTTTGAGTGAATAACTTCGACCCATTTCGTGTAAGCATCAACTATTATGAAGTAGTATTTATTTCCAAAACATGGTCCAGCGAAGTCTATGTGGACCCTTTGCCATGGTCCATTAGGGGTTTCCCAAGGGTGTAAAGTAACTTCGGTAGGTTTGTTTTGTTTTAAGCAGCACTGCTTGCAAGTTTTCGTCACATTTTCGATGTCATTATCAATGCCCATCCAGTAACAATAACTTCTTGCAAGGCCTTTCATTTTTACTATGCCTAAATGACCGATGTGTAGTTCTCTTAACACTTTTCTTGTAGGTTTCTTGGAATAACAACTCTGATTCCTTTGAATAAACAGTCGTCTTGTAAAGTGTATTCGTTGTCGTGAAGTCCTATTTGTTCCAAACTTTTGCCTTCCTTAGCAGTTTAACTATATCAGATATGAAGTCGTCCTTGAGGGATTCTTTGGCAATTTCCTCTTTAGTCACTGGCATTGTATTTAGCTGGTGTAACTGGTAAACATGATGATCATCAATAACTTGATTTTGGACCTTGTCATAAGGACTCCTCGAAAGAAAATCTGCGTTAGAGTGATCCTGTGTACGTCTGAACTCTATTGTATAGTCGAATCCTGATCCGAGTAGCAGACATGGTAGGTAAGGTCTTATTTGGGTGAAAGATTTAAACCAAAAGTTTATTATCAGTTATAAGAATAAACTTTAGTCCATAGCAATAAGGAAAAAAACCTTTAAGCCCCCAGTAAATAGCTGCAGCCTTCTTATCAATTTGACTGTATTTCTTTTCACTGTCTGTTAGCGTCCGTGAGGCAAAAGCTATTGGACGTTCTGTTCCATCTTTCATTCTATGTGACAGGACACCTTCAAGTCCAACTGGTGAAGCATCAGTAGCCAGAACTAGCTGTAGTTTCGGATCGAAATGAGTCAATACTTTTTTGTTTGTTATTTCTTCTTTTAATTTCTTGAAGCTCTTCACAACTTTCTTTCCAAATGAATGACTGCCCTTTCTTCAATAATGTATTTAACGGATGTACGATGGTGGAAAATTGTTGAATAAAATTTACTGTAGTATGTAGCCAGCCCTAAGAAAGATTTCAGCTCGTTCGGGTTATTTGGTTTAAGTGCGTTCTTAATTGCAGCTATTTTGTCAGTGCTCTTATGTAGTCCATTCTCATCAATTACATGTCCTAGATATGTAATGTTCTTCTCAAAAAATTTACTCTTATCTCTGTTTACTTTTAAGTTTTTACTTTTCAAAATAGTCAGTTAAATAGTCCCCTGTGAGTACTAAGTGTCTGCATTTTAGCACTTTCTTCTTCCATTTGCATATGCAAATATGCATTACTTAGGCTATATCAAGCGTGCAAAAGATTCTTCTTCCACTCATGTTTGAAAATAAGTCGTCGATCCTGGGAATTGGATAGTTTATGTCGTTGATGACTTTGTTGAGTGTCACCTTGTAGTCTGCGCATAAGCGAATATTGCCGTTAGGATTGACAATTACTGGCACTATTAATAGGTGTTCCCCATTCTGAATTCTCAATTTTGTTATTATTTGTTCTTTCTGTAGACGTTCCAATTCTTGTTCAATATCTTCTTTCAAAGCATAAGGAACCTGTCTTGGTTTTATGTACGAGTATATGGGTTCTGTCCCTTCTTTTAAAAAAAAATTCCTTGGAAATCTGGAATTTTTCCTATTAGGGTTGAAAAATGTCGTCAAATTCTTCCAGTAAAGTAGAAAGCTGAGAGCCCTGAGTTTGTTGAAATGTTTTAATGTTCGCCCAGTCAAGTCTAACATCCCTCATCCATTCGCGTCCAAATATGGGATCGACATCTTGATGTATCACAAATAATCTCCCAACAAACGTTTGATCATTGTAATTGCAGTTGACAAAAGCAACCCCTTTAGGTTTGATGATTTCCCCTGTATACGTAAGCATTCTACTGAGGTTTGAAACCATTTTTTGTAAAAAGTAAACGTTTTCATTTGTTCGTCCTTGATTTCTTTTAGTTCCATGAACACATTTAGTCTTCGGATAAAGTTGGTAAAATTCTCTCTTTCATCATAAGGTGTAAGTAAAGCTTATGTTTGAAGTGCTAGTAGTATTAGTTGTGTGCAAGCTGTTGTGTGATTCAGGCAGTGTAGGCCTGATGGGTTGAGTGTCAGTACACTTTAGTTTCATGGTTTCCAGCTTTACCTTGGTATTTATGAAGCTGTTATCCATATCTTCTCTGTAGGTTTGTTCATCCTCCATACTTTCTTCATCCGTTAGTAACTCAATTAGGTCTTGTACGTGTTCAAACTTCTGGTTCAGTTGATGTAAAACTTCAGATCTTACTGCGGTATCAACATAAGTAATTTCACTGTGTGTGTTTAAAAACTTGTTGATATTTGTCAGTTGAAGTTTCACGGTTTTTCTTACGTTCTTCAACGTGGTGAGTTTTCTGGTTTGTCCATTATCTTATTGATTTCATCCAACATCCTCGTCGTCATTGTAATGTATAGTTAAATGGCAAAAAGAATAAAATTATAAGTGAACTAATTTACTGTTGTAGCTGTATTTCAAATTCATCATAACGTAAACATAAAACAATAGTTTTACATATGACTGATTATTGGAGAAATAATAAAACAGTCATGTATCTTATATTACACATATAACGCGTCTGGAGAGGTTTGAAATTCGGGCTTTGTATTATTGTCCGTTATGCTCTCTCTACCGTGGTAAAATTAAATTAATGAACTACAATACCATCAAATTACTCGGAATTAAAAATATGTTAATTTAAAGTGAAACCTGTGGTGGTGAGACATTATTATATTGAAAAATAATCATTTGTAAAATATGTGAGTGGTGGTCACCCCTCCCACCACTCACCCACGCACATACATTTACAATGGTTTGGCTTAATAACTGTGTTAGCTACATATAAAAGCTTAAAAATGTGTTTTATACAAGTAAAAATGTTGTGTCTAGTTAAATTAAATCATTAAATCTCTTCCTTAAAATCTGAGCCTGGTCAAGCTTCACAAACAAATGATTTAAATGAATATTATCACAGAATTTATTTATCCCAGTTTAGGACCTTTTTAAGCATTAAATGTACCTTATTAGCCTATATATCCTAATGTGTAGAAACGATGCAAATGTGTTTTTACACGATGCATTTCGGGCAAAAGTCGCCCATTTTCAAGTGTCTTAGTTCTTCTTAAGTCCTAGGACTAAATGTAAAATAGTGTAAAGAATCTCTACACAATTACAGTGTATATTTAGTTCGTAAGGCACTTAGAATATTATCACTTAAATGATCTGACCTAGAGCCTTTTTTACCAAACTCTTCAAAGTCAAAATATTTTTAATATGATTATCAAGATAAGTATAAATGTCTTACGAACTAAATATACACTGTCATGCTCAGTTATAGAATTAACTTTGGGAGAAGAAAGGCCGATTTTCCTGCCAGGTCTTCAGAAGTTGTCGAAACAGCCACCTTTCTGTTGTCTTCAGTTCTTTAGGCAATGTATCCCACCATCTTGGCCCCATGTATAAAGCTAGTTTTCTTCTCAGTCGAGCCCAGTCGATGAATGAGTAAACAGTAGTTTCTGGTATTGTATCGGTTGTTAATCACTCCACCGGTTACTGAATCTGACGTCTTGATGTATACCTGGTTTTGCTTCTAGAATGTACAAGCTAGAAGTAACGACTGTGAGAACCTTTAGTTCATCTCTGGATTGTATGTTACACGGTACTCTGACAGCTCGCTTTTGATATGGTTAAGGAATCTATACTCGCTCTAGATTGAAGATTCCCTGTTGTGGAGAACATGGCAAAAGTCCCTAATCAGCAATCGCATGCATGTTTCATGCGCTTTGTCTCAAACGCCACTTTATTTGCTACAAGAATCGCTATATATGCCACCTACAACAGTCTGACGTCCAGTGTAACACTAAGGCTTGGTTAACATTTCTTCCATCTCGGAATGCCTTGCAGTTACAGCTAAAGCTATTTGTGTGGCTTGCTAAAGTAACAAATGCTGTTTACTTGGAGATCATCAAGAATTCTGACAGGAACTATCGCCTGCTCGCCAGCGTGAGAACTGCTAAACCACAGTTTATCTGCGTTTGCGCCTGAAGGCAGCTTGCATCAGCAATAGTCGTACATGTGGAGACATCAGACCGTGCACACTAGCCGCCAGTCGCTCGTGCTCGCTGTTATTTTACAATGGATAATACGGGTTTTGACGCAGAAATTTTTATTGAAGCGGTGAAATGTTGTGCTGTCATATGGAATAGTCATTGCCAAGGTGCATGACAGAACAAGAAACTCTTGTGGATGGAAGTGTGTTCTGTTCCAATTTGTCAGCTAGTTCATTGAATGAACGTAGACTCCTTCTGAAGTAATTAAAACATTTTTAGGATCTTCCTTCAAGTTCACCAACAAGGCTTACAAAAGCACCTTTCAACAGTCTGAAAGTTGACAAGAGAATGCAAAGTGTTTTGTTTCGATTCTTTATATAAGTACTATACGTTAAGTAGCAACAACTAAAGTTTAGTGTTGCTTCTATTGTTGAGCAGTACTAAACGCAAATAGCCTGAAAGGAGTTCACTCTTCGGCAGAATCCGAGTGCTCGTCAAGTTCGCCAAGTGTGAACTGGAGACCCGATCGTGGCACGCTGCTGAATCGCCACAGGCCACAGCGATCGCAATCGCTAGTTGAATGACCTATGGCATTTAGTTGTTAACATTTTCTTCTTCATCTGGAACCTTCCAGTATACAGCTATTCTTTGTCTTCTCTGTATCACCTGCTTTTGATTGAGTTTAGCAGACGGGAACTATCATGCCTAGTGCGTGATACATCAAAACTGCCTTCTTCCAGTTTTTCTGCGTTTGAAGAAGAAGTACCTTGGAAAGTCATTAGTAAACATCAGTACCTATCCTTGAGACGGATCCTTGGGTGATTACTCGTATTATTGGTTTCAGCTGAGTTCTAATGACTTATTTTCTGCCGTTTGCTGGTTGTGTTATTCCTAAAGTTGGTTTCTGTCAGTAAGGTAACTAGAGAACCATAGCTTTGTGAATTTCTAAAGTTGTTATTTTCCTTGAGAGATAGTCATGATCCAGACAACCAACGAATGTACTGTAGAACAGGAAAACAACAGTAGATGTGTATCCTCTTCTTGTTAATCAAGCAGGAACTCCACTTAGCTTGATCAATACGTCAGTGTAAATTTTCCATCCAGAAAGCAAAGTTAATGGGGTGTTGACAATTGGTTTCATATAAGGTGTTCATAGAGCCTAATCAAACTATTTATAATTACTTTTAAAACAAGTTGATATTAATGCAAGGAAACAGTAACAAGTAAGCTTCTTGTGTAAAGATAGACTTTTTTAGTTAGGATTTTTTATTAGTGAAGAGTTTGGTGTCTCAATTCAAGGATCAAATATCTTTAATTCTTCAATCTTCACTAACTCGAGTGAATTACATAATTCGAAGAGTACTAGTCCCTAAGGTGTCTTGAACCGTATCTTAGTAATATAGAACACAATTCCTACAAACTTCAGATGATCGGATGAGGAAGAGCTGAACTATGGGGTCCCACATTTGTCTATACTTATTCCGTTGCTATTTTGATCTTCGTCAATACCAGTTCACCGGAAACAGTCACATCTGTTGAGGTTAACTGCACATTTCAACACTTTAATGAGCTTAACCTGAACAAACTTAAAAGACACTTAAGCTTGCGGGAAGAACATTCAAGACGACCGTCATTTTAGATCAAAAGTCATGATAGATAAGTCTAATATCAAACAGGTCTAATCAAGCAAATTCTTTGGAATACATCTGGAACAAGGTTTGATCTACAATCGTCACGTAGTCTACGTTTGTCAAAACAATATTCAGAAATTTACGTTTTGAGAAAACTGTCATAGTACTGCCCAACTCAGGTACTGATGTCGGCGTATTGCATACTACGGAGTTATACCCTCACCTCTCTGAAGGGTTGACGGTTTGGAGTAGCTTATCGTGCAAGAATTTGTATTCTTCAAAAACAAACGGCACGCATAATTGCGCATCTAAAAATATAGAGAAGGATAGTGCAAGCTGGCCTTCAAAAATTTAACGATTTTCGACATTACCCAGTTTACATTTTGGAACATCTGTTTCAAAACTAAATGCATAATTATAAAAATGTTGTGGCCACCCCCTGGGGTTGTGACACTCGTAGGATAAGAATGGCAAAGGACTTTATTGACAAAATAATGTCTGCACACAAGCCGAAGTATAAAATACAATATGTACGTAACATTGTATACAAAATGATAACAGAGACGAGGAAAACGCAGAACGTAGGTTATGAACGTTTGCTCCAAACCAGGAGTTCAATTTCTCAAAAAGCTCCCAAATTCAAGCCCTAGTACCGTTTGGCCGTGCTTTATGAGCGGGAAGTATTCGAATAAATGAAAAACTGTATGTCTCAAATGTATTTATGGACGAATAAATGTACAATATTTTGTGCCATTTTTCTACTGACGATTGTCACACATTTGTAGAGATGTCTGTGCAATAAACTATCTATTAAATTTATTTATATCAGAAACATTCTAATATCTTTTGTAGACACATTTCAAGCAACCTGGAATTAAAACCCAAATTCTAATACAAAAATTACCATCTTACTCATTGAAAAGCGCTTTGCTCACTGTGACATAGTCGCTTTCTACTTGAAGCCAAACTTCCCTTGCCATTTGTTTATCTGTTTCTGGAAGATCACTCAGTGCATCTTCGCTCTACAAATCAAAATTCAAAATATTAAAACAGAAAAAAACTGTACAAAATTAATATGAATTGTAGCAGAAGCCGATACTTATTAAAGTTCAATGGTCTCATTGCTGGAAGAGTTTTGGCACACAACGGCCGACAATGGTTTAGGAACTATAAGACAATCCTAAAAACTAAAATTGTAGAAATATATTTTTGTGTTGATCATATTTTTTTATCACCAAACTATCGTTTCCTGTTTATTACAACTTATAACTAAACACTTGTTCGGTACTCTTGACATTCAACATAAGTTATTTAGTGTAATATGTTTTAAAATAAATACCACAACAACGTGTGTTGTAGTTTATTGAGTACAAATGAAACAGGCCCCTCCAAAGTATGTAAAAAGGGTGGATGACACCCTTAACTGTGTATTTAGATATCAACAGGGTGTTTGTACAAACATTTACAACTTTAACATTGTCTCTCATATTTTATTGTTGAACATAGAAATGAACAGTTATTTTTTCAGAATGAGTCACTCAAAAGTTGTATTAAATATTGATTCATCAAGAGTTACGTATTTTGGCTGAGCAAAATAAACGAATTTTGGAATATCATGAGAATATCGAATGTAATAATTTAGTTGGACATCTAGATTACTAAAACTGATTTTAAACTGTTATTTGTTGGTTTTGGATGATTTGAAAAACTAGGCAGACTACCCTGATCATATAAAAAATTGTACTTTTTTCATTTACACGGTAATTTATGGGTGTTTGACTGTTTGATGGCCAAATACAATTTAAAAGTTCCTCTATTTAATTATAAAGACAACAATATAAGGCACAAGATTCAAATAAAATCATACCCAATACACCTTTTGAGTCACTATATCAAATGACGTAACAAGAAATTCCTATGTCCAATAACAAAACTAAGGAAACAATTTTGAAAGTTGTAAAGTCAGTTTTATTATGACAAAATTATTGTTGATTACAGGGTGTTTTTTTACACAACTCAATCTTCAAACTATAGTAAGTCTTTCTTTACGTTCACAAGTTTGTATCACTAGTTTGGTCGCTTCAACATCTATTATTTGGTACGTGTTGTTGCAGTAATATTGCGGTTTTGATTTTCTGATTTGATGTTATTGTTAAACAAGCGCAAATATCAAAG
This sequence comes from Matsumurasca onukii, assembly GCA_018831715.1. Lineage (NCBI taxonomy): Eukaryota > Metazoa > Arthropoda > Insecta > Hemiptera > Cicadellidae > Matsumurasca > Matsumurasca onukii. The sequence goes on from CM032060.1 coordinate 48,009,100, forward strand.
AGTGTTTATTGATGAAAAATACTTAAGAACGAGATCATTTTCTTTGTCAAGAGGTGTTTGAGGTAAAGTTTGCAGGTGTGAGTAGGCTATTTGCTTTTGTTGATTCCAAATTCTTAAAGAATTTTGTAAGGGAATTTTCCTGGCCTAAAATCATCCACAAATTCTTTATTCAATGCAGTCCACCTTCTGTCGGGTTTTCTGTTACCTACAGAACCTGTTTCTTTAAAATCTTTAAATAAGTAGCTGATGGTTTAGTAGACTAAAAACCATGATTGCAGCATACTGCAAACAATAATGACCAGTTAATGGTCCACAAGTAGTGAAGATACTAATAGTGCCAGTTAGTGTGAACAAACTAGTAATGCCAACTTATATATATATATATATGCTTGTACTTACTATAATTTGAAAATTGGGTTAATTACCTTAAAAGAAATTATTTAAATATAATATATTCCTAAATCATAAAGTGAGTAGCTAATGTATGGACTTATAAGTACCCTAGGTTGAAGGGCGCACAGTTCTAGCCGTTCTAGGCAGAGGTGTATGATTAGAATTGCTGTTAAGAAAAACTTCAATGTTTAATAACACGTTTTATATAATTATAAAGATTAAGTATCAGTAAACTAAGTAGTAATAAATAATTGAAGGCAAATTTAGATTATTAGTTTTGGGATAAACGTGTTTAAACTAGTGTCCAATTAGAAAGCGTCATTTATGTAGTAAGAAACGTTGGTAATCAGGCTAGATTTTATGCATCGACACAGAGTTCAGCCAGGGGACTGGCAAGACACTATGTCATTGCTTTAGCCTTTAGTTTTTTATTGGTTCAATTAATTGATCGAATGAGAACACGAGTCGAATTATTTGTACAAACCTTTTGACTTTTTCCTGCCATTTTCTTCTTAAGTTTTCCAAACACCTTTAAGTATGCCTTGTTTTGTAGTGATTGTCATGCTTGTCCTTAAATTTGTCTTTTCTCCTCAGTGGATGATCTCCTTGGCATGGCATTCGGTTATGTTGCTTGACATAAATTCATCTAAATAAATTCTTCATCAATGTTAGTATTTGCATCCAGTTTAGCTGACAGTAATTTGTTGTGTTCATGTTTAGAATATTGTGTTGAAATCAGGAATTTCCATGGTAATGTCTACTGGTTGACTAAATTAAAATACAGCATCTACCTGACATTTGTAATAGTTTTACGAAACTAACATTCCAGCCATGTGTGAGACAAGGTATCTTTACAATTTTATCAACCAGTGTTTAAATATTGACAGCACCGTTTGTAACCTCTCGAAGGTGTACGAGGAAATAACTGAGATGTTCAACAGTTTAGAATACAGTATTAGAAACAAACAACTTTATTTAGGCTGACACAATGTTTAACGTACTTTCTAGGAACATGATACTTTATGAATTATACGTTTGCATAACTCCGAAACGTGCCGTTCGTCTACAATGCGGTGACATTAACTTTCGGAATATAATTGCGCTCTAAGTTGCTGTTCATTAACAATATACAGCTTTCGTCACACAAATAACAATAAACTCTTTTCGTCACACAAATAATGCTTCTATTCCCAAACATTCCACTTCATTTTTTCAAAAACAGTTTCAATATAACGCAATCCAAATTTTCAATAAACTTCCTCTAACATTAAAAACTGAACAGGATCACGGCAAATTTAAGAGGGGGTAAAAACAATGCTTTTAGATCAAGTAGTCTACAGCGTCCGTGAATTTTTGACTGGTAGTCTCAAAAACAGTTGAAATTTCTTTAGATTAATTAATTTTAAGTAATATATATTAAGGTCAAAACTAATCATTAACAAATCCATTAACATTAGAAATGACTTGGCTAATGCAATGTAAAATTTGTCAATCTGGCTGAATAAATGAGTTATTGAGTTACATGTGATGACACCATAACAGTTTTTAATTGTGTAATATTATAAAGATTAAGTCTCAGTAAACTAACTACTAGTAAAAATCATAACTACAGTTTTAATTATGGTTAGACCTAAAACTGTAAGCGACGAAAAGGATTGTCATTTATTTTAACATGAAGGTCAGTATGGGTTTTACAAAAAATCATGAAATATTTGTTTATATATCTAGCTAGCTACAGTAGGTTCCCGTAGAAAATACAAAGTTTATTTTTAAATAATGCTTATAAATAATCGGCATAAATTGTCGTATATTTGATAAAGTTACTAAGAGTTGTGGCAGACAAGTAATGAGACTGTTTTGTTTCTTACCAAACTGGTAACTCTGTATCTTTAATAAATAGTAATATGTTTATCCAAACAACTGATTAACATTAAGCGTTAATATTGTTGTCTATTATTGTCGTGTGGGTTACAAAAACACTTCTAGAAAAACAAGTTTTTATGTGTGTCCCAAAAAAATTAGAACAATTATAAACAACGTTATACATGCAATCAAATTTTGTATCACTCAACTTTGTGCCATCGCTGACTTTGCTCGGATCGTATAGTCTGTAATCACTCGTCTAAAGAAATATGGCTCATTACCTGTTCTGCAGTCAAGAAGATCGAGACACTTGTTTTTCCGAATGTTCGAAAAACATTGGTGAGGCTTTTTGGCACCATTTTGGCACAGACCAATTTTGGGTGGCTCAAAATTTGATGGACGGTTAATCTGTTCAAATTTCATTGTTCATTCAACATTCTTAATGTAATGATCACAACGGGCTGATCTCACAAGAGTGCTCTCACGTTCAACGTTTTTGCCGGTGGCCTTCCTGAACGGTGTTCATCTTCAACGTTTTCTCTGTCTTAAAAAAACATTTGTGCCGGCAAGAAACTTAATAAGAAATGTCCCCCAAAAGCCCATTTATAATTCTTAAACGTCACACTTGCCAATTCTCCAAGCTTGACACATATTTTAATTGCATAACGTTGTAATAATTATTGTTCTCACTCGTTTTTGGGACGCACACATAAAAACGTGTTTTGCTTGAAGTACAACCCACACGACAATAATACACTAATTGTTAATCAGCTGTTTGGTTAATCAGCTGGTACCATCATCATTTGAATACTGTTTTCCTTCTTATATTTGTTATTTTGCATTAAAAATATGTGTTTATGACACACGCAATGACGGGCTAAAGTTGTACTTTATTTCCTGAGGGATGATAAATTTTGAGGTACAGGTGCGGTAGAAAAGCCCCCAGCTCAACCCCAAACTCTTCAACAATCAGTTATAGTATCACACATCCCCATTGGACAATAAAATCCACGTTTCTTTGGTTATAAATTAAGTATATTTTCGATAGTATTAGCCTACTTCATATACAGTAGTATTATAATATACACATAATATTCGCTGCATAAAAGTATTGTATCAACTGCTTAATAATAATGCAAATTTCCTGCACCAAATAAATAAAAAGAATACGCAATTCGAGTTTAAACTTTATACTAACAAACTCATTTTGAACACCTGGAAATGAACACATAAATGCATTTAAAGAGGAAAAGTGGCCGTAAAATGAATGATGAGGAGCCGGGAAACTCAGTTAGTAAATGCGGAAAATACTGAGGAGGTGGCCTGTGTGTTCAGGAGGCCAAGAGGAAGGACAGTCCGATGGAGAGAAGGGAGGTAAGGGTGAGTGTGACGCGTGGTGCGCTGTTGCAGCCGTCGTGGAAGCACTGGCACACGGTCTCCAAGTGATCGTCGTTTGACATGTAGTAGCAGTCGTGCCTCAGGTGTTTCTCCCACCCACACTTCCTGATCACTCGCACCATGTTCTCTCTCTCGAAAACTAAAACATATTATGTACATTTTAGTTTACTGGGACGAACTATTTTTTCCAAAAGTACAAATTTAAGTTATTATATAAAAATTTAGCCGGAGTGATAATATTTCAGCTAACGATCGACTGATGAGACTGCATATGAACTTACTAGTTTGAAAACTACTAGTCTGTATTTATAATAAAACCAATAACTAAAGGCAAGTCGAGTTGTTAAATAAACAAATATTTTGTAGACGCCGTATAGACGCTGTATAGACGCCGAGGCCGAAGGCCCAGTTGTTAACACTCCAGACGATATGTATGTTACGATATAAATATTATATTTAGTTAAGAGTGCGCAGTAGTGGCTGTGCCTTGAATTTCGTCCCATAAGAGCAATGTAAAAACACGCATTTTCTTGGGACACTTCACGCCTACAGTTTTCATCGGATTTGTTTGAAACAAACTTAGTTTAAAAGTGCATTAATGGTTTTAGTGACCCCGCTGAACCGAATTTCCATTTTACCATTTATAAAACCGTGACATAAATCCAAAAATTGAAGAAACTTTGTATTTGAATGTCTTGTTTTTACTAGTAAACTAATATAATTTTCAAAAATGTGATCAGCGGAGTCACTTTGTTACAAGTGTCTCAAGAAAATACCGGTTTGGGACAAAAAACAAAACCATCTTTTCCCACTGAAATATTTATTATAACAAAACATTTGATACATATATCGTATAGGATGATTCTCTGTTTGAAACAAAATCGATACTTGATATTTTGATTTGAGACACCGACCACTCCTAGAGGGTGTTTTAAGGTGAATATGAGATGAAGGGTGAGCGTGTTGAATGTTTTTCATGGATGATGAGGGGTAGTCTTGTTACAAACTAGGACCGACGGCTCCCCACATTGGATCATTAATTAATAGCCCAACGACCAATGGATCTTCCCCTTGCTACCCGTATGTCTAATTCAAATCTCGCTGATCTTGCTATCGTTGCAAAATCTAGACCACTGGAAAGGCTACTTTTAAATATGCACGTCTTTTTGTATAATAAGAACCGGATTGACTACCTACTTGTCTGTATGATCTTGCGACAGAAGGGCTTCTGACCCCGGTACTCGCTGTACTTGTCACAAGGCTTGTAGTGGATACTGTTGGTGTTGTTCTTCTGTAGTGTGGCACAATCCTTGTCAATGCCGGAGTTGCATTGGTAACAGTACAGTGGCTTGGATACGTCGTCTATGAAGTTGGTTTGGCTCCTTGTCCCGACTGAAATTAGCAGAACATGTTTTCAACTTGTAAAATATAATGGTAGTGGTTGTTAAAATACAACTGTACCTATACCGTAGCTAATGGCCACTTTTTAAGAGAACATCGTCTCTTACAGAACAGGTAAAAACCAAACACCAACATCGTAAAACACAAAAGGTGAAAGGTAAAGTTTATCTTACCCGGTAGACAGATGAGCAGTAAAGCGGCTAGCACGGTTTGACAGATGAACACATGGCTCGACCTGCACAACACCACTTTAAGTTAATTTATGTCAAATCCAACATGAATTAAAGACACTAATCATATAGACACACCAATCTTCCAATTTTTTATAGTTGGACAAAATCATCTAAACCCATTATTTTGGTTTTGTATCTGGCCAGTAACGTGTATTAAATAACACATGCTTTAGTTGAAGTGGTTAAATTATTAGCGAATTTTCATTGAAAGTCCTCTGAGGACAACATCACAATCTTATAACATAATCCCATAGAGTATTTTGAAGAGAAATGTGTCATAAAAACCTTTTTTATGGGAAATCCAGCATTTTAAATCTAATTTTTTTGTAATCTTTAAATAGGTATTACATAAACTAATCTAGATGAAAAAGCTTTCTTTGCGTCGTTGAATTTTTATTAAAATTCCCTTTCTTTTGAGATGCCACAAGAGGGGTTGTAATGTAAAAATTAAAATTTAAAAAAAGGGGCCCTGCCCCCGGTTTTGGGTGGTGGTGGGTGACGCAAAGTTTGTCAAAACAAACTTTACATAATTTATATAAAACATTCCCTGAAGGGGTTTTAAACATATTTACTTTTTCAAAAGTTAAGTGGGAGAACATTTAAAACTCAGCCCGTATAAAACAACGATTAACAGCTAGCTGTTGTTTGTTTACTATACAAAACCATAGAGTAAATAAGATAAATATTAAAAACAATCTTGTAAACATTACTGTTAGTGTATAAAAGAATTGCGTCTAATTCAAAATCGATAAATGAAAACTTGTTCTGTTTTATTAGAAATTCGCTAAGATTCGCCGTAGCGCTTGTGGCTACGTGACGGCTGTGTTTTTTATGAACTTGAATAAAACAAATAAACTTTCTCAAATTTCATATTATCAATATGTTGAGATGATGGAGTTGAGGATGAAATATACTCACTTGACTCAAGCAATTGTTTTACGAAACCAAATTTAAAATTCATATTCAACATTTTTGGCCTCACCAAGCATCCAAAACTTGTCGGTGAGATACTTGAAGTGAAATAAAAATCGTCTTTATTGGTGGCGAAGGTAGGACTTTAAAGTCCTATTTTCCACTTAACCACAAATAATATTACATGACAACATTTTTGTTTTGTTTTTTAAAAATACGAGTATATTGACTCATTGTAGACTATTAGTTGTATAACTTAATGCTACTATTTTGCATTGACAAAGATAATAATTACGCTAACATTCGACACGCATAACAAGTCTTTAGGCATCAGCATATTGATTCTACAGTTCAATGCCACCTGAAACTGATTATGTACTGATTAACACATTTGAAACGAATAAATAAGACCAAATTAGAGGTTTTAGGGTCAGTTTGAATAATAATTAAATACTTCGTGAGAACTAGTTTATCAAAGAGAGCGAGGCCAACTGATAACACTGAATTACTAAGGGGTTCTGTAATATGTTATAGCATTGTATCTCTGTTAGCCTTGAGATTAACCAAACTTTCAATAACATGATGGCCTGTGATGACCGTGATATAATATGCAACGGTGTATACATATGCACATGTACCAAAGATTAAAATTATTATTGACTGTTAACTTAAAGACAAACTTGTTTTTGTATATGCGCTTAGTTTGTATACACTAATGTTTGTCTTACATACTCAAACAATGGCAACGCAAGTTTTACCTCATATTTTGAACATTGGGAAGTACAAATATTAACTATGAAAGCAGTAAGAAAGTTAATACATTCTGTCATATAGCATAAGACAGAGAACACCATTTAATACTTGTAGTGTTAAACTTATTTGGCAAATATTGTCTGACACAACAAAATGAGGTTAAATTAAGGGATCCATTCCTTTTAGTGGACTTCCTTGCCAATCGATTTGTTATTAGTAGCTTTACTTGAGCAAAACGAAATATAGCAATTGTAATATTTAAATGTATAGATACTCTCTTGCTAAATTAATAAATATACCATAGTAGTATAAAAAGGTAAAAAATAAAAATAGTAGTATAAAATTGAAAAATAAAATAAACAACTTATTAAGCAAAGCTGTTCACAGAAGAAAATCTTGCAACACGTGTCTCTTATCATTTTTTGATAATTCCCAAGAAGCTTTTACTTGAAACTACTTCTCTCCGAAGCAATAATAATTTAAAGGTTTAAATAATCTGCTAACCTTTTGAAACAAAACCTTTTACAAAGGCATACTACAATACCTTTGGATATTATGTTTTCAACATCTAAAATATAAAATAAAAATTGATATTTGTTATGTGTTATGTGTTTGTTTGTTATTGTGTTTGTTATGTTTGTTAGCGATTTCCATGCAACAAACTCGTTTTGTGTTTTTTTATAAAGGAAGACATTTAAACGAAGTGTTTACGTTCGAATTTACAAACAGCGCGAATCCATTCGGCTGCCCCAATAAGCATAAAATAATTCTAATTTGTGTGGTAAATATTAAGTTTTAGGTTAAAAAAGGGTTTAGCTGCAACAAAGTCACCTTATTCCTACCTCTATTCTAAGACCTTATTCTACGTCTATAACCGTTATCTTTTACTCTCGGTAATATTTCAAACTCAACGAGCGTTTACGCATTTTTACTTATAAGTTATAAGGTATCCTACTCACAACTATTTTGGTGTCCAGTTATACAGAATTTTTATGATGAGACGCAATTCCACTAGGACGATATCAAACGTGAAAAAAGAGAAAAATGGGACCTCAATCTATTTATACTATTAACTATTTACAGTATTAAAACGCATTTTGAACAGTATAAAATATACACAGAATATAGCCTATTTTTCATTGAACTTAAATATGTTTAAGTGTTCACTATAATTTATATAAGGTTGTATTAGTACTGTACTTTCTTCAACAGCAAAACTTGTCCCTGTTTGGTTTTCGGTGGTGGCAGAATTTTGTTATACGTACAACAATTTGTTGGGAAGGTTAAGCTAAACAAGAAATGTAGGCTACATTTTGAGGTAGGCCTACAATAATTGAATATAGGTCTTTTTCTTGAAATAAAACGTACATACTATATAAACGTAATTTTAAGTGAATTATTTTTTGTATAATTAGCACAATTTTGATTTGATTGTTCCTAAAAAACAGTGTGCGAGTATACAATGTCAAAGTCTTAAAGAATATGGACAATTTTTATACAGTGATTTTATTTCATTTCAAAGCTAAAGAGCTTAACCTTACGAATCTATCTCTTTTGTTTTTTATTTTGCATTTTAAACTTCAAAACCCTTCATTGCTAAAACAAACGGCGGTACTTCTAAATAGACCTAAGATAGCCACTGAAATGTAGCAAAAAAGGATATATTTTGAGGGTAATGTAGCTCCAATATTTCGATTTAAGGACATTTAAAAATTTAACGTAAGCTGTTACGTTTATGTTTGTTCCTATTGCAACCGTCAAAATCACATACGTCAAAATTACGTTGAAAGATATTAAACTGTTTTGCCCTTACTATCAAATCTGAAAGTTTTAATGTTTTGTTTAGTTTTTTAATGAAACAAATTTTAAGATTTTAAACCAAATTGATAGAATTAATAAGATCGACATTTGAAAGATAAAATTGTAATATACAAAAGGGGTTTTGTTATGTTTTGTAGCATAAAAGGTATTTTTCAAGAATGTATTTGGTTGTGGTTGTATACTTACACATATATCTTGTATTGATACAGTTCTTAGCTCCCTGACCCTTACATTTCGCACTGAATCAAGCAATTCTTTAAATGCAAATAATACATACAAGGTATGTTTGAATCAGTGAATGAGTGTGAGTTCATTCAGTGAGTTCATAGCTGTATCGTCGGGTATCGCTACTGTCCCGGAACGTTTTTATACAACGTTAACGTTAGGTTATGATTTACTCCTTGATCAAACACCGCATATGGCACATCAATTTTATTTAAAACTTGTTGACACATTATCACACAGTCCAAAACCTGCTTTCAAAAATGTTGCACGACAAACACAACATCATGTTTTGGGTCTAATAATAATGAACTTTAAAAGAAAGAATAATGGAATTGAGATCAAGAAAGTTCTTTGGACAACTATTTGAAATTTAAAATTATACTTGGGTTTCAAACAGAAACCCTGTTCAGATTAAAATATAACAATAAAAACAACTACAAAACCAAATATTTTACAATTAAAATGATATAGTATTAAAATAACATTGAAAAGAAATAACCCATAGCTAGTCCCAATAATATGTATCTTTATAATTTTAAAATTTGTTCAATAAGTTGTTCCAAATAGGGTTATGGTCATTGAGGGTTTGCTAAAATATCAATTTGGGAATTCATAGTTCATATACAATGTTTCCAATATTGTTCTTTTAAATAAATATTTTTCAAAACGAAGAATTTCTGTTCCATTATAATTTATATTGATAGAAAAATCATGTGTTATATGCTAGACAGTGTCACTCTGTCTATGCCATTTTGTTTACAATCAATTCCAATAATTCCTGCAATAAATTTCATATTTTTGAAACGAGTAACCTCGATTAATAAATACAAACAAACAATATGGAAACAAACTAAAGGTTATTTAAAGGCAGAGAAAAATAAAGTAGCCGAGCCTAAAGAGGAAACAAATAGTGAAAATAAATTGCATGGAAAACAAAATAGGTTAGTACAAGGTAATGTACAACCAAATCTCAACGCCAAAAGCTTTGGACGTATAATTCAAAAATATTGATCATACACGCTGATAGTCATGGATGAGGACACATTAATATTATATAAAAAAGGAACAAGTCAAACACAAAAATTTTAGGTATTAGAAAAACTAAACCATATGATCAAGTATAATTGAAAACCAACACACAAACCAGCCACAAAAGTTGAATAAGCTTCAGTTGTTTTGGCTGGAATTGTATAGAATGACTGTAAGTACAATAATTGATATATTTAAAGGGTAAATGGTAGTAAAAAGCGATTATCTTTCTGGTTAATTTCAAAAAGTTGTATGTAATTTATTTGGGATGTCATTATTATTTTATAATTTTAATGTAGACGTCGTGTAGGACCAAATGAGCCAAATAATAATGAAGTATTTAATGTGTTCTGTATAAAAAAATAATTTTTGCCAAGCGATTTTGTGGTTTGTTTATTTTTACCTTATAAAATATCAATACTGTAATAAAACGGCCAATATTTCTAGACTTACATGACGCAGGGTTGCACTCGCACGCACGCGCACCTTCACACCTGTGATCTGTGAACCTGCTGCAGGGCACTGCTGCGGGTCATATGTGCTCAGGCAACAATGTACTCGGATCATACCCAGATTCCGGTTAACACAGGATATATCCAGACATATAGAGTTGATAACCCCAGATAAGAGACACACAATCACTCGCCATTGTGGCCAGTACTTGCCCTGTACCAGATACTCAATTGTGCGTTCATTGTCCAATGTGGGAAGATAACACTACTCAGTACTCGCACAATATCGCTACATTGATAGTTGTAACACAGTTAATGAATGAGCTGGTTAAGTTTATTAAGGTTTTCTGGTTTCGTACTTTTTTATTATTGGTAAAAATTTTTGGTTTCGAACTTAAGTTTTCTTTCCGCAAGGTTAGATAAATGAAAATAATATTATTGTTCAGTAATGTTTTATGAGTATTTGAAAAATTATTGCAATACTTTTTATCCCACCTTTTGTTGAAAGTTGAACATAACTTTGCCTATTTCAATAAATAGTGAAATGTTATAAAATTTTGTTGATGGCATTGGTTTGTCTTGGTGATGAAGACGGAATCATTCCATATGCATTTTGAGGCAGCTAAACGTCTTATAGAAAATCATGCATTTTTAAGTATGAAATATATTTCAGGTGTTATGGATATTCTTCTTCAGATTATAAATGATCAAATGAAAATTTGTCTATTAGAAGATGAATTACCAAAAGTAAAGTGCTTTTATAAACATAGTTATACTGCAAAATTTTGAATTATTAAAATCGAAATTATACTACCTTATCTCATTATAACACAGTTTGAACTTTAAAAGGCATAAAACAGTATAATAGAGAATGTAACTGGGCTGTTTCAAATGGATGAACAAATTTTTCTTCTTTGACTAACTAATTTCTTGAAGTAAACAAAGAAACAGTTTTTGTAGTTTAACTATAAATAACAATTGCAATGCATTCAGTCCACAACTCACAATCTGCACATACAAATTTTGTTCCTTCATGAAGCTCAGAGAGTGTCCTATGCAATAAAACCACTCGCTAGTTTGTGAGGGGGACACATACGTCAAATAAATTTGTAATTTACTGTTGTAACATTTCATTTATAAACTATTATGGTTACGCTTACAAAGTCCATTTTCAGTTGTGTTAACTTAAATTGAGTTTGGCTCTCAGTTAACAAATTATGACGTGTTTAATTCATTCGTCCATCGATCAAAATTTATTATTTAAGCTTGAGCACTAGTTTTTTTATGACTTATGCAGATGCTATTTTTAAGCGTTTTTCACGAGAAAAATTGACTCAACTGCATCCCAAGATGAGGCTCAGCCTGCAAACGCTTAACATACCATATCGATGAATAGCGACAGCTGAACAAAACCAAACTTGTCTAGTGCTGTCAACTGATTTATAAACCAATATACGTACAGTTCATCTTGTATAACGAGGCAAAAATATAACTGTAACTTTCTCTCTACTACCTCGCCCTTTACCTATCTATAGTGTTTCCGCAAAGTCACTCGTTTCACAGATACACTACAGTGACGCGACTGTGTGAATTGAACCGGAGTGATGAGTTCTGGCCTGAATGTAATGTTTCTTTACTCAATTGTTTGGGATATGGGAATGATAACATATAATTGGTAATGTGTACTGTATGGATGTAACATATAAACGCATGCTACCTATATAATCTCCAATTTTACGTTCATAATTAAGATCTCGCAAACTAGAGGACATTCAGATTACGGAAAAATATCAACATGGGCTATAACTTGGTTCTAATTGACGAACCCTTTTAAATTTTGATAATCTTTTAATGTTTGTTTTCGTCCACCTGCTATTTAGCTACAATACAAGTTCTGTTTATCGTCAACCCTGCTCCTCTAAAAATAAGGAATTTCTATTAAATAATTGTCACATTTTAGTCCAAAATCTCTGAAAAAATGGGACACAAATTTTGAAGCCAATACGTGTCACATTGTTTAAGTATGAATATATTTGATATTTTTTATTGGAAGCATAGTAGCAAAATTTGTGCAACTTTTCGTTACAAACAACTTTGTAGCAAAATTAGTACATTAACCAACAGGCGTTTTGGGTTACAGGGCCTGAGGTGACGTGGGGTGGTTTGTATTACCGCCTTCCAGAAATGAAGCTATAGTGTGAGCATTACTCTCCATTCCGAACCAAAAGCAAATTCTTAGACTAGATAGGTACTTAAAATAATATTAAATTTATTATTTATATTACCGGTACAATGAATACGATTTATATGACCATCAATAACGTGTATTCATTTTTACTTATTGGTCGAATAGATTATTTAAACATAAAATTAACTTTTTTCCAAATGAGACCATAAAACTCACAAGCTTTAAGAAAAAGTTGATTCACCAGCCTGCTTAAGTCTTTCCATTAAACAGGATTATTTTACAAAGAATGTTCAAAAATGCCCACTTGTAGGAAGATAGTGCAATGCAAACTTTAGTGTGTATTAAGCCAATCAGGTTATCCTTTGTGTGGTGAGGTAAGCTTTAAAGATTAAAGAAAATGCTTCCGAAAAAAAAAGAATTAGATGAGTAAAGGAGCTGTAATTTTGCTTTGCTTGCGGTAAAAACAATAAATGTACGATATGTTAGAACGAATCTGAATAAGCTCGTCCCTACGCTCCCTCCGAGGGACTCTGCCACCCAAAACGCTGGGGTTAGTATTTAAATATCACTTTTTGTACAAAGTATGCGTGTGTAGCATAGGAAGTTATTTCCATAAAATTATGAGATAAAAGTTAAAAATGCTGTGCTTTCCATAAAAAAATCTCAACTAAACCATAAAAGTAATAAAATACTGGATATTCAGTTCCAAAACTTACCTTAGCCTTGTTCATTAAAAGCTAATCTTGTCTAGTGACGTGAGCTTCAGCTTTACGGTGAATATACCAAAAGCTTACTTGTTCTTATGTCTAACTTAAGTTTAACACATACATATTTAGGAAACTCTCATTGTATTACTGTTACTGTTATCAACGATATGGTTAAGGCTAACCATATTTTAAAAAGTTGTTTATATGAGCTCTGTGGAAGTAGATAACCCTATATACAAATATATTCTCCTCTACCGGAAAGTTAGCCATAATGGACAAAGCTAGTTTAGGTACTGAAGAATAATCATATCCAGTAAACAAAACGTTTATAAAATGTAATCGTTCAGTAGCACTATTGTATGTGGAGGTCACATTTGGTGTTTCTTTGTTGACCAACAGAACCGTTTTCTGAAGTCAGTAACACTGTTTTATTTTGTTGTATTTTCTTTGTATTTTCAAACAAAAATGTGTAGTAAGTATGTATGTATCTAATATGTGTGGTATCATTGTAGAATCATGTCAAATATTTGTTGCCATTGGTCTACAAGTGGCAATGAAGACCAAGTGTCATTTTTTGACACCCTTTGACGTATAAGTTTCAGCCCCATAAAAATAGACCAATTATATCGGTTTTATTATAAATCAATGATAGGCTCTTAGGGTTTGAATGGAATCCCAGCAAACTAGCCAATGCTTATGGTTTCTAGCTTTTCGATCCAATCAGGAAAACATAAACACAACATCGGTTGGAAACTAACTACTGTTTTAAAATGGTTCTTAGTTAGTTTACTGCTACGCGTAGAGTAAATTTATTAATATAAATCCTAAACCAATGGCCTTTATGAATACCGTCTAGGCTAATAAAAGGATTGATTGAGACACAAGTGGAGGAGGGCAATGGCTCAATTGTGGACGTGAGGTTTAGCCCGAGTTGCACAAGGACTGAAAGGTACGCGAGTTGGACCAATGGTGACCGAGGCCACAGGATTGTCACTAACTGGATAATATTTCACTTCCCGGCCGCTTCAACTCACACGCCTTTGACTGTCAATTGACCATCTTCAGCCAACACTGGCCAGCCCACGGCTCAACACACTGCAAATGGCAAATCACGTAGGGGTCAAACTTGCAAAGTGTGAACTTTCATGGTCCAGTTGTCCTAGTGTGTCTCCGATAGCAAGAGCGTTACTGGACTGTTAGTCTGACAAGGGATGAAGGATACTTACAATGGTCCTCATCATTAAGAAACGTAGGTCTCAAAGTTGAAAATGGTTTATTGAGCCTTATTACTAACACTTACCCGATAAACCCAGTACAAATCTGTTAATCTATTTCATACAAAAATAATCATGATTTTGTCTTATTTCGAGGGGTCGTATTTTAGTTCAACTAAAACCGTAAGCTAAGAACTTACTCTATACCTTTCTCTATACATCTTCGTAAATTAAGTTCTTCAAATTAACACATTGGTGTATTAAATTTGCAATGAGAGAGCACCTTACATTATTACAAGTATACTTACAGAATCTTCAACAATTAGCTTCAGTAGCATCTTCATAACAGATGGACGATACACGTGAGTAGGGAATAAACACTGTTTGGCAAACAAATCCATCCGACTTTTTTTATCTTTTTTTCAATGTACAATAACATAATTGTGTTGACAATAAAACTATATAACAATAACAAACACACAAAATCTACTTCCACTGGTAAGAAACAAAGGCTAAACAACTTTTACTATATAGTAAAAGGTATAAGTGTACAAATTTAAATTTAAACATTATTTTCCATGAATTCTCCCACTGTATACAATTAATTTGACAGTTAAAAGTTCTTTAGCTCACACAAATGTTTTAAAACTCCTAGAGGGTATTTTAAGGTGAATATGGGATGAAAAGTGAGCGTGTTGAGTGGTAGTAATGAGTTATGAGGTGTAGTCTTGTTACAAACTAGTGCCGATTGTTCCCCAGGCTGGGTCATTAATTAATAGCCCAACGACCAATGGAATGGACCAACGGCTTAACGTGACTTCCGAACAACACACAGACACCTAACCTACAGTAAAATGCTCTAAAAAGGGTTAAACAGTTGGGTATTGCAATTACATGCTACATCCATAACAAATATGTGTCTGATGTTTTACAGCGTACAGACAATAGTTTATCCATTGAAGTACAGTAAAGTATTACAGCTCATCATAACTATTTCATAATAACCAGTATAATAAACATTGAGCTGCCAATTATTAGAATACCACCATATAAACCCACTATTTACCACGTTTTGAAAACTTAAATTTGTGGATAATTTGCGATCACAATCTTTATTGATCGCTTTAAAAAATATTTGAGTCGATGCTGCTATCGCTTTTATAATATTGCTTCAGCAGCACCGACTCCAACATGTTTCAAAGCGAATAAGAATTATATCAAGCCACAAATTAAGGTTCACAACGTGACAAATGGAGTGCGTAGATGGCCAAGTATTCTAATAATAATTGGCAACTTAATATTTATTATACTGGTTATCATTAAATGAATATAGCTTTAATATTTTACTGTAGTGTAATGGATAAATTGTTGCCTGTATAACAACAGCAGATGCTACATTTGTTATGGAAATAAATAGAATAAATAGTTGCAATACCCAATTGTTTAACACTTTTTAGAGCATTTTACTGAAGGTTCATTTTTGAAGTCGATTAAATTTTTTGCTGAAAAGTTGTTTTATACAAATTTTGCGATATGCTTTTGAAAAACCATGAATACAACTTCCTCCAGTCACAGGTGTTTTGATCAGTCTTCTTGGTGTGCCGCAGAAATTAATCTGTGGCACCAGTTTTCATTCTGTGAGCTCACAATAAACATGCACCAACGATCATGTTGGAACAGAGTTCGTTGATCTTTTGAACAACTTGATGTTTGGTGAGCTTACAGCGGATCAGTTAAGCATCCTTTGCAAAAGAAGGAATTATACACTGACTGGAGATTGTTGCTGATGGTATTGCCGTACAGCAGACCAGTAAATGAATGTCCGTAACACGGGTTGTTATGTTTTTTGAAGTTTTTGAAAGCCTTAGGAGGTGTTGGGAAGCAAAATACTGCAAACCGCACCTTTCTACGACGTTTCGTTCTCTTTGGCGAGAGAAATGAATAGCAATACAGTAGTTTCAAAGACAATTCGCTAAACATCGCCCAGGTCAACTTGTATAACCTCCTAGTTTCTCTGAAATCGGTTAAAAACTGCATGCAACAGTATGTGTCGTTACCGTTTTTGATACGGAAACAATATTGAAACTTGGTTGAATCTGTTACCAGATTAATATCGGGTTACTCTCCAGCTTTTGCCATTTTATGTATTTGATAAAAAGGAAGTTAGATGTGTAAATTTAATTTAGAGACTGTAATAAGTATCTCTTTTGTAGTAGTATTGAGTATTCATTCGTTTTGTAGTGAGTGATTATGTAGTAGTTTAAGGGTTTAGAAATAAGATAGTTTATTACAGCTAGTGTTGATTTAAACGAATCTGGCAAGCTCTTTAAGAGCGTAAAATCTTATATCAAAAGGCCTATATCGCTTACAAAAACTAATTCAAACAAAGGAGTGCTACAAAATTATTTAAACATGATTATTTGTTACGTGACAGTCTATTCAAAAAGCAATAAACTAGTCTCACTATAATTGGTTTTATAATAAAGCATAATTAAGTTATTTTGAAAACTTTTAATTTACAATACGGTGAAATTCTACAAGCCTTCCAAACTTAATGAAAGATGAAAAGATTTAATAAAATTAAAAACCTCTTCAAAAATGTCTTCAAAAAAGACATTTTATCGAGAATTGTATAAAACTTTATAATAATTGTGTTGGAGTCAGCATACACATCACGAACAATACTGCCTTACAATTGAGTTATTTTTATTTAATTGGCCGATAGTGAGACCCTATCTTTGGGATAAAGCATATTTGTGTAACTGTTTTTACTAAATTACAAGATAAATAATTTACATATACGGCTGAAACCTTTGACTGTTTGTTATACCACTATACCTTCAACCTTAAAACCTATTTAGAGCAAATCCGCGTTAGATTATAAAGATCAGAAAATTGGATTTGTTTACAAATAAATAACATATCAAATGTAGTGTTTACAACCATTTTATTAATTTAATCTAAAACAACCGTTATTGACATAGAATTTTAAGGTGTCGTCGTAGCAAATATTGTAGTTAGTAAGCATGTAAATATGAGGATGTGAGCATAGCGGCAAATCAAAGGTTTTCAAGTGTATTTAGGATGAAAACATATTATAAGGTCGATGAAATTGAAGAAACAGAAGTTGTCAAATCTACTATATTATGGAGTATTGCAATTATTAAATTGCAAGAAAATTATTTTCTATTCAAACTGTTTCTGTTGAACGTAAATTCGGTTGTGTCTAGTTTGAAGGGAGAGGTTATTTGTGAATGATGGGCGTTCACTGGACCCGCCCTGGTGGCAATGTGGTTAACAGCTGTTGATTACAGGCAACCCTATCAAGGTCACACCAACATCGGCCACCATTTAGCATTCTAAACCAAACCCGTTGGAATATCACCACATTATTATCGACAAATGAAATCAAACCAAAACACAAAATGTAATTTTAAGTGTTTTGGAAGAGATCGGTTGTTAACAAAGAACTATTCTTTGAAATGGAAAGACACAGTACCCTTGAATCATTTGTATTAGGTGCGATCAGTTTGGGACTTTAGCCAATCATCCTAGATGTTTGTTAGGTCGTTAGAAAGTAAACAACTGGCAAAACAAACAAACAAATAAAAGAAATATGATAAGAGATAATATGATTTGTATAGAACAATGCTCAGTAGGATCTTAATAGTTCATTTCATCTTCGTATATTCAAAAGTGGGGTTTCACAAAATTATACTATATAATAAAACAGTAGAGAAAAAAATCTATTGAGAGTCACTAACACGTTTTTTCTCATTTTTACTTAATAACGTTTTTATTCAAACTAATATTTGTATAACTCCCTTGTTTCTTTTTCTTTCTTCTGCTTTGTTATATTATTATATTATAATGTTAGTCACTTCACGCTTTACGACTCTTTAAAAATGGTTTCACTAACACACTAATGAGATTTGGTGACAAAGTTCATTAAATCGACTGATCAAGCTTTTTTATTGAAAAAAGTAAAAATAATTATGACTTGAAATAAAACTTTTGGATAAACCACAATAAAAATAGCTTTAATTTGTACAAAACGTTTCGGCTATGCTGTGATAGCCATCATCAGTTGTACAGAAGAGAAAATAAAAATAAAATAATTATATACATAGAATAAACATGATTTGAAACAAATAATAATTTAAAATATATTATTTGTTTCAAACCATTTTTATTCTATGTATATAATAATTTTTCTCTTCTGTACAACTAATGATGGCTACCACAGCATAGCCGAAACGTTTTGTACAAATTAAAGCTATTTTTATTGTGGTTTATCCAAAAGTTTTATTTCAATTACATTTCAAGCCACATAAATTTAAAATCTAAGTAATTATGACTGTTTACAAATAAAAATTATTTTCTGATGGCCAGATAGAGGGTTATACCATCTATAGGGGTTTGTATGATACAATGCGCAATGGGCTAAAAAGGGCCTGCCAGTATAGACATTTCTGATGACCAGTAGAATTTGTATATTTTATATCTATATTTTTACTCTACTTAGTCTACGCAACTGGTGATGTTTACCATGGCGTAGACGAAACGTTTTGTGTTTTATATAATAAAATTACCTGTAATGGTTTTCTCTAAAAAATATATCACTATTTATTTTAATAGAATATCGTTTTGAAACAGTTCTTTCAACAGGCTATTTTTCACCCAAGAAGGCTACAAGAAAGCTAATCGTTGGTCGAAAGAACAGTCACCGGTCAACAATCAGCTGTTTTCAGTTGTACAAAGTGTTGGGGGGGGGAGGACTAATAAAACCAGTGAAGAGGACGGGAGAGGAGGGAATGGTAAACATGATAATGGCATTGTTTTGATCCGCTGGTGTAAAGTGATACTGCCGCTTAACTTGTTTGCAAGCTGAACAGAATAACGCTAACATCTGCCATTACCAGTGTTAAGCAAGAAGCCTATTGTAAGATTAAAGATCCTTGATGGTAAGATTCAAAACTAATTTATTTGAAACCTGTGTTGTACCTTCAATACAATATAATCAAAGACATCTTATACTTCCAGGAAATTATAGTGCAACTTTAACACTTTTTTGCATGAATCAAAACCTTATGTTATAGAGCATAATGCATAATCATTATTAATTTGAATGCCATAAATTATTACTGAAATGAATAGAATTATCTACCAAATTAATGTTTGTAACGTTACTACTTAATGGTATTACGACTTTTCATCTTGCCTTTTATTCTAATTTATTCTTAACTTATCATATCATTGTCCGTATACAAATTTATAATTACGAGGGCTGTTCAAAAATTAGTTATGATAAAGAAATTCCAAAACGCACACTGATTCTGTTATCTTATATTATAAACATATAAAAGAGCATTCTTTCACCTGTAATTTGGAATATTCACGATAGCAATTGGAGCACTTATGACTTTAAAGGCACAAGGTTATCTACGCCATTGCGTGACATTCCGCCGCAAGTGCCCATAACAACGAGCGGACGTAATTCACTCTTTACTCTGCTTAAGTCCACAAAAATATAGTGAACTATACGCAACATTTCAAAGTTAAAGACAAAATACAAATGAGTTTGGCCAAACAAGGGTTCAAGAAACCCTTCAAAAAATGGATACTAAAGTTATTTTTTTAGTAAATAGGGCTATTATTTGACTGGTGAAAATATTACATGTAGAGATATTGTTTCGAAGTTTTGATAGTATAAAATTGTCAAAACAAAATGATGAGTAATGATGAGAATGAAATGTAGGATTCACAATAAGTCTAACGACACATAGTGTCCATATTTGGTATCATTCGTATTCTAGCTGTTCAACAGCGGACGTTAATTTCTGAACAACCCTCATATTTATGAATATAACGGTAGTTTTAAAGTACTTCCTACATTACTCTCATTGTCTATATTTTTTATAAAATAGCCACTCTCACAAAGATTATATATGATTAAAATATTGTGTAGCTGCATCAAACTTGAAGTCAAAGTATTTTATATATAAAGTACGTAATTATTTTTAAAAATTAGTCGCTACAAAAAACAATGTCCCAGCTGCGTGGTCTCAGATTTGCATTTCGATAACCGTATGATCAATTGTGAAGGTCAAAGATTAACCCTTGTCACTTGGTTAACCGAAACGCTGTACGAAAAAGACTAAACTACAATTAATGAAAAGTGTTTAAAGGAATCAGTATGTGTTAACCAAGCATACATACTGGATCGTTAAAGCACTCCATTACTGCGTGGCAATTGAATGATTATTCACTTCTACGATTGCGAGATATTAGCTGTACCTGGAATGAACCAGTAAAGACTGACATCAAATCACGCTCTTCGTATGAATGCTCAGCTGACATCCTCAAGTCCTTACAATAAAGGACCCACTCCTTCCCTTCAAGTAGGCACACTGATCTTTCAACATAGTCTAAGACATCGGTAGGGTGAGTTTTCTGGATACACAAATGTTTTCAGAACAGTTTTCTGTTTTACATGGTAATAAAGCTATAGTAGTTCTGACACTGACATAGTTCTAAAACTAAGGCCACGAGTTAATTTAGGAAGAAGCATCATTCGGTGAAACGTATTTTAATTGGTTAGCTTTAAGTTGAAGTAACCTGTTCCTGTAAAAGATGATATTTTAAATCAACTTTAAGATTGAGCCTAGACATTAATGCACGCGTTAGTTATTCTTTGACTTTACAAACGGTCTTATCTATAGGTGAATATTGGCATATTTAGATTAATGTTACACACTTAGCTTTGTAAGGGAGTGGACTTTTTTATTTATCGCACATCATTTACATACTATGCTGCTATACATACTAATTATAAAATTAATATAACTAACATAATTTTAAATTATTAATTTATAAAATCTTCTTGGTGTCCAGGTAGATGCGAAGCATAGTATGTGCAAATTGCCAGGAAATTCGAACTTGGTTCGGAATAGTTTTGCTGCCAAATCAAAGGTCTCTCTGCCATGAAAACACGTTGCCCAGGATAACCGCAGGGTCTATGTCAATCCATAACTGCCTAGTTCGCAAAAATTTCAAATATACCAATATTTATGATTAAATGTTGTCAACCCACCAAAGATAAACCGGTTCCCGATTGTGTATTCTTTAAGCTAATTTTAAGATATCAATGCAACACGAATATATCTTAAAGTGTTTATATGTTTATCTATTTGTTCGGAATTTCCATATTGCATCGTCACAATGCTTCATAAATCAGTGGAATAATTTCAAGGTGCAAAAACATCAATAATTTAATATAGTTTACTATCGGGTTTGCCTACAGTAGATAAACATTTTAGTATTCCTGGCACGGTACATGCATACCAGAAATAGTATTAAATTGAAGCGTGCTTGTGTAATTGGACTGAATGCACCATTCTCGATTAGTCTGATAGTGTTATCATTCAATCAGACGCATATAATGTACCGCACTTGACCAGCTATCTTTAGCCTGTCTGTTGATTGTTGGTATCAATAAAACAACACCAGCTGATGCAGTCAGCTTGTATTCACTCAGTCAGCTGTTATCTGTGCGACAGTAGCGCTCCTCGTGGCTCAGTGTGACATTTACTTGTCTGTATCTCCAGTTCTCTCACACCCTCACATAGACATGGCAGCAGTCCTTTACACCTCCCTTGCGGCCTTTTTGGTGATTCTTGCCCTTTTAGCGCAATCTGGTAAGCTATGATGGTTTCGTAAATGTTAATGGTTTTACGTTTATGACTTTTGTTTATTTTTGTATTTAAATTGTAGTTATTACAATTAGTAATTATATACATGTTCTTATTTCAAAAGATCGTTAAAATATATCAAATTTCTACAGTTCGTTAAATGTATAATGCCTATGAACCAAATTCATATTGGGTGCACTATCGTAGTATTGGGTGCACTAATTAAATCTACTTTGGTTTTTTATGAATCTTAAAGTACATCTCAGTGGCGATCAAACATTATTATAGTTCGTGTTGTGCCGTTTCAGTTTAAGTACTTCAATTGTATTTTAATTGTAATAAATTATACACCTTTGGTGTATGCAATTACCTATTATGATTTTATTATGAGAACAAAATTAATACTCATACAACACCAGTATGGGAAACCAATGTAGAATATATTGACGAGATTCTCATTAAACTGTCGACTTTAATGAAGTACAAATCATATGGTTTTAAAGTTACAAAAGAAGATATTATTTATACATTAAAATGATTTATTGGCAATCAAGACGGCATTCACAGTTTTCTATTTCCCTATATCCATTCAATTTAACAGATTTTCCTTGAACACTTCTCCTTTAAATACATATGACTAAACATTGGCGAATTTAAAACCTTTTAATTTTTATTTTGTTAACAACATTAATGTTCACAAGGAACATATGAAATAAACCAAATATTTGTGGGAGGTGTACTGTATATGTATCTTACTACATGGAAAAATTAGTTTACAATGGTTTGAAATAAACATTCAATAAGGGTTCATATACCTCATAAGTATATATGAGTATATTTCATGGAGTATATTACTCATGAGTTTACCTCACTGGTACGAGTTATAAGTCAATGGTTACACTTCGAGTCATTTACGGGTAACACTAGTTGGCTAATGACTAATTGAAGTAGAAGCCCCATTTAGCGTTTAAATTAAATAATCAATGGAAACGCAATTGTATACGATTGTCGATCGATTATACAAATGTCGAAGCTTAGAAAGGCATCCTCCGATGATGGTTTATGAAAGTTATAATAATTATTTATCGTGCTCAGTTCAGGATATAACTATCGTAACTCAGATTACTTTAGTAGGATCAGCCAACTTGTGAAATCATTGTATTACTAATGTGTGTCATAATGAAAATAATACAAGAACCACGGAAATGTAGAAACACTCATGTATATACTCTTAACTCTATTAATGATATTCCTCGCTCTTTATAGCAAAGTATATTTGGATGCGAATGCTAAGAATGATGGTTTTATGTCGTCACCATGACCACACCCACTTCTACCCCGAACCCTAAAGCCTTTTAGTACACTTAAACTTTTTTCAAAATCTAAAGAAATAGAGTTTGTTTTAGCCAGTTTAGCATCACAAAGGAAATAAAATACTCATTCGTATGAGTCACAGGATAAGAAAAGGGACTTCATTTATATCGATGACTAAATACTAAACACGTAGTCTAATACAAATGTTGTCGAACAACACAATATCATTTTGTGTCTGCACCCTTAGATCGATGAAGGCAATGTTGAAGTCATTGAAAAGATATCCATGACAATTATTAGCCAATTTGTAGCGAAATTTCATGAGAAATAAGAGTTATTCATTTCTCCTGTCGAACAGAAAGAAACGTCGTAGAACAAAACTGTTTGCAGTTTTGAGCTTTCCAACCATCCTGTGTCAAATTGCAAAGCCTTAAATGTATAATTATACTGTATTTATCAAACCTATATAAATCAACATATAAGGAGTTCATAAAAGGTGCCACAAAATTTAGAATTAAGTTTATTGGGTCAAAATAAAAAGAAAATTAGTAGTATAAGGTGTTTTTGAAAAACGCTTTGGTTATCAGATATCCACCAATTTGTTATTTTCACTAATTACTTATGATCTCTTTTGATTCTTTTGACTCATTGGATTCGGCTCAAACTAAACATAAACTTGTATCTAAGAAAGACCAAGTGTGGAAAAAATTACCAATATGATCTAGCGCACCATTTTAAAATGTTGGCTATTTATGATATTTTTGAGTTACACTTTAATTACCGAAAAACGGGGAGAATATACTTGATTTTCTCTTTATTTTGACCCAGTAAACACCTAATCCTAAATTTTGTGTCACCCTTTTTTGAATACCCTGTACACGAGTATGTGTGTAACCACTCTACAGATAGCTTTTTTCCGATTTCCACGAAATTTGATACGAATGTTCCTTTAGCAAATCTTTAGGTGACTCTCGATGATTGTTAACCAGAAAAATCGGCCAACCGGAAGTACCTTTTGGAAGGGCCCAGTAAACCCAATTTATATATATATATTTATTACTAAAGGACAACTATAGATAGGAATAGATGTTTGAAAGAGATCTAGATGCGTGTGAGTGGAAAATTTTAGCTTATAATAACTGACGATTGCGATGCAATAAATTATTTATTTATTTAATAGGTTATTAAACAAGAAACAGAGTGTTAGTACTAGTACTAACATAGTTTATCCTATGCACGGCCAGTTATGGGTCTTAAGCCGTAACTTAACCGTTCATCAAATGGACGGTGCTTGTGAAGATTTACATATGCCTAAACTAGTTATACAGTCATAAGAAAATTACACTCAAAAGCAAATTCAAACAGGTGGTTTAGTCATGTTCAAACAAATATACAAGTTCTAAGGCTTCCGGTTTACACCGCGTCACAGTTAAAATATAATTACTGTACTGCTAAACTTTTCGACCTCGCTGTAGAAAGTCATCATCAGTAGCTTGTTGACTGGCTGAGACTAACCATTTCTGGCTGACTGGCAGTCTCAGAAAACCAGCAGTAATTATATTTCAACTGTGACGCGGTGTAAATCGAAAGCCTAAATTTTAGTGATGACACCGGCCGCGAAAGCCCAAGAGTTAAAAATATACAAGTCTTGATCAGAGATGATCGTGTTTACCGATTTTTGCTACTCGAGAATTAGATTTATATTTGTGGAGTGATGTATTGTTTTCATATAGCTATTTACAAAACATATGTATTTTAAAGTTTTGTTTGTTTTCTTCACCATAAAATGAAATAATGCCGGCTTTGTGATTATGTTTTAAGTACTGTTCAAGTATTGGTAGTGTGATGTGTTTAATTTGTTTACTGTAGTAAAGCAAGGGTCCAAGACCCGAGCTCGTGTGATAGATTCACATTAATGTATTAACTAGTTTGCAAAGAGCGTAAACCTTTCTTCCACACAGAGGTATAAACTGTGTTTGGATCGTGTTATTTGGTCATTACTCGGTGGAACTCCACCTCCTGTTGTCATAGCCATCAAGCCGAGTGTATGTTGCCATGGCAACAGCTTCGACCTCTTTCCTGATAACTGGTGTGACTAATCCAAGTGTTACCCTCAACATGCAACGTGTTTCCGTCTTTGCACATCATATGATATAATGTAACCGCAAGAAAAAATACACAAGTTTGTGTTCACGGACAAGTTTGACTCGAAAATTATTTTTTCATTGGCATAACTGTATTGTTTTGTCGCTTGTTTAAGGCTTTAGAACACGAAAATAAGACTACCATTTACAAGGTTGAGAAATAGTCAAATTTTGAAGCTTATAATCCAAAGAAAGTAAAAAAAATTATCCAAGTAAATCAAATGTAACGTAAACACCTTTGGTTATTGTTCATATACAGAAAAGGTACATTTTAATCAGGGCTGTTTTCGTTAGATATTAATTTCTTCATACCTTAACACCCTTATAATTTTCAAAATAATTAAAGTAAAATTGTGTTATGATTTATTTTGTTTATAGTACCTAGTGTAATATGTATTTGTTTTTCTCAAAGAACATCGACTAACATAGTAAAGATCGATAAAAATTAACAGATCTTATACAGTTAATCAAGTAATGCTGTAGAGTTTACTTTGTTGAATTCGTATAATTGTTTCTGTCCACATTATGTTGATGATGCTCAACAAATCAGAGATGGATCTGAGTTTGTGGGCGGTTACGAGTTATCAACAAGTTGTTGATTACTCGTAAGCAGATACTTGACCAGGTGATTTATATTTACACCAACTGAAACTATTTTAATATTTAAAACAAAATAATTTATTGTCAGTTTATTGTTTACACATGTTAGTACATTTTGCTCTAAAACAGCTGGTGCTTAAGCGCTTAGCTGCGTGTCGGCTTGGCTTGAAGTAGTTTATTTCAGCTTTAAATGTTGTGGAAGATTGCTAAATTACTTGACTCCCATATATCGGGGAAAATTTGGAGAAATTTAGAATCTTTAATATTTGTTTCTGCAATGATAATTTTGTCTTGTAATATTAAATATTAGATCTTATTAAAAAGCTTCACTTTAGGATCTAGTGATGTAGTTGATGTAATGATGTAAGATATAAGTACTATGTAGTTGAAAATAATAAAGTAGGTATACACAGAAACACAACTATAAAAAAAAGGCAAAGTAAACCACTCATAAGGAATAATAAAACATACATTTTAAAATATAGTTTATCGCTACACAAATCCTGGTCAAACGGTAGTTTCGTCATAGCCTTCTACTAGATAACACGTTATCTACTTTTTAAAGGAATCAAAGTGTTGCATTTATTTAACGTTTTTATCTAGTTTATTGAATAGGGGTTTCCTTGCTTGTCATAGTTGCTTTCTATAAATGTGTAAACTAAGACTATTTTTCTAAAAGTATGAATCTGTCCAGTGGTACCTTCATAAATTTGATATCCTTGGACCAAAATACACAATCTATTATCATCAATAGATAAAACTTGCTAGTTAATAGATTATTGTAAAATAATGGTTTTCCGAAGATCTTGGTTTTGTTTCAATAATTAAACATGTTTAATAATCCGAGCGACATCTTAATGTTACCAACCGCTTTGTATTTCGCTACCAGGCGTTGTGTCCCTTGTCAATTGGAATTGTTTGCGGGAAATGTTGGTCTTGTTCGAGTACTCATTGCCTTTTATCACCACTTCAGTTTGAACCTAATTCACTCATGTTTGTGTTATCAACGTTTTCTCTTCCTCATTAGGTGATAGCTGCAGTCTCGTAATATTGCAGCAGTGTGTCGTTTTTTATTGTAGAATCAGTAATCGAAATTGATATTGAACCAAAGTAAATTTTTAGGATAAGTAGCCGATTATCAATTATAAACCCAAATCCTGCTAATATGATTTTGGCTGTAGTGAGTGTTGCGGCACATTGTATCTCTATTCTCTAGCTTACAATATACGACAGGCAATACACCTCTATCACAATGTAATCATTAAGAGTGTAATGCACCAGGAAAAGACCTCCGCTTAGTTTCAACGAAACACTTTTGGTTTGGTAATTATTTGTTAAGCTATGGTAATTACCGACACATGATGGCTACTAAGATTGTATAGCTAAGCTTATAGAATCATATAAAATAGAAATAGTTCTTACCACTATAAAAATACTTAAGTAGTTATTTTCAATGCATTTTAAATGCACTCCTGGTCAAAATTAAGCAGGGATGCTTATAGGAGGAAGGTCAAAATGTCAAAGGAGGTCAAAGGGGATAACATTTCAAACACTCCATCAACAAAGATTAATTAGTATCATCCAATTTGTCATATTCACACTTAGTTAAATTGAATCTACTTGCGTTTAGCCTAAAAAGTTCCAATTTTGAAATAAAAGATGGATGATTAAAATTACGAGAAAAAAAGCGATGCATTAATTTTGTTCAGGGGTGTATATATTCATCTTTATGGTTGGATTCATATTCAATTAAGTATTCTTTGTGGCTACCAACACACAAGTTTGGCTTTGTTCTTCCTCCAATATTTATATACCAGTTATGAGGCAAATTTTCTAGGTAATCAAAGTGGATCTACAAGTACTGTATATGTTTCTGGATGGCTTGTATGCAAAAGTAGGTAAAGGTACAGCATGTCACAGACAAACATTATGTGATACCACTAGGGGCTGCTGCTTTCCACTAGACTTCCGGTTCTTCTTCTTGTCATAGAAAGCCTAGCAATTCAGCAATGAATGTTAGTAATTCACTTTCTGGTTGGAAGTTAAAGCTATGTATTCTAATCCATGGACCTAATTTGTTATATACCAGTATAACTAACGATATATATTCTTAAGTAAAACTATGAATACATATGAGTAATATTCATACTTATTGTTTTCCCAAAGGTTTACAGATTCCAAATCCATCGTTAGTATAATGCATAGTCGTACTTAAAAGGTTCATTAAGTATTTTTCTATGATTCATTTTACTAACATTCCAAACATAATGGCATAGTGTTGTACGATGTGTTGTTAATGTGTTGACTGGTATGTTCCAGGGGAGGCTATCAAATGTTTCGAGTGTAACAGCTACAACGACACCAAGTGTGCTATGGAGAAGCCGCCCGTGGAGCTTGAGAAGGACTGTGCCACCAAGGACACGGACAAGATCAAACACACCATGTGTCGCAAGATCACACAGACCATCGAGTTCGAAGTGAACGGACGTAAGTCACATCTGCTGCTGCATGTAACACGAGGCTGATGGAGAGTTATGCAATCGCAGTCGTCACTGGTTGCTCAAACTGTGATAAGCATTACTGAAACTCAAATAAACACACGCCGCCAGCTGGACTGTGGCCTCAATCGTAAAAGAAAACTATGTAATATGCATGCAATTATGGTGATTTTATTACTCTGACACGTGATTTAAGTGTAGTGTTACTAGTTTTTTGATTCTTTTGTGTAACATCCAGTCAGCTGATATACTGTTGATAAACTATGAATCATATACCAAAATTTCTGAAAAACTCTGTATAACTTGAATATAAAAGCCTTAAAGCTGACAAAATAGTTGACAAAACTTCACGGTTATAAACTGACATGACACCAAAGACCCATCTCGGAACTAAATTATTGTTTTAAATACTGATAGTCTCAGTAAATTAATAATTGTAACAAGTACAAACAAAAAGGTATACGAATTAAGATTGACATACGAATAATATGTAACCCCTCTCGACACTTTATAACCTGTCAGGGAAGGGATTGTCAACATGTTTGCTTGATTATAAATGTTGACTTCTTGCCCTTTCATCTAAAACTGATGGATTAGTTCATTTGGATCAGTGCGTAAACTTATTAGTCGAAGATTCTGTGTTGGTTTAGAAATACCCTTTAGTATTTGTAAAGGTATACTGTGTAACCTCCCACCGGTACTTCTCTCACAGCCTAATCCGAGAACATTCGTCTAAAGTTCAGAAAATAATAGCTCTGAAAGCTCCTATAAACTACTCAAACCTACCACCTCCTAAATGATTCTGAATACATTTGCACTTTTTATCATAATATATCATTATATCATAATATATACCATATTATGTCTTTGTTGTAAGGTTATTTAATCAAGCCTTGCATAACTCTCCAGGTCAACAAAACTTTCAAGATTTGTTTTCTAGAGTCCAAGCGTAACTTAATCATTTAATTAATGTTATAAGATAGTCAAGGTCGCAAGAGAAAAGGTAGTGATGTGAACGTGTTTGACACATTCGGAACATCGATCGTGCTTGACACTTTTCCTTATTGTGCTAATATGACTTGTCGAGTGGAAAAGTGTCAAGAGATCGTGTTAGCACAAGGGTTTCATCGTGCTGTCTACTACATTCCTCTCAGGAACATTTCGTAATGTTCCTCTAACTGGAAACCTTATCAAGATATAATTTGTTGGTTTACCTCATTACTAAGTAGCGTTAATGTGTGTTACAGTGCAGCCTGACACGAGAATAATCCGCGGTTGCGGCTGGGACGAGAGCAACTACAAGGGCCGCTGCTACCAGAGGTCTGGCTTCGGGGGTCGCCAGGAGGTGTGCTCGTGTACCACTGACTTGTGCAACAGTGCCTTCACCCTCAGCGTGCCTACCCTCACCCTCAGTCTTACCCTCGCTACCTCTCTGCTCCTAGCACTCAACAGCTCGTAGCATTCCCTCCTCACCCACTCCTCACTCACTCTCATTGTACATTAGCCATTCACTTATCCACAAGTTCCAGTTTTGATTATGTTGTTTTATTATTTAATTTTTCTCGTAGATTAAATGTTTTCTTTTTTAATGTAATGTATATCTGTGCAAACCTTAATTCTTCATCATTCATTAGAAGATAAATACTAACTGAAATTGCAAAGAGGTTTTCAAGGCCTTTTTAAATAATAGTGGCTTAAGGAATTATCTGTATTGTCCCCATACAAACTTACAAGCCAACTTAAAAACTATGTAGAAGGTTTAGGGTTTTGATTTTAAAAATAGAGTGTCATACCCCGTTGAAGTAGTCTAGAACTCTAGATCAAACCAAAGAATTGAATGTGCCAGCAGAAAAGGAGAATGCTGTCAGATGTGTAGTTGGCCACACAAAACACTCGAATTGCAGTACTTGAACTTTGACTGAAACATTGAGGTTAACTAATTGAGGCGCGCAGAGCTATCTTGATTGACTGACCTAGATAAGCTTACATTACTTGTCGTTTTTTAAATATGATTTCAAATGTTTTATTAGGCAAAGAAAGCAGAAACGTCGTCATGTGTATGCATCAGTAGAATACGGCTGTTTATAATAAATTTAAAAACTTGAAATTGTTCCAATTTTATTACAAACAGACGTAGCGTACTAGTATCAACCCGTCTGTTTTAAGATTCAAACTTTAACTGTTGGTTCAATGGTAAATAAACAATTAAAAGCGCATAACTGCTCGCAAGACCCGGTTAGCGCTTGGGACCTGGAACATTGACATAGAGTATGTATGAGTGTAAACCTCGGATGTAGGATGTTCCTACGAACATAATATATTGAAATATAGGCCTATCTAAGGATTACAATGATTTCTAAAATATAAATCCGCTTTTACATAAAATAGGTTAAAATATTTGTAACAATCCATTTTACTTTTGTAATAATTGCAAAGTGCAATAATATTACCCCACCCCACCCCAAGAAATGTCCATCACCAACTAAACTGTGGTGCATGATTGGTTGCTGTAAGAATATTGACTATTTTCTTAAACCTTATATTTATTAAAATAAAGTAATACTACTGGTAATGAACACGTTTACGAATTGATTACTGTCCAAACATTGTGATGTGCTGGGCACTGTGGAGATGATGCCACCCAACAACACGTGACGTTATGTTGTAGCGGCGACCACTGCGACAGTCATCATGTGGTCCACTGTCGGATGTGCGTGAAACTGGCCCCATCACATTGAGCACAAATTATAAAAATAATACAAATACTTAATGCTTATTTTGTGTTTTCAAATTATACCGCAATTAAAAATGTCTCTCAATTAATTAACTCGATTTTAGACTTCTCTTCAGTGGGCCAGCTTCACGCTCAGCTCGCGACCATTCGGGAATGAAATAAAATGTGTATACAGATTCAGAGCATAATTTGTGCTTTCAGAATATACAACTTTCATATTTTGTGCTCATCAGTAAAGCCTGTAATTAACGAAAAAGAGGATTTTTGTGGCGGGCCAGCATCACGCTTATAGCCCGCCACCTTTCGCAAATGGAATATATGTTCAATCAGGATTTAGTGCATACTCAATATTTACAACGTAACTTTGAATAAAAACCTACATGATACATACATACTTTATTATTTTTTTCAGACTAAAAGTAAGAAAGTTTAAGTGAACGCAAACATGAAAATTACGCTTAACTGACTTTAAAACTCACGTTTTAAGCTCTGTTTTTCTAAATTTGCCGGGGGAGGATCCCCGGACCCCCTTTTGTGTTTGGGGGTATTCCATACCCCCAAACCCCCGGTAAGTCATCCGTGGGCTGTACCTGTGCCTATGCCCTGGAGCCACCACTGCCTCCTAGCATCCGACGTGGTTGTAATGATCTAATAATCCCCTCCCGAAAAAAACCTGGGTACGCCACTGTATGTACGTATGTGTGTATCCAAAGCTATGTCAGATTTTGAACGGTGTTTGTTATTTTCTTCAAAAGGTGGTCATTTTACATTATTAAATAACTGAATTGATTACACGATTGAAAACATGGGTATATTAGAGCCTGCAGAGATTTGCTGGATTTTATCCATGGTTCCCATTTAAATTTTAATTACTCTTGTTGCTCAGAAATGAAGGTTTTTCTTGCATTAGAGTAAAAGGGTTAAGTATTATGTAAAACCAACATTTATGTGTTACTAAAAATGCGATTGTATTGTTAGTAGTGAACTGTATTGTCTAATTGTTAAGGGTTTTCTTATCAGTTTAGAGTCACAGCAACATTACTTCTTCAACTTTTCCTTTGTTAAACTATACTTATTCTTGATGTTTATTT
Organism: Matsumurasca onukii; assembly: GCA_018831715.1. Taxonomy (NCBI): domain Eukaryota; kingdom Metazoa; phylum Arthropoda; class Insecta; order Hemiptera; family Cicadellidae; genus Matsumurasca; species Matsumurasca onukii. The sequence continues at coordinate 48,041,761 of CM032060.1, forward strand.
ACCCGATTTAGATTCTTACAGATCCTACCAACCAGGCATGTTTTACTTCCTGCATAAATTAGTTACAAATCAACTAATAAGTAAAAAGAAATTAAAACTTATTACCAGGTGTTAAAATTGTTTTGAAATCATACTTTATTACATTTGCCGATTCACTATGTTTCATGATTTTCTTTTTAAATGTTTAAGTTTATTAAAATGTTTAAAATAAAACATCCATAACTTTGGACAGGGTCAACCTTTTGAAGTAAAATTTGCGGCATTCAATTCCACTTAAGTAGAGATTTTTTTCCTTTCATGAAATGTAGTATAACTTCCAGTAAAAACTTCCATAGGTCTGAGGCCGAAGCGAGGCTGTGAGCGTAGCGAATAGCCTCGTAACACTCGTCGTAATGGAACATAAAACTGAGGCTGAAGGCTGAAGCGGGCCTGTGATTGGAGTGAATTAGAATGACAAACATGCCGATGAAATTCGATCCACTCATGCCAGTGGCTTGTTTTTTAATAAAAGTGAAATTTGACCTAATTAAGTAAATATGATACATTCATTGTCTTATTAGTAGTGCTTGTCGAATATATTGCATAGCTAAACGACCAAAATAAATAAATATATGATGAATGATACTAACAATGGTCTATAAGGACAAAACATGTAGTGAATTGAAAATATCAAACGTAGATTTTTACAAACTATACAATTAATTTATTTAAATTAAAAACTTAGGAGCTACTTCAAATTGGTGTGATAAAAGTACGATGACTATATTTATAATTGATTCAATCAATTCATTTATTGTAATGACACCACTGTTGAAGATAGTGTGATTGCCTAATAGGTTAGAGGTGGACATGCATTCAACAAAGAGATTAAATAACACTTGACCTTGAGAATAATTACATCAAATGGAAAGATTGAGCCAACTCCCAGCTTGGGACGGGCGATGTTCCATTAACTAAAGAAATCAACATAACACTCTGATCTGCATTATTATGTTGCTAAATGGAAAAATAAACAATCAAGGCGGCACAGTGTGGGCGGAAAACGTGGTATTGCAGAAGTTGCAGCTTTCAAAACGGCAACGATGTCAAACGAAGGTTTATTAAGTTTGAAAGTCTTGAACGAAAAGTCAATGTATTCCTTAAATGCGCTTGGAAACAGATTTTCGTATTAATTTCGTTTTGTGAACTGTACAATTGAACATTAAAAATACAGTAAAAGTATATTTGAGTACAAAAATAACATTAAAGACATTTTAAGCACTTAAAAGCAAAACATTGGCGTTCTAGGGCGTTTTGGAATATATTAACCTTGCATTAGGCTTAACAATTTAATTAGCTTGATGATTAACCGGAAAACGTACATTGAGAATATTTTCAAGGTACTACAATGTTATCTTTTATCTAGGCCTATTTTGTCAATAAATTAAGCCTTTTTGATAACTCAATTTTCTAAATCAAATATAAATTTAATTTAAGGTGTTAGTACCAATTATAATACAATAATGAAAGCTTTCATTTCAACTTACAGTATATCACGAATAAATGTGATATAACAACTTATATAACTGGTAAATCATCTCTAGGTATTCTTGTGTTAATGGCTTCTGTCTTAAATATTTTGTCTTTTTAACAACTTGTTCATACATGTATGCCATATCATAATTTTTAAAATAATAATATACGAGAACAAATACAGTTCGACATTCAGCCATTGTATTTCTTCTGTGAAACGTAATTACCAAATCAAAACACTATTCTCCCCTCAGCCAAGGCTATCCAAAAGCCTAATTCCCTTGTTTGTTTTTTGCCTTCACCTGACAGCATCATAAGCATTGGCTTATTCCTGTTACCTTTACTTTCCTTCCACTTTCGGTCATTACTTTATTTCAAACTTTATATAGTTGCAAGACACTGTTCTCTCCCTTTATTTCTTCACAAATTCATAGTTGAACCAACCGTACTATATTATTTCCTTTACAAACAAGTTATACAACATATATACATATGTATATCACTGTTAGGGTTCGGCTTAGGTTGTATCAAACATGTTTTTTCAACCATCGTTAAGCTATGGTTTCCTAGAAAACGGTGGACGCAATAGAGATATTATTATATACAGAGAAGGAACTCAATGGTATAATCTGCGTCTATGTTTTGAGCGATGGTATGCCTCTGTGAACGTACCACGACCCAGCCAAAGCTCAAACCGGATGCTGGTGGGGCTACTCTGTTTGGTTATGGCGGGATATTAAATTATTTATGTTCTTGTTTACTATTTAACTGAAAATGGCTTAATGCCTGATTATAGCCTACTGTTACTGTGTATAAACACTGAGAAATATAACCATGCTACACATAGTTAGAGGTAAACAAATAAAACAATGAAAACATAACAGTTATACACTGTTGTAGCTAAAATTAAACAATTTTCTTTATTAGACATTTTGATAAATAAATTCTAAATCATCTAATAAGATCCAGTCCTTTAAGATATATAACTGTTGTAGCTCATTATTGTTGTTACAACTTAAAATTTAAGTTATGTTAAAAAACCAAAAATTATGTTTTCTTAGTTAGGAGTATTTTCGACCAAAATTCCGTATTATAACTTTAGCTATATATTCTTTGTTCTTTCTTTCTTGTTAGTTTGATAATATTTGTTTACAAAGGGGATAATATCTAAAGATTTTCATTCATTCGCAATATTATTCTTTTAATATATTAAAAACACAGGTTGAAGCAAATACCGTATTATATCTAATGTATTAAGAGAAAAATACAGTACTAAATTACAACTTCGATAATGGTTTCTTTGCTAAACTGAAATACTATAATCTTAATGTATCACTTTTAGGCTGTTGCAGTATAGGCTATTTCAGCAGTTGTATGAGGTTCCATTTATCAATTCAATAGTAATAGTGACAAAATAACACGTCTAAGAATTGCTGTAGATTTTAAACTTTATGGCTTCAAATCCAATCTTTTCTGCTTCTATCCAACTTTCAGCATAATATTTCTGCAGTGAGACAAATTTCTCAGAATTTCATATTCTTTAGCTCAACATTTAGTCCAAGTGTCACAATACATTAATGCTCTGAAGTTGACTTCATGTAACCTAAAAATAAAGACACAGTTTAATTATTTGTAACCTTTTACCGTCTCATCTCAAACACTAGGCTATTAATTGTTGTTATATTTGTCGGGATCAGAACCAACCATAGTGTATTACTACCTTGCCTAAATGAGAATCTCCTTGTTCAGTTGCAAGAGCTAAATGGAAGGTATCCCTCTGGTCTTGATGGTAAAATAAGGAAAATAAACTTCCTGGCAAATAAAAGCTACCAATTTTAAGAACTTTATGTATGTAAAATGACTTGATATAATACTAAGCAAATTACATTGTTTGTAGATTCAGAAAATTTTGATTTATTACTGGAGGCTAACTTATTAACCTGCTGCAGATTATTCATTATGATCAACAGTGTTAGAATCTTTGAAAATAATTGTTTTGCACAAAGGTAGGAAAATTTTAAACCTTGGCTGGTATTAGCTTTATTAAAAGTATGGTTTGGTTTTATCTTGAGTAAGTTCATATTTTACAATAATGGTTTGTACGTGGTTGATGCTTTCAGAGCAAAACAATTTTACAGTAATCCTAAATGCCTGTGCAGTCAGCATTGTTTGAAATGGCTACATTACATACTTCAGAATTTTTACAATAATTTAGTTGACAAGTAACTTGAATGCTGTATGCTATGTTAACTCCTTTATGGTAGCTTCAGTGTTTAGTAAAGTTTATCCGTCATGCAAGAATTGTAGGTGCCAGGTATGCCTAAGTTACACACGAACTCAAGTTCTTTATTTGTTGATAATACAAAAAATACAACATTCTTTATTACAATCTTACTAACGTTTAAGGTAACACGGGAGTCAATATACTAACATTTTTTTGTTGACAGAGGTTGCTATATTAAAAACACATTTCTGTAAATTGATATCCAAGGGGGCAATGCATTTTATTTTAGACACAATTCGATGACCCACATTGATGATTATTATGGATATATCTTGAGTAGAGATGTCACCTCGAGTATGCCAGTAGCTTATGTCATTCTAGATAAACTTTGTTTTGGGCCTAGCCGAAATATAAAAATTAATTATTGGATTATTTGCGGTACTTTCTTATTATTTTGAAATTCCAATGTTAAGCTGTTTCAGATAATTATGTCAGTGATGTTCCAAGATGATTCCAAGATATTACAAGATATTTTTTTTCCAAAAGATGCATTTTAAAAAGGAACTGCAATTTGTTTATTAATTTATTCAATCTACATGCTTTTAAATAACATAAACACTAATTCAAATATCGAAATGGATTTGTATGCTAACTTACCTGGACTTTTCATACACATCGAAATTTTTCCCAAATTGAAAATGTTGTTACTAGGTCTTTGTTCACTATTATTAGCTTGATTTGAAACTTATTAATTACCGGTATTTACATTTAATATTATGCATTTCCATACGCAGCGAGACTGTCATTATTATTTATGTTTAAGATCGGCACATTATATCAAACTAACTAAAACTAATGTTTATAAAATCTTGTACATTATACCAAATGAGGATTTGTAGTAGTAATAAACATGTTCATTAACCATTTTAAACAAGACCGAAATGTATCAAAACAATCAAATTAATGTCAGCCAGCTGTGTTTAAAATAACAAAATTTTGGGCCAATCGCATTGTCGTCTCGGTGAAGCCAAACGCCAGCGTCAGCCGGACCCAAAAACAGCCAATCCAAAGGTGGTATGGGATGTCTTTGAATGTACCCGAACTACATGACTTTTTTCTTTCTTTTGTGAATTGCCTCGCCATTGCTTCGTCCATTAAATATAACTGTGCCGGGTGGACGTAAAGTATCGGGGAAAATTAGTTTAAGTTTCTCGCAGATGACAAAATTTGTTTTGTAAACAAAAGTCTATTTGACCATTACTAAATACGTAAATAGACGACAACTCAAATAAACAACATGCCAAACGTTGTTTTGTCTACATCTGTTTAAATATTATGTTACGTCCACCGTCACCGTTACGTTCACCGCTAACATTACGCCCGTAATATAGCGGTGAACTTTTTTCTAGGAAACCATAGCTTTAGAGAACTAACGGAATCCATTGTAGTGACGAAATCATTAGCCACTCTGAAGCTATGAAGTTACTGTAAAAGTTATATCTAAGTTGTTAACTTATAACTTTATACTGTTTTGACATCTGATGAAAAAACACACCAAAATCTTCAACATTGAAATTAATTTTACTTTAGAAATAGATCAATTTGCACCTACAAAATTGAATCTTAACCGTTAAAAAATTCAGGTAATGCCATCAAACAGCCAAGTACATATAACGTTCGTTTGCCTCTTGTTAATTTTACGCTCATCAGATAAAAATATTACAATTAGCCATATTAAAGAGAATTTTAGTGTAAGTAAATCTGTGGCTAAGACCAAACAGTTGTTACTGCCTCGACACGTCATCTAAATTAATATTGTTGATATAACATGTGTAATACCTCTCTTTTGTTTACATTATTATTTTTGGAATGAGATGTGTTTATTACTTTGACGATTTGTTAAATTATCATGTATGTGTACTTCTAAATGTTATAGTATATATGCTAAAGTTGTAGATATAAAATTTAGGAAACTTTTTGATGTGGGTTTTAAATACGTTTTAATAATTTGTGCGGTAAAGTTCAAACTTATTTTCTTCGGATTAATAATTTATAATTGGTATGCTGAACAAAACATGCAACAAAGAGGGATCTGAAAAGGTAAGTTTTGTTCGAAGACAATATTTTAAAGGAAATTTTTGGCCACATTGTATTAGGACGAAAGTAACCGAGTGCATTCATTATGTAAAATAGTCTATTTTGTCGGGTTATGTGAATACCTTGTTGAGTTCTTTGCTGTGATACCTATATACATGGTGAATCTCTACTAGTGCTGGAAATATTGAAACCATCCGCAGGCATCGTGAAACTTAAAAAGGAAAGTCTTTGATAAGAAAGTATCTATTATTCCAATAAAACAATTCAAAGATAGTCTATTATCGATGACTATCATTCATTGGGTAGTATTAGAAAGGTGTTAATTTAAACTTGTTATGCATCTGCATTTGTAATCCCAGAAATTGAATATCAGCCCTCAAATTTTAGATCATTGCCATGGCAAATAGTAGTGTTATTAAGATTTCATGTTCGGTATCATTAAACGAACATGTTTAACTTTTCCCATTAACTTTTCCCTCAGTTAATCGCTACGGACCTTATATTTTAGTTGTAAAGTTTCTAGTTTTTAAAATACCTTTTCTCGCCTCCCAAATAATAGCGTTGCTTAAAAATCTGGCGCATCTCGAAGGCCAGCGTGCTAATAATAAACGGACACAGACTCACAGTTCATATAGATTTTAATGATCCAAGAGAATACTGGTGGAGCCGTATCACCGCATTCCCCATAAGTCGTAGACTTATTTGCTCAGACTGCTTTGATTGAATCTTCGGGTCTTCTTGCGGGTTACGGGTCCTCTTTCCGGATCCCAGTTCCCTTTTACCCTAGTCCCCTGTATTTACCCTACCGTCCTATGTGGTATGGGGATCATCGGAATATTCTTTCTTGTGTTGTTTTACTTTTACTTCAAAAGTTCGATCTGGACATAGTTACACGTTTTGATAAATTTCAGTTATATCGACTGTAAACATACGCCTATTCGTCTATCGGTTTGCATTAGTTTTAACGCTTGTTGTAAGTCTTAGCCGACATTTTTATTGAACTAATAAGTGTTCATATTTGTATACATTTCTTATTTTCTTCGTACTTAAAAAAAGTGCATATTTTTACTGAAAATATAGCAATACAAAACTGTCAAACGCACCATCAGCTTGTTTGTGTTTTAGTATATTTAATTACAGTTGGCCACAATTATTTTGTAAATATTACCATGTGTTGACGATCGTTTGCGTCAAGTCATAAGGGTTGTAAATAATAAACAATCCAAATTAACTTGTGTTTGTTTGTTATAAATTGAATTGACACTGGTATCAACACGTACGTAGAATTTAACATACATTCAACTATTTTGATATCTCTTAAGACTAGTTATGTATAATTTTGCTTGTTCGGAATTATCAAAGGAAATAAACTGAACTTAATAGATCAATTACCATTTGGTACGTTAAACGCATTTAGGTGTTCACATAAAACTACCATTGTTAGGTATCCCATTTAGAAATTTACCCTCTTCACGTCATCGGAAATAAAACCATTCAAAGTTTCGTTTATAACCACTGAGATGTATTTGGAGCGAAAACGACCGCCCTTGAATCAGTAGGCATACTAAGAAGCATAATTTCTGCTTACTGATTGTTTGCTTGTGGATGCAGCTTTGCAAGTATCGAGAAGCCAACGGTCATTTTGTTAAGTAGCCAATTATTAGATTATATGAGAAAGAAAATATACCCCTAACAAACGTTGATGCAACAATTTGATAAGTTTGAAAGCGATTCCCCTCCCCAATTTTGTCTTTTCCTCTTTTTCAACTTTTCTGATTTTTAACTCATCAATATTCTACTAACGATGAGTGAAATTGAATCCATTGCGTGTTTAAATGAACCTGTGTTTTGATTAGTTTATGCCAGAGAAAGTAACTGTTTCAATTTGATTGTAGTGAGATTTTCCTTCAATAGAGGACTATAAAATGTATGATGTTTGTGCTATAAATTGACTGTCGACTGTACATTTATAAAGTGTTTCCATTATGTATTATTATTTCTTCTTTCTATATGAAAGCGTATTAAGGTAACTCCTTATTTTCAGGAAAAAATGCCAACCTCGGAGTTGAAGAAACAAAAAGATTATGGTGCCGACAGTCTACAGAAGTTGCCCACAAATGGTAATTAACAATCGTCTAAAACTTTTTTACTTAACAATATCTGTTTCAATAGTAGAAAGAACAGTTAGTAACAGAAATATAATGGTAGTCTTTTAGAGGGAAAACCTGTCACTTACGCAGTGAACTTCTTGTTTAGGCCTTTGGTTTGAGTTTAGACAATGTTTTAGTTTGGACTGATGCTCAACGTAAAATTATGGGCGAATCTAAAGACACTGGACAAAGGTAGCAGTGTTATTAAACTAGACGTGCGATATATCTAACTAAAGGACTGTGTTAAGTTTTATTGATTTACTACGAATTTATTGCTGCGATTTTCAATTAGAAAAGACAAAAGTTTGCTCAAAACGCAATGGCAATGGTTTGTAGTTTAAACATTTTAAAGAGATTTACCTTTTAACCGCCGTAACATCACTCGCCAGACTAGCGGTGTCGCACTATGCTAAATGAAATCTCTTATTTGTTATAAAGCTCATAAACACCTCTTTCAAAATGATTTTCTGATTTTTAAAACTAAATTTCCAGTTTTACAGTTCTTGAAAGGGTCTAGGTTCAAGAGGTTTTAATATTAAGCCTCTAATTAAAGGTTTAATGTAGTACACAAGTAGAGGACAAAATAGCGTTGTTTCAAAGTTCAAATCTCTTAAACTTAAAGCTGCCGCCATTTTGTTATAGACTATCTTTTCAAATAAAATTTATCAAATTCGAAGCTACTGACAAACCTCTTTGATTTGATGTATCACGCACGTAGTTTCCTTTCAGGCGCCACTGAAAAGTTCTTTCTTACATAAAACTAAAGATGGATACCTGCCAGTACATTTACGGTAGGAACCCTTCTTTGAACACTCAAGTACTCTTGGTGATGCTAAACGGCTCTACTACAATATTCCAGATTCAAATTGTTATTCAGCTTCCTTTATCCTTTCCAAATTGAACTTTAATTGTACTTTTTACTTTTCGGCCAGGATGTTCTATGACAGTTTTGGTTATATAAAAATATAAATTTAAAAAAAGGCTCCTCTTCGTTGACAATAATGTCAGTTAGCTCTTAAGCTAAACCTTAGGTTATATAATACCGGGTGTCTCAACTAAAGTGAACAAATAGTTATTTTTAATTATAAACATGACATCCCACTTCTTATCGGAGACTCCCCTTGATTTCCTAACATTTTTTTATGATTTTGAATTTGCAAAATATTGCCACCATTTTCTAATGGACTCATTTTCTAATAAGACAAACAATTTAAATATGTTTTATGGAACATCCAATATTTAATGGTGTTTTTAGATAGAACATGTAGTTTAAGAAATGTTTGTTCTTGGTAATATTTTCCTAACTGTAGCCGTTTACGCTAGAACTAAAAGTTTTCACAACAATTACCAATCACTTGTCCCAGTACCCTTCAAAATAAATATAATTAATTCAATAATTTACTTATTAGTTGGCAATATTATATTGTATATGCATTTATTAAAACTGTAAATTCACTACTTTTCAGTATTTGTAGAACATTATTTTAACGACTTTTCTTATAAACGCCCATTAAGTGTGAAACTTTTATATTTGAATTGTAAGACAATTTTTATTTATAAAAAACCCTTTGTAAAAAGTAAAAGAGCGTGTTAAATAACTAACACTATTTTTAAGTAATGAACTGTTAGTTTTTACAAGAATGTTTTGCTAACATAATTTAACATTTCACTTTTCTTATGCCACCAAATGGTTATCTTACTAATATTACGACAAATGGTTACCTTATGCTAAACTATTACAAAGTGCATTTCGTTGTATTCGATGTCGGTACTTTTCACACGGAAGGAAAACCGCAACGAGCAGGCTTCTTTTTTTCAAATACCTAATTGTCTTATCATTTACTATTACAATAATAAATGGCCATCTTTGCAGTTAGCATACTTTGCCTGAGCGTCGTGATAAAAAGAAGAGAAGTACATACTGTACTCGTATACTCGGACTAGCGTGAAGTGTCGTGCGGAGTGAGTGCTGCGGGCGGGCAGTGGTGCGATGTGGAAGCGCGCGCGCACGGTGACCCTCAATAACGACACATTCTAATAACGACACAGGGGAATAACGACATATTCCGATTTGGACACATTGATAAGGCAGCTTAGCCAACCTGTGGAAAGAAAAGTGTTTAAAAGTTAGTTTAAAAGGAAAATAGGTATTTGTAGTAAAGATTAACAGGGATTATTCGCTTTGAGGGATTATTCGATTTTGTATGATCTGATGAATTTTTGAAATTGCGTTCTTGTGTTCTCTGCCAGCGGGTTGCGTGTACTGACATATACACTTGTGAGGATATTCGTCGGCCTCACACGCACTTGTGAGCTTATCCACCCTTTCGAGCATATGCTCAGAACGCCAAACCTATTCCACGCGATTCAGAAGACTAGTAGATTTCAGAAATTATGTCATTTGTTTCTTTTTCAAATATTCTCACAAGGGACATTTTTAGGTATGATCATTAATTCCCGATTTTCCCACCAGAGCCGTGCTGATAGCAGTGTTCTTCGGCCTGTGTGTGCTAAAAGGGTACTTGCGAGGATATTGAGAATGTTATCGTGTAGCATCTTTTTCGAAAGCTCTTGACACCCTACAACTGAATATTTACTTGGGTTTATGAATTTTTCCAACTAAAGTTTTGGTAACCAAAAATTGGTAACCATATGAACAAAAAACATAACACGTTTTGGTCTGCCATCCGGTAATGAGGCGTCGGAATGTTTTCGAGTGTATCGTTATTTTGTATTTTTATGACCTTTCGAATAAGGTGTAACACAATAGGGGTTCCTACAAGACATTTTGGACTTAACCCCAAACCCCTCATTTTGAGGCGTGGGGCAAAACCACGCTAAAAAGTATTTTAAGTTACCAGTACCAAAGCACGTTTAAAGAATTTTTAGCCGTTTAAAAGTTAAGGTGGGGAAGAGGAAATTTTTGAACACCATGTATATTTTTTAGATTACCTGTAAAAATCAAAGTAATATATAGTATAGTAATCAATGATTGAGTAGATTAGTAATAATTGCTGTAATCAATGGGTTTACTACCAACAACCTACAGTAGTACAAGTTATAAAATATACCTTTACATAGAGTTAACACTTAAACAAATAAGCAAAATTGACAGAGGAGACTGCAGGGATCGAACCCGCGCCAGCAGAGAGATGAGGCCTGGACTGGCACGCGATACTAATCCGACATAGATCCGCTCTGAATAGGTGATATCTGGTCTGTGGGGGTATTTAGTTTATCCCTCTTGGGATAAATGTTCTGAATTCCTCCCTCTTGCGGTTGTCGTGGGGAGTTTATTTTATGAGGTATAATTCTTGTATCTTGCGTATGTTGGTTATGCTGCCTCAACAATGTGTCCAAATCGCAATGTGTCGTTTTTCACCTGTGTCGTTATTAGAATATGTCGTTATTGAGCGTCACCCGCGCGCACTGCTCTCCTAGTAGACACGGCTCTCGTGGTGCCATAATTATATAAATTAGAGTTTTCGTTTCAATAGGCGTACACTACTTTTTAAAGTTGTTGACAGCTGTTAAATTTCTTTTTATTCCATTAAACACGTGTGTGATTAGTTCGTTCAACAATTATAATTTTAGTCAAAGTTATTATTATTTTATTTATTTTTCAGAAAGATTCATCCAGGAAAGGTTTGCAAAATTATCAGTTAATATGAAGAACTACTGTGGAATTCACTTAAAGCTATCACATAGGATCAACGACATAAACGGACTAAAATCAAATCCTGAATGGCAAATCAAAATTCTCGAAGAAAACTTAAGTTTTCTATTTAACAAAAATTCTTCTTGTGGGTTTTTCCAAATGAAAAGTAGTAGTTCAGGAATTGTCAAATCTTCACCAAACGTATTGACAATTGGTGATAAATGTCAAATTCCTACACTTTGTGATCTGAAAAATGAAACCGAAGGAGATGAAATCATTCACGACAAACCAGAAAGTGTAGGTAATTCTCAAAGCAAAATTGCTCATCCTCTTCAATCCAATGAAACTATCAAACCTCAAACAAGTGAAAACAAGATCACGCCAACCGAGCCCAGAGCAGAGCTTCCAAAAGTTAAAAGATACACATCCTTGAATACAGATGTAAAGTTGTTAGAGTGTACTAAACACAGAGAAAGCGACAGCAATATTGATTTCTTTGTGGAAGGAGAGAAGATTGTGACTTTTGTTTGTGGCCCTAGTCCTGCCGGGAAACAAACACCTATAATATCTGATAATAAACCAGATAGTAATAAGTCAGACGGTCCTGGAAATACTTTGTCTAAATCCAACTTGATTTCACAAATAGCAAGTACTACATCAAACAAATCAGTAGAACATAATGCAACTAATAATTATGATGTCATTTGGAGTCAACCTGATGACAACAATAAATTGTTGTGGCATCCAGCGTTCACACAGCAAAATTGCCATTCGCCATCGATAAAGAAATTACAACCTTATTCTGAAGATCAAATCAGCTATTCCAGTAATTTTCAAGGGCCCATTTCACATCAAAACATGGAGACATCTTTAAGTCGAGAAAGAACCTTGTTTCGTGAAATGGCACTGAGGAGCTGTTATACCATGGAGAACATTATTTCTGGTACAAAGCCATTACCTTCCTTTGTGCATAAGGAAGTAAAACAAACTAGGGATTCCATATTTTCCGCAATAAGTAGCAAGGAAAGCTCGAGCAATATCGTAGCAGACAACATTATGTCAGTTTTAGACATGTTTAAGTCGTGGGTAAAACTGAGCTCATTCTTTGAAAACAAAGAGTTCAAATCGTATTTGGAAATCAGCGGACTTGACCAAACCGTAATGAACGATTTTCTACAATGGCAGTGTGTAACTCGGGTGTTTGCCGATAAGTTCGTGCAAATGTTGAACACTATTTTTCCCGGACAAAGTGGTGTTTGTGATCCCACCGGTTTTAGAAAAGGTTGCTGTTTTTCAAAGTCGCCAACGCTCCTAAACGACAATAATAGTGATGTGTGTCCCCAAGTGCAGCATAATTACTCACAGAAGGTTTCACATGGTAGCGGTTCAATAAAGTATTGGAAGCAGCACAGATTAACATCGGATGAAGTTCAAAACATCGGTATGGACAGAGCGTGTTCTAGATCTGTTTGTTCAATTTTTAGCAAACCATGTTCTCAAAATGGCCCAATGCCAATGGACATGCTTCATGGTAACACGTTGTTGGCTAAAGGAAATTGTGAAGTTAATACAAGTATTACTACTACTAATTCTCAAAACAAAATATACGATGAAGCCAGTTTAAGTTTGAACAATTTGAGTATAGGATGCCCGTGTCCCCTTAAGTCAAGTAGGCTTAGTTTAAACAGCGGTGACAACACATCTCGAATTTCACCAATCGGTGGAGTTTGCAATTTCAAAAACGATGGCATCTCAGGTGGGTCTGTTAGAGGAATGTTAAAAGTGCCAGCAATAACATTCATGAACACAGCCCTAGAAGGCTTGAATGCGCCAGAATGTGTTTCTGCACATCACACACACAACAGCCAGCCTAGTGGAGTACTCAACTTAAATCAAGTTTCAATGAAACAAAGTCCAGCCCAATATGTTGATACTGAAGCTAATGAAAATTATGTGAATGTTAAAATTAATTACATGAAGCCTGGAAGTTACAATCCTCCTCAAAAGCCTGCAAACTGCCAAACTGTGGTCAATAATAATTTCCCCATCGAAGATCTACCAGTGGTAGGAATTCCATTTGTTTACAATGGGACCCATCCACCTTCCAAAGCCTCAATGGTAAATGGCAACTTGATGAAAAAGGATTATACAAAACACGATGTCTTGGTCGGATCATCGCTAGATTGTTGGCAAGCTGCTTTGTCGTCAGCGGAAATATTCCGAAATACTTTGGTTGTGTCCAAGCCAGCAGATGTGCTAAATTTAAATTTGTCAGATACAACTTCAATAAAGACTCACTTTTTGCTAGGCGATGAACCGAATCAAGATAGTTCAAGTAATGAATTTAAAATTGACCATGAAAACGAATATGTAAATAAAAATAATTTTAAGAAGGATTCCACTTCAGAAATAGGCCCAGCTGAAATTGAAACGAAACTGAAAACGTCGAATTGGACAACAAAGCCATTTGACGGTAAATATCATAATACTGTTCACAGCTCAAGTCCTGGCAACATGGAAAGTGGCATTTTCAATTTGGTTTCTCCTAAACACGAAACTGATATTTCGTCATTTGAAGATAAATCAATCAAATTTGACACTTCGACATATAAATTTAGTACATCTCCATTCAGTTCAGGAAGTGACTCCTTAGACTTTGATATAACAAAAGCCAACAAAGCTTTAGAACCAATTCATATTTTACAAAACCCCAATTTCCAGTGTGACATACAGGGAAAGAACGTTGCTATTCCAAAATTACGAAAGCAGGGTAAAAATATCAACGATGATTGCCGAACGTCATTTGATAGAAACCCTGTAGTTTCAATAAGAAAACACAAAACTATACCCAAGATATCAATCACAAAAGAAATTACTTTCAAACTGGAAACTATTTTGAACTGCATCTGGAACACCAAAGTTTTAAGCTTGGTTGAAGAAGCCACGATAACAGACAGGGTAAGTGGCAAGTTAAACTATACACAATTACCATTACATCTGTAGTCATATCACAATAATTACATATTAAGGCACATTTACTTACTCAAAATAATTACGTATATACTTTGGCTAATCCTGAGATTTTTCTTCTTTTTTTAAGTTCTTCAAAAACACTAAAACTGCACAGGTCGAATTCCCGGCACTGCAAGAACAACCTTCTACTCGGGCCACACCCCGTAGTTCAGAATCACCTTGAAATACAATTAAGAGGTTTCGGTGTCCCAAGTCAAGTATTGAAGGAGTTTACTTTTAAAGTAAACTTCTTTATACTTTTAAAGTATATTGGAAATTTCAACTTGTCTATAAGCTGAATTTTTTTACACCTGAGTTTGTTGTAAATTAATATAATGTTCGCAATCATACATTTTTAATGTTTTAGGATGCCTCCAAACTAGAGCTCAAAATAAGGAGTCCTCTCTATTTCCAAGCTCTGAAATGCAAGTTGTTGAATCATAGTTACGATACTCTGGAGCAGGCACTCGCAGATTTCCATCAGTACTTTCTGGACACTAAAAACAGGAACAAGGTCAATATTGGATTTTTTTAAGAATACATTGTTAGGCTAAAGTATTGTTTTGTCCGTCGGTTACTATCCACAGTATAACCATTTAAATCCGTGTTTCTACAACCAGGTATACTATAAAAACTACCTTTAATTTGATGCCTTTTAAACGCCTCTCAGTACTATAAATCTTAAGTTGCAAAACAAGAAAAGCACAACACATGTAATCATCAACTACTCATTCCACTGTTATAGCGATAAGTCATTTTGTGGCTTCCATTTTAAAACGACTGAACGGATTTTCATAGTTTTTGTATATTGTTGAATTATATTAACCTGTAGGCCTATATTTATTTAAAATTCGTCAATATCGGATGAAATTTATGGTTTTTAGATGATTAAAAACTGTCTTATGACAGCTCCTGTGGGGTAATTTTAAGTTCTGTAGAAAATAGTTATTTTTAATTTGTGGACTGTATCTAGTGTTTTTAATTTTACAACAAAATTTACAAAGGCAATAAAATGTCTCTAACACACTAACCTTGATGAGAAGTGGAGAGATGCGTAGGGGGCCCCCTGGTAGATAGTTTCCTGTAATCATAAGTAAATAAAAATAAAATATTGCCTTCTTAGAGTTTATGTACATATATACAAGTGTCTATTGAATTTGAACTGATTCTTGAGATAATTGCGGGTAATTGTAGTAAATAAGCGGTTGGAGCACTGAATTTAGCTGGTATAGTTGAGAGGGGAAATAGCATGTGTATCACAAGGCGGTTAATGGCAGAATGAGGTAGAGGAGTATGGTGGTGGTTGTCACATGACCTGGCTGGCCAATCAGAAGGCAGAACTGTTGCTATTGGTGGATTTAAAAAGTGTGTAAGGTTCATACACTGCACTAGTAGGATTTGATAAGAGAATTGAATTAGTTTTAACGAAAAATAAGAAATGTTTACTTTTTGGTTTCAAACTAATAACTAATTTTATATTTATATGAAATTAAATCTGACATACCGCCCCCTTTGAACCAATCTGGGTTCAAAAATAAAAATGAATTGTTGGACTGTAACACAAATAAAAGATTATTAGAAAAAAGGGGAGGTAGATTGTAGTTTTAATGTTCGATGGGAAGACGAGAAACTTTTACGACTGGTCGAGTAAAAGTTCTTGATGCAGTCTTCACTTTGACGACATGACAATGCCGTCTTGACCTGGGCGGAGATTGATGATACGTCCAAGTTTCCAAGCCAGTGGAGGGACGTTGTCTTCATGAAAAACTACAAGATCACCAACAGCCATGTTCTTTTGTGATGTTGTCCATTTGGAACGTTCTTGAAGATTCTGAAGATATTCATGGTTCCATCTCTTCTATATATGTTGTCTTCCCCAACCGATGGTACTTCCAGTTATCCGATTTAAATGGCTAATGAACTTGATCAATACTCTTACGAAAAAAATTAGAAACTTAGGGAATCTCTAGAGAGCTGACACATATACAGGGTGTCCAGTAATTGGGGGATCCAACTTCACCGGGTGATTTATCAAGTCAAAATAAACAAAATATGTCCCATAACACAGTTTTCCGTCTAGTTTATCTCGCCTGGTTTTCCGTCAGTCTGTCTGCGTGTGTTTTTAGTAGACTGTGTTTTTCCAAGGTAGATTAAGTTATACTCTTAAAGATTTGCACCCTCGATAGTGTAGTAAAAATCAATATTTAAAATTAAATTTCAATAATTATCCCTTACTGTTTCAAAATTGCGACCATACTAAATTTTTAAGCTTAATAACTCAAAAATCTTAAACTTTGTAGTAAAATCAAAGATATTTCAAAACTTGGCAAATGTTTTTACAAAACTTTTAAGCCCAAATTTGTTGTGTTGCGATAAATAATAACGACGAAATAAACGTTTTCCTGCGCGCACTCCTTTATATTTTACATTTAAGAAACATATGTAATTAAAGGAGTCACAATTGGAGCAACGTCACAAATTGGTATCTTGGAAGTTTGGTGAACGCGTAGAGGTAATATGAACCGGCCTCCACAGTCATATGATATCACGCAGTCAGACTACTTTCTGTGGAGATACATAAAGCCACAAACTCTGTATGACTTGTAAGTCGAAATGTGTCGACTTATTGACAAAATTCAACCCGAGCTGCTGGAAACAGTGTTTGAAAATTGGACCTTCTACGGGCATGACATGGAACCCATCTACGAGAAATCTTTTTTAAACATAAATGCCATAATACTGTTTGTTGTTAAATATCTGTATTTTATATTTATTATCGTTTTATTTCATTTTAACAACTAAAAGAAACACTCTATACAAGTTTTCCAGGCTTATGACCCTAATTACACCTGCGTTAGGACCACTAGATGGCTGACACATGTCTCAAAATACGGGAAATTATTGGACG
This sequence comes from Matsumurasca onukii, assembly GCA_018831715.1. NCBI lineage: Eukaryota > Metazoa > Arthropoda > Insecta > Hemiptera > Cicadellidae > Matsumurasca > Matsumurasca onukii. The sequence continues at coordinate 48,059,322 of CM032060.1, forward strand.
TTGCTTGCAGCACCTGAAAGTTGTATAGAAATCATAATTATGTATATTTTATAGTATATTGCCCTCCATTAAACGTACAACTAATATTTTAATAAAAATTCTAATTACCCTTTAATTACTCTTCCATACTCGTAGTTACAGAAATGGACACAACACTGTTTTCAGTAAATTTCCATAGAATTTTATTAAAAATTGACAGTATCCGATTAGCCAGACTTAGATGTCAGCGAACCCCCGGTTTTTCTCCTTCTTGATTTGGATTTGGCTGGTCAGATTTACTCTATTTTAGTACACACGTACGTTGGTTACTGAGACATAAATGTTTATGCCAAGAATGTTTATTTCAATTAACAAAAATATCAAAAAAGGTATCTTGTAAAACCTGCTAGTAGGGCTAAAATTGAGTTAGTGAGACACGTTTGTGCTTTTTTAGTCCAGGACAAGACGATAACTATTATTTTCTATTCCCCATCTGTTTTTTAACGATAGTTGTTTCATATTGATGCGTATTATTAAGTGTTTTCAAATACATCTAGGTTGGCTAATGATGGTATAAGTAAAGTGCTAAATATTTAAATATTGTGTCCGAAGATGGGATAGCTCATGAAGTCGGTAACCTAATAGGCATTCTCAGAATAACTCCGGAAAGCCATGGAGTTCTAAATGTGGGAAATGCACAATTGTTTTTACTTTGTAGCGTCACCGCGATGTGTATACTTTTACAGCTAGTTCTTTCGTTACGTTTTCCGAACTTTCCTTTCTGTTTTAGGGCGATAAGCAGTGTGTTAATGCAATCGACATATTAGAACGGGCATTTCTGGATTTGGTAGAAACACATTTTGGAATAATATGCCAGGCTTCTCACAAAAACTTTGGACCAATTGGCTCCAACTCCATGAAGTGTAGAAGACTGAAGAAGACAAATCGAAAATGAACAAGATACCTGTGTGCATGTAAAGGATAAAGAACCAGGTCTAAACGTTTAAATGTACTGCATAATTTGTTAGATTATTTGTAAAGCGTTTTCGAATGTTTTAACCGTAGATTTATATTTAGGTTCGTATTTTCAGGATGCTGTAAAATGCATTTTGACCAAGTTTACTAATAAGTAAAATATGTTTTGATGTTTACTGTAATAATTAGAATTTAAAAAAATTTTGATAAACAAATTGTGTATACTGTATTTAAGCGCTCTTAATAATTCTAAGTAGACCATTTATATAAATTGTTTTATTTAATAGTTGGGTGAACTGTGTTAGTAAGTGTTTACTAGCGAAAATATGTTACATGTTTAATGTTCTTGTTGTGTATAGAAAGTACTATATCAAATGTACTCGATGTTATTATAACAAATCGTATTCCTATTTTTACACTATTTAATGATACCTGTACCTAATAAATTGTAAATAATGTGATTTTTGTTATTGTGCTGTACTGTTCGTATTTCAAATACAAAAAAATCTTGTATTAGTTGTTTACTCGAGTTTTCTCTTGTATTGTTGTAAATTCAATTTGGAGCCACTGAGGTAAATCCAAAGAACTCATTTGATAACTTGACGTATTTGATTCAACTCTGTAAGTTTGTTAAACGCCTGTATCCCATTTTGCCTGGATTTTATATATTCACTTTAGAGACTTGTAAACAAAACTAAGATACAAAATAAATATAAGTACCTATCAATAATTAAAGCGTAGTCATCTTCTAAAGATTATTTCACCCAACGAAATGAAACATCCAAGGCATAGTAAGCTATCTTGAAAACACTGAAACTGCTTGTTTCAGACCAAGTTCATTTTTTAAAATGTCTTTTAGTTTTTATGCTATAAACGGTTTAAGTTAGACTGGGACTCGTGGCGTGGTCCTGTAATCCAGCTTCATGGAGGTCAGGTTTTGAGGATGATATAGGTCTAAAGCGACTCAGACAGTCTCAGTGATCATCTGATGATACCCATCATCAGCTCCCACCATCGTTTAGACATATCAGACCATCACCTGCGTGGTTCGGAAGTCACGTTAAGCCGTTGGTCCTTGTATTTCCATTGGTCATTGGGCTATTAATTAATAACCCATTCTAAGGAAGAGTCGACCTTAGTTTGTAACAAGACTACACCTCATAACCCATTACTACCACTCATCACACACTCATCCTTCACCACATATTTGCCTTAAATACCCTCATGAGAGTGGTCGGCATCTCAAATAGTGATATAGTGATAAATATAGTGTTTTGACTGGGACTCGTGGCGTGGTCCTGTAATCCAGCTTCATGGAGGTCATGTTTTGAGGATGATATAGGTCTAAAGCGGCTCAAATAGTCTCAGTGATCATCTAATGATATCTGCATCAACTCCCACCATCAGTTAGACATTATCAGACCATCGCCTGCGTGGTTCGGAAGTCAGGTTAAGCCGTTGGTCCTTGTATTTCCATTGGTCATTGGGCTATTAATTAATGACCCATTATAAGGAAGAGTCGGCCTTAGTTTGTAACACTTCATAACTCATTACTACCAATCATCACAATCATCCTTCACCACATATTTGCCTTAAATACCCTCATGAAGCTAAAAATAGATTGATCAAAAATCCAATCACATGCAAACAGATAAACTCTTTCTCTTTCCATGAAATTAACATATCTTAATTTAACCTTCATATAAGAGTGCTATCTCCTTTCAAAGAAACCCTAGCAAGAGGAGGGTTTGACAGTTATGGCCGCATCAGTTGAAAGAAAGCCAGTTGTTTAGCCCGTTGGTACGTGTGCAGGGCCACCGGTCATGTCATTGTCCCTAAACATTTAAAATCAATGGTCATGTGTTCCTTGGGCGGACCAATCCAGCCTTTGTCTGCGGTGACCACGGAGGCGGACCCTTAATATTATATTGTTGTGTTTGTTTAATTTTTCTATCATTCTATGTCGCTTACAGGTATAGGTTGATAAGGTTATTCGTTTCTTTAGTAAATGTGTACTAGTTTTAAGGATTATAATGTGATTTTTCACGTCTTGTTAACGAGATGAGTTTACATACCTCTTGAAACGTTGTGTAGTTTTAAACACAATAACCGGTAGAAAAGTCTATCTATTTTAATTTAAATATTTAATGAAAAACTATACAATTTGTAGAATTTTAATTTGTTGGGATTTTTTATTGGTCCTCCTAAAGGTGTTTTCTAATATTCTAAAATGATATTGTTATTATTATATTCTTATCTGATATACCTTTAGATGAACTAATATTTAGAACTCACTATGACTATAATTATGAGAAATATTAATTATAATTATGACACTTGAAAAATATTCGTAACAGACCAGAACAGGTGTTCTCACTAACCTGGGTCATGACGAACTCAACGCTCCAGCTCTATATATTCCTCTGTGCTCCAGCTCCTTCTCCCTTGGGTCAGGAGTGAGGGTATCCTTATCGCTGGAGCTTCTGCTATTACTTACTGGATACTTGTTGCCTTCGCCTTTGACCGTAGAAAAACGGATTGACTGCGTCATTGAAAATTTTTGGTGTATTGGTGTATTGGTTAATGTTCGTCTTGTGTGTGTGACGTAACTAAACCTATCTCTTTACAACAATATCAATTACGTTATTAGCTTCAGTACAGTTAAATATCACCACGCAATGTGTTTAGAAGGATAATTTTTGGTTATCTGAACTATAGTTATGCCAAAATAAAATCTAAAGTAAGTAATGTAGGAAGGTGTGTGGTGTGGCAAGAGGAGCATTTTTCGAGCGGATGGGACTCACTTGAAACGAAAGGGAGCGTGACATTTCTGTCACAATATAAAGGGGAGACGGTTTTCTATTGTTTCCAATATCTGCGCTCTTCGTACACGGGGTGAGCGTGTGCGCTCTAAATGCACGTGCTCTTCGTTCACGTAATCGCTCAGAAACTGTATTTTGTGTGTTGATTTCTTCCCTATTTTCGTTATATGTAAAATATGATGACTGTATTTCCTAACTTAACACACAGAGTACCTACTACCTAACAGTAAATGAAACAGACCTAACCTCTTCTGTTCTTAACATCGATAGTACCAAAGTTTAGTTCAGAATAAGAAATTAAAATTAATCTATTTCTTAGGCTCAACGTTAGTTTATCTATACTTTCAAATTTAAGTAGGGTGTTTTAGGCTTTCGAAGTGCATTCATAGCTTACCATTTCTTGTAAATATATAAGTGTACAGTTTAGTTGAATAATGCAGAAGCTAGCCTATTCCTAACTCATGTTGACCTTAAAAGAAATTGGACTGTGAAAAAATCTGTAAATAGATCTAGAATAGGCATTGCAGATTCAAAAAACTCGCAATGAGTGACAGTATATCAAGAGGTGAACTCATTGGTATAGCTTTGAAAATATCGATTTTGACAGTAGCTTCCTACTTTAGTATGAAATGGATGTTAAATCAAATAGACCCCACAAGAAAACAGAAAAATTCTGCTAAAGAAAAGGTAAGCTATAAATCAAGTTTTAATCCTTTCAGTTTAAACCTCAGACTCAATTTATGTAAATTGGAAAAAACAAAATCAGGGGAAGTGTTTTTTTATACTCTACATTTGTAGGTTTTCAGACTTAGCCTATTACAATTGTACATTGTCCAATGGCCAAATAAAGATTGTTTTCTTTTGTTTAGTTACATTATGGTCAATTCAGTCTGGAGGGTTGACCACACACAGAATCTTCAATTTTCCTCCAGACTTGTTTTAATCTATTCCAATTGTTTTAGGCACAAAGACAGTTGAAGAAATTAGGACTTCTGAATGCAAATAATGTAAGTAAAACATTTGTACTAACCCTATCATGTTTATTACAAGTTTGGTGGTTAAAATGTAGGCCCAAATTCAGTCTTTTTTGGGCAACATGATTAGTCAATATCACAAGAAATATAAACTTAAGTCACATGACATTTCAAAACAGCAATTTTCTGTGGATTTCTTACATGTGCCACATTCTCTTAACACATTTTCTTAGCTTTAAATTAATTTCATTCACATTTTGGGGAAATGTTTATAACAAAAGACAAAATTGGTCAAACTTAGCCTAGCAGCCTAATTTATAAGCCAATATGACCAGATAGTGTAAGGTTCTATTTCTAAAGACGCCAAGGTGTAAAATAACCTGAAGATCAATCAAATGTTAATACGGTAATTGCTGAGGACCAAGGACGAGACGTAAGCTAATCCCCAAACCAACTGTATATTTGTACAGACACCAAGGTCGTAAGCCAAGTGTTAGAAAACATGAAAAATCAACCAATTTATTGTAATGGAGTGACCAAGGTGAAGGTGTAGGAAAAAACTTTGAATCAGTTGAATAATGACACAATGGCTACGTTCAGCCGACACTGGTCGCTCTGAGCGCTCACTGATTATTCACTGAGTGTTCGGCTGAGCGTATGTTCACCTCCCGCAATGATAAAGCCACGCAAGATACTCGAACTAACACTAGAACATTTATCATTTCATTATTAATTAAAATTTATATTATAGACTAAATTTGTATATATAGACTATTAATAGCTATATTTTAGACTGAATTATGTATTTAAATATGTATAGTGTTAAACAACTAGTGGTTGTATACTATTTACTTTCTTCTATTTGTTTTTTACCAACAAAATTTAATAATGTTCCTGTTAATAAATAAATGAATCTCTACAATTACACGGCGAACCATGTTAATAAGCAATCTCAACAGCAGACGATAAGCTAGGACTTGCTGTCAGTTCACTTATCTGTCAAATCAGCCTTTAAAAAGCATTCAGCGACAAAATCGGTTATTTTGTGATTGGTAGATTTTTTTTCTCATAAAACCAGATCAGTCCATTCAGCAAAAAAAGCCAATCACTTGATCGCTTATGTCGGCTGAACCAGCCAATGACGCCAAGGTATAAGTCCTCCATAATTGACAAAAACCCGTTTTCAAACTCTTTTAGTAAGTCAGAAATTTGGCTAATTCAAATGTGTAAAATGATACACACTTTAGCATAAATTCTACACTAATTTAGTTTTTAGTAGCATCTAGAGTGATCATAATTTTGCTTTATTTTTTAACCAATGAGTAAAGTACAGTACAAACAGGATAGTTTGACACTCCCTATAGTTCCACACCTTTTGTGGTGACTTAATAAAAAAAATACAGACAAAGAAAGGTTTTAAAATACTTTGTGTACTGTTGTAATAAAGAGGAATAGGCTAACAGTGTTTTACACTAAGGAATTTTAAACTTTGTAACACTTAACTAATTGAATGAGTATTTAGTGGTATTTCAATACCTGTCTTATGCAGGGCCGGATTTAAGAGCATGCCGCCTATAGGCTAAATTTTATTTGCTGCCTTCGCGGGCAGTTGTGGACGTGACCTTGAAATTGTCCCATAAGAGCAATGTAAAAACATGCACTATCTCCTTACACCTCACACCTGCAGCTTCCTTCAGATTTTTATGAAATAAACTTGGGTTTAAAGTGCACTAAATGTTTCAATGGCTCCGCTGATTCAAATTTCCATTTTCCATAAATAAAATCACGCCATAAATTCCAAAAATTAAAGAATTTATGTATTAAATCTATTTTTAATTTTACAAGTAAAATAATAAAATTTTCAAAAAAGTGGTCAACGGAGTCATTGCAGTACATTGTTATCTTTAAATAACACCTATTTCAAAAAGATCTAATGAAAATAGAAGCGTGGGGTGACTCAAGAAAATCCTTGTATTTACATTGTTCTGATGGGACAAAAATAAAATGGCCGACAACTGACAAGTACTGTGCATACTTCAGGTCCGTCTCAGCTGCGCCGCGACGCTTCAATGAAAGAATTACGGCTGCCCGGTTATCGCCTTTCAAAACAATTTTTACATCAATAAACATACATTGTTTGCAAACTAGAGGAGTTTTCAAACACGCGTGTAGAGCTTGTTTTCTCGAAATTATGCGTTTAAAGTGTGAAAAATGGAGATGTAACACTGACATTAGGGGCCATCTCATGCAGCTGACGAAGTCTGCAATAGTCCAAATTGGTTGTCTCCTATAGTCCAAATACGTCGACACTATAAAAGTTAAAAGTATTTACATTAGTGTTAAAGGTAAGAAGCTTACCTACACGCGTGTAGAGGGTTTTTTTAAATCACGAGATTAAGTGTACAATATGGAGTACACTGCAGTGCAATGGTGTAAAAAGCACTGAAAATTGGACAGTTTTAAAGTTTATTTGTGACACTATTAAACAACTTATGGGAAATCGGGCTCTATACAAATGTTGGAAGCTCCTCTAGTTTCCAAATATTTAATATTTATTAATGTTAAAATTATTTTTGAAAGGTGAAAAACGGGCCACCGTTAACTCTTGCAGGTGGTTGATTTGACAGTTAAGCCGCATCAGTTGAAAGAAGGCCGTTGTTTAGCCAGTTGTTACGTCTTGCTGGTGCTGTGTGTTCCTTGGGCGGACGAGTTTAGCCTTTATCTGAGATGACCACAAGCGGACCCTATGGCTTATATTTGGCTGGCTAAAGTCGTTCATGGGTCATGGGCGTGATAGCGGCGGTCATGGCCATCGGCGTAGCGTACTTAGATACATGTTCTAAGTTCTGCGCCGCGGCGCTTGGCCGCCCAGACAAGGATAAAGTTATTTTTCAAGTAAGCGTATATAGCTGATATTGTAACTGTTTTTTATTTCTTATCAAGTTGTTAAAAAATAAATACGTTTTGAATTTACTGTATTTACTAGTTCTGGGACAAGTCGCGTGCTTCCACCGTGGCAGTGTTGCCGATTCTAACCACTGCGCTTAGGCAGTGTGTTCAGTTTTCAAACTAATCTTGTACTGCACTAAAATAATAGGTGACTATGCGCTAAGAATTACTACTATAACATGTATTTGAAAGAAAGTTAAGAAATCACAAAAAAAATATAATTTGATTTTAAAAAAGTTTATTTTATAAGTTTAAACAATTTTTGTACTTGCCGCCCTGAAAATTTGCCGCTCTAGGCTGCAGCCTTTTTAGCCTATTTAGAAATACGGCCCTGGTCTTATGATAAAATCCTAAATATACTGGACAGTTCCACATTAGCCTTTTTAGCCTGAACAATAGCCTGGATAGTTTGACAGACTTTTGATCCACAAATAGTTGAACTATTGAGTTTCTACTGTATATTATTTACAATACTAAAACTCTGAGTAAGATATAACCAAATAATAATATCCTCCTAATTGAGATTTCATGAAATCAAACTGCTTTATTTATCAAACATTTTATCTATGTATATCTGAAAGTGATTTAAAATAGCTACTCAGTCCATTGCAGCAACATTTTTTTCATCAACGTTTAAACTTGTTCAGAATACGGACTAAGCCAAGCAAAAGTGAATACATTGGATATGATTGTGGGTAGGGGTTTAACTTTTTCTCATTATAATTAAAAAAGAATTTTCCCAAGCACTGTACTGCCTGTACTCTTGAAGACACTGCTTCAATTGTGACTATGCTGACATAATTGGTTATAATAGCGCCTAGTATTAGAGCAAGTGCCATTGCCTTAAAATTTAGGTATTATAAAATAAATAATGATCTTTATAAAATTACTTTTAAACTAATGTAAAAATTATTTTCAGTTAACTGAATATGAAATTGTGATAGCAAGCCATTTGGTTACACCGAGTGAGATAAGAATTTCTTGGGAACATATAGCTGGATTGGAAAACATTATTCAAGAATTAAAGGAAAGTGTAATCCTGCCAATTCAAAGGAAAGATTTATTCAGTTCATCTCAACTGACAAGAGCGCCAAAAGGTTTGTAAATAAGGTATAAACAAATATGTAGTTGTTTAGTTTTAAAAGAAACCCATGACAATGAGCATATCTAAAAACACACAGGTCAGGAATTTTTGCGCTATGCTTAGCAAACTTTTAACATTCTTGTAGCTGCGTACTACGGAATTATCTATCCCCACTTAGTGTACGCTGTATCTATTAGGGATTACAAAAGCCAGAAATCTAAGTTCCTGTTTAAGCTTCAAACATGGGCCGTAAGAACTATTTTCACTCAACAGGTGCCAATCATGCAGAGACCACTTCCAGCTAGCAAAACCCCCACTCTTCTATATATTTACATTCTGAAAACTGTTGTCAAACCAAATCCATCTCAGTTCAATTTTTTAATTTAAACTTCCCTGTAGTATTTGTAACATTGATCGATTTACAATCCTGAACACTCAACAACCTTTTTCAAAAAACACTTGCTCTGTATCCATTGTCATTTAAATCTGTTAAATAGCCTCCCTACATCACTCAAATCTGAATATGGTAACAAAATAAATATTTATTTTATATTTCATCAAAATCGGACAAAATTTACTGTTTTTAAATCATTAAAACCTCTTTTTTGGTGAAAAGTCCCTTCCTTAATGGGGTTCCAGTGATCGGATTTTGCTGGTTAATAAACTCTACCAAGATTTACCAAATTTGGTTATAATATGACAAACAATGCGACCTGTAGAGATGATGCACATGTATACATATCTTGGGTTACTCAACAACACACATTTTAACTACAAGAACCCAATTTTTGATTATAATATTGCAAATTTGAAAAAAGTTTAATATATACACCATCATTCCAAATTAATTTGTACAAAACTAGTCTTAACAATTTTTATTTTTCCATATGATTAACTTGTAGTTTGGTATATTTTGTTTACAAATATTGTAAACTACTTTTTTTAAACGCGGTGCGGCGTTGTAGTTGCATCAGTGTAAACTGCGCATATCACCCCCTTCATTTTATTATTGCTTTCTCATAAAGCTGGCCGGTTTGATGTTGCAATGCTTCGTTGTTGATTTAACGTGTTAACTACTGTCTTTGTACTGTTTTTGTATCCAAACTGTTTCATTAAAATGTTTTCTAAAATTAAGTATTTTGTTTTGTTTCTTCCTTGTGACAACCAAAAATGTCTTACATTTTTTAGATAAATTCAAATTTTTCTCCCAACTGCTAGTTTGGATTAACCGGAAATTCGGATTAACGGGGTGTGGATTGACGGGACTGTGGTGTATCTCATTTTTCCTAAGGAGAGGAGTTTATAAAGGAGGAGTTAATAAATGTTAATTACATTAAGAGTTGTTAATAAACGTTAAGAGTTTGTAGAAAGTGTAGCCTAATTAAGTAAATAAACAATGTGTAATAAATATATTATTCAGAATGTTAGTCTAAAATATATCTTAGGCCGTCTGCACACGGAGCTACTGAAAATCAACTAAACTGGTTTGTAACTTGAGTTACTAACCGATTACAGACTCATTATTGACCTGACTCCGTACACGAGGCAACCGATCAGTAATCTAAATCCCTAGTCTGCTCAGTGGCATCATGGATACAGAACAACCAACAAGTGTTTTGTTTTTTGTTGATGTAGGATTGTCACCATATAGAGTATGATGAAACCCTACCTTTTGAGGATATTTGATAACATGAAAAAATATTTAACTATTAGGCACTGTACTTTTGCCCAAAACGTATTGAAACACTGTTTACCATCCACCCTGTACATACAGGGTGTCCCATAAGTAAAGTGCCAGACTCTAGGAAAAGGTTATATGGGTCAAAATAAAGCGTAAATTAAGACTAAAAATTTTTTCCAAAAACACTTAGTTAACCAGATATTTGCCATTTTGTATTTGTCGCTAATTATTTATTATCTCCGCATTATCGGTTGACTCAAACTTAGCATAAATTTGTATCTAAGTAAGACAATTTATGGAAAAAATTACCAGTATGATCTAACTTATCATTTTAAAAACGGTGGCCATTTTATGATATTTTTAGGGAGTTTTTGGGGTTACACCTTAAGTAGCAATAAGCGGTAAGATTTTATGGCTTCTAAGAAATAACGTTTTGTATTTTTACCCTATCTATTGACATCAAGATCAAAAACATCGATGAAGAATCAACAAAGTAACAGTTGAAACCGTGGCAAACCTCAAGATAATAAGGTGGAATGTTGTCTGTTTTCAGCCAGAGTTTCCCCTAAAGCTTCGTCATTTCCCCAATGATTTTTATGGCTTTGGTGTCAATAGATAGGTAATCAAATTCACTACAAAACATTACTCTTTACATTTTATCGTTAAACTCACCGTTTATTCGCTACTTAAGGTGTAACACCAAAAATGCTAATACCATAAAATAGCCGTTTAAATGATATGTTAGATCATACTGGTAATTTTTCCATAATTGTCTTACTTAGATACAAATTATGCTAAGTTTGAGTCATAAGGCGTGGGAGATAATAAATAATTAGCGACAAATACAAAATGGCGAATATCTGGTTAACTAAGCGTTTTTGGAAAAATTTTATTCTCGATTTTCTCTTTATTTTGATTCATATAACCTATTGAGTCTGGCACTTTTTTATGGGACACCCTGTATAAAGGAATTTTCAACATTACATACGACAATTTTACCACCGCTGATTTGACCCATGCCTTCTCGGTTTTGTGCTTGGTGGAATAGCCAGGAGGTTTTAAATTATACAAAACGGACGTTCTTAAACTTCACCCACAAGCAAAAGATTGAGTTGTTGCTAGTTCATCCAGGAGACTGAACTGAAATCACCAAGTGACTTCGACATGTCAGTCACTAGAGACTGGTTACTAACTGATTTATGTCGCGGCCGTAACCAGTAGCCGCAGCGGAGTCTCATTGCATTACATTGGAGGTTACTCAAAATAAACTAGTTAGTGATTTGAGTCACTGATCAGTTCCTTTTCAGTAGCTCCGTGTGCAGACGGCCTTACATTTTTCAGTTAAAAAGTTTAAATATAGTTCATTATAATTTATTCTAATTGTTCAAAATAATGTTTCTCTATGGAGAATCAAATCTTTTTTGTGCTATGTTTAGGCTATACTTTGTTTACTTAAGTTTTGTTCTTTTTTTTCACCATATGGGAGTTCATTGTAATGTATGTTGTTTTTTGATTATGCTTTTGTAAAACGATTGGTGTAAGAATAAATTCTCCATTTTATGTGCAAACCTTGCGTATAATTATTGTAAAACCATCAGTTTTAAACACTAATATTTTCATTGTATGAAAAATTATCTATTCGCCAGCTTCTAATGTAAATCTATACACTAAAATGAACATTCATATATGTTTTATACAGTACTATCACACACCCAGTTTCAGGGCTAAGTTTTAACTATAGTTTTAAATACCTTCAATTCAGCCTTAAAATTCGACAAACTGTTGATGATTTCTAGTTTTTATTCAAAAAGAATGCCAACAAAAGAGGTTTGAATACATTTATTAATCTGATTTGTAAATGTTATGGGCATTGTTGTAGGAATCTTGTTGCACGGCCCTCCAGGATGTGGCAAGACTCTGATTGCCAAAGCTACTGCGCGTGAGGCGGGAACACGCTTCATCAATCTGGATGTTTCAATCTTGACTGACAAGTGGTATGGCGAGAGTCAGAAGCTTACTGGTGCTGTCTTCTCACTAGCCCTCAAACTGCAACCTTGCATCATCTTTATTGATGAAATAGGTTAGTTTGCAACTATCTATAGAAGTTCTAGTTACTTATTGTAGTGTCAATAACATAAGTCAGAGTAAAAATATCCTTACTAGCCTACATCATCTCTGAGATAAGTATCAAAATGTTTGAATGTATTTACCAAACAATTGGAATCAGAATCTTTATTGAGCTTGCCAAAGTTAAAAGCAAAGGCCACAAGTTGCCACAAACTGAATTGACTGCGGAGATAAAAAGTATTTAGTGTATTTTTTTAAACACAAAAAGATGGAAAACTAAGCGAGATAAGCCTACTATGTTTTATAAGACATTTCTGTTTACTAGAAGTAAAATCAATGTAGGACCAGAGTTAAAATTATTAAATACCTTGTACTGCGCCTAATTTTTTGTTTACTATGACCTGACAAATAACCTGGTGAAGTTTGATCCCGTAATTAGTGGACACTCTGTGTATATGTGTGTACTCTCACAGGTCGCATTTTTTGTCAGATTTTCATGAAATTTGGTACAATTGTTACTTTTCTAATTATCTTGGTCTAGTTTGTTAGCCAGCAAAATCGGCTACCAGCCCTTTTGGGGAGGAGATTTGGTCAAAAAAGTTGTTTTAATGATCTAAAACAGTTAGCTTCATCCAATTTTTATGAAATTAGAAATAAATATGCTTTTTATTAGTATCCGAAATTGTACCAAAAATTATGAAAATCCATTGAATCGTTTCAAAATGGGGGCCTAAATAGTTATTTTCTATAACAGCGTTATGAGTAATCCGATTTCTATGAAATTTGAAATACATTTTCCTTACACAATATGTAATAAAACTTGCAGTCAAAGAACACGTAAGTCTGAGGCCAAAGGCCGAAGCAAGGCCATGAGCAAAGCGAGGCTGTGAGCGTAACGAACAACCTCGTAACGTCTGTGTTAATACAACGGCCAAATTCCAAAACGAGGCTGTGAACGGAGTGAATAAGGGTAACAAATTGCAAAGGAATCTCGCACTCATGCAAGCGGCGCTTTAGTGCTTAGCGGGCCTGGTTAAGTAGCAGCTACACATGGACGTTGCGTTGCGTTCCGGGCACCAACGGTATGCTATAATGCATCTCAATGGAAGTGGCTATACATGTTCCGTTCAGTGGCGGGCAGCGACAGTACGCTCCTAGACCGTACCTTCACGCAACGCAACGAGACGTGAAGGAACGTACATGTATAGCCAGGGGTTACGTTCAGTGACAAACCCTTCGTGGAATCTTATGACGAAGCCCTCTAAAACTCAACCACATGTAACATACGCTTAAACCGATTAAACAAAAAAACATACACATTAAAAGTAAAACACATATTATGTTTTACAAAAAGTATGCAAATTATGTACTTTTAGTAGGGATATAAGCTTATAAGAAAGCTGATACTTATTTTAGTGTCAATAACATAAGTCAGAGTAAAAATATCCTTACTAGCCTACATCATCTCTGAGATAAGTATCAAAATGTTTGAATGTATTTACCAAACAATTGGAATCAGAATCTTTATTGAGCTTGCCAAAGTTAAAAGCAAAGGCCACAAGTTGCCACAAACTGAATTGACTGCGGAGATAAAAAGTATTTAGTGTTTTTTTAAACACAAAAAGATGGAAAACTAAGTAGATAAGCCTACTATGTTTTATAAGACATTTCTGTTTACTAGAAGTAAAATCAATGTAGGACCAGAGTTAAAATTATTAAATACCTTGTACTGCGCCTAATTTTTTGTTTACTATGACCTGACAAATAACCTGGTGAAGTTTGATCCTGTAATTAGTGGACACTCTGTGTATATGTGTGTACTCACAGGTCATTTTTGTCAGATTTTCATGAAATTTGGTACAATTGTTACTTTTCTAATTATCTTGGTCTAGTTTGTTAGCCAGCAAAATCGGGCTACCAGAAGTACCCTTTGAGGAGATTTGGTCAAAAAGTTGTTTTAATGATCTAAAACAGTTAGCTTCATCCAATTTTTATGAAATTAGAAATAAATATGCTTTTTATTAGTATCCGAAATTGTACCAAAAATTATGAAAATCCATTGAATCGTTTCAAAATGGGGGCCTAAATAGTTATTTTCTATAACAGCGTTATGAGTAATCCGATTTCTATGAAATTTGAAATACATTTTCCTTACACAATATGTAATAAAACTTGCAGTCAAAGAACACGTAAGTCTGAGGCCAAAGGTCAAGCAACATGAGCAAAGCGAGGCTGTGGAGTAATCGAACAACCTCGTGAACGTCTGTGTTAATACAACGCCAAATTCCAAAAGCGAGGCTGTGAACGGAGTGAATAAGGGTAACAAATTGCAAAGGAATCAAGACTCATGCAAGCGGCGCTTAGTGCTTAGCGGGCCTGGTTAAGTAGCAGCCACATGGGCGCTATGCTATGCCCGGCACCAACGGTATGCTATAATGCATCTCAATGGAAGTGGCTATACATGTTCCGTTCAGTGGCGGGCAGCGACAGTACGCTCCTAGACCGTACCTTCACGCAACGCAACGAGACGTGAAGGAACGTACATGTATAGCCAGGGGTTACGTTCAGTGACAAACCCTTCGTGGAATCTTATGACGAAGCCCTCTCTAAAACTCAACCACATGTAACATACGCTTAAAACCGTATTAAACAAAAAAAACATACACACATTAAAAGTAAAACACATATTATGTTTTACAAAAAGTATGCAAATTATGTACTTTTAGTAGGGATATAAGCTTATAAGAAAGCTGATACTTATTTTCAAGTTTCAATAATTTCATAATAGTTTTATTCCCAAACTTTTTAGATTATACAATTTTGTTCAAATTATGTTGTGTACTGTGGGCTTTTCCGTGAGAACTCAAGATTAGGAAATCTTGGGAGAGGGGGCAAGTTTATCCTGCTTCCATCAGAGAGTCCCTCCTGTGCTGTTATGGGATGGAATGTGTAGCTACCCAACGAAAATTCCATGACGTAACGTGACGTGTAGCCTCTGCTTTATAATTTCTTTTGGGACAGGAAGTGAGTTATCATTAAACTTGAACTTATCCAGATTTTTCAAAATCTTGAAAACCCTTCAGCGACTTTAGCCTGTTCAGATGAGAGTCTACTGTAACTATGTTAGTGCATTCTTCAATTTGTAACAGTTCAATAGCTCACTTTATTTTACATTTCCAGATTCATTTTTACGAGTTCGAAACACACATGACCATGAGGCTACTGCAATGATGAAAGCACAATTCATGGCACTTTGGGACGGTCTTGGCACAGACCCAGACTGTACCGTCATCATCATGGGGGCGACAAACCGACCTCAAGACTTAGATAAGGCTATTTTACGTCGAATGCCTGCTACCTTCCACATTGCTTTACCGGTAAACAGAATTATAGTCAATATATAGTTTTTAGCTGGTAAGACCTAACTCTCAACTTCTACGGCTAGTCTGTGAGACTGCTGCACAGGTTTTCGCACACTCCTCTTTAGTTTAGGCGTTATTTAGGATGGCGAGGTGGGGAGCGTATAGTTCGCATTTTGGCCATTAAAGGATGAAAGCGCAACTCTTCCTGAGTTCAGGACACTCACTGTGGTGGTCAGTCTGCGAGGTCGTGAAGAGGAGTTGCATGCGTTTTTCTAAAAGTAGTTTTTGTTCTGCCTTTTTTTTTTGATGGTGTAATTAAATGAACATAGCTCAGCAGTGAAGTTTTGCTTCCTTCTTGGTAAGAACACGTCAGAAACGGTTGCAATTATTAAAAAAGTTTTCAAAGAGGATGTTAAACCAGAGTGTAACGAGGATTCTTCCCAAATTCAAGATGGCGAGATGTCGAAGACAAGCCTCGTACCAGACGACCTTCAAATTCTCGGACTGGTGAAATTGTTCAGGAAAAACCGTCAATATTGCGAGGAGACCTTCGGAGACCATTGAGAATGATTCTTTGCTGTCTGGAGTATGTTGAAATTCAGTTTAGTGAATTTCAACACACTCCAGACCTAAATTGTGGCTATATGGAGGCTAGCTAGTTCTTTCTTTCATCATGACAATGTGCCTGCCCACGTAGCCATCTCAGTGCGCTAGTTTTTGGCCAATACCAGCTTGACCACCCTTACCCACGACCCACCAATCAACCATCGGATTCTTTTTTATGTTCTCCTAATGAAAAATTACATAAAAGATCACCGTTATGACGAAAATGAAGAAGTGAAAAGGCAAACGAGGATCGAGCGTGCATCCATTCAGGCTAAGGGGTGCTTTAAACCATGGGAGCATCGATTAGACAAATGCATTACACTAAATGGTGAGTGTACTGAAGGTATACATACAATTTCGTAAAAAAAATAAAATATGGCTTTATAATGAAATGTCTGTTATTTTTCGGTAACCCCTCGTATTTCAACACTGTGTACAATCCTACTATTTGAACTCAAACCTAAGTGAACAATGGGTCCTGATGACATACCTCCTTACATATTTAAGGCCTGTTCTGAAATTTTAGTTTCACCTTTGCATTATTTATTCGATTTGTCATTGATAAATCATTTCCCCAATTTTTGGAAACTAGCTAAAATTGTACCAGTGCCTAAGAAAAAAAATAGTAATGACATAAAAAATTATAGGTCAATTGCTATTTTGTCCCCACCTGCTAAGGTGTTTGAATCCATTATTTATAACAGTATTTTACTTTTTATAATTTTTATAAACAACATACAACAATTATGTAAAGCACTCCAAGATTGTATTGTATGCCGATAATTTAAAGGTAAAACTGTTCAGAACTATTGAGCATCCAGATGATTGTCACAAATTACAGCAAGACTTAGATTCATTGATTGTTTGGAGTTCCAAACATTTAAAATTTAACGTTAACTAAAAAACAAATTGTTAAATTGTCTAATAAATGATGGCGCACTATTGTCGCAGAATAATCTTGCCCTGTCTCTCGCCAAACTATTCAAGACCTAATTTAGGTTATAGTTCTCCCTTTTATAATATGTGTCGACTTTATAATTGTTAATGTTGTCATGTTGATATATTTCTGGATTCAACTATATTTCAAACTAAATAGCCGAAGAATATAAATAATATTTAAGTTGTTGCTGTTAGTTTTGTTGTTCTTATGTAAATTATTTCTATATGCATTGTGCTCACTTCCACCCGGTTACTACAGGCCACAAAGGCGGGTATCTTTTATTTAATTGGAAGACTGCACCTGTTTTGGGGTCCAGCCCAGTACCGTTTGAGTGCCTTGGTCCTGGGTTGTGAGCTCAATTCAGTTACATCGCTATTATTCATTTGCATGTATATTTAACCAGTGACGGCTCGTGACTGTTTAGCGAGGGGATTCACACCACCCAGGAGGGTCTGGGGGGCAAGCCTTCCAGCAAGAAGAGGCTTGCATTTTTACAATATTAAGTAAATTTATTCTTTTATCTAACAATTTTTTCCAAATTTTCTGATATTACCATTTGGTATAACATATTATACATAATTATATAAAATTTATACCTTAAATTATCATGAATGAAACTTTGATTAAGTTAAAATCATTTCTGTGCAAGAACTGAAGGGCTAGAGAGAACATACGTACAAAACATACGTATGTCAAAAATATGCTCAATATTAAACTTATTCACACACTGAAAAAAAAGAGAATGAACAGCAGGAAAATAGTTATAGCCAGTTTAAAACTTCCAAACAAATTTGTTTCAAATCACTTATTTCGTATTTCTGTACACTTTCCACCACTTCAATATTAAAACGCACACATCATATGAAATTACACATACAACAGAAACACGTCTTGACACACGACAGTGAGATGTCAACAGTCAAACAGTGAGGGAGGTCGGGGCCCGGGCACTAACTTGGCCGATAGGTGTTAGGGAATCCACCCGAAGAACCAACCAATGAGAGCACACGGAGCTGTCAAGAAAGCAGCTAGCTCCTCGCAAGCTCTGTGCGTTGTGAAGCGGCTTCCCCTCTGGAGATGGACCGGTCCGATCTCGTAATAGAAAAGGAGCTGCGTACCCGGCAGCTCCAGCACATGAGTTTGACATCTTGTCCGCAAAAAAAGCGCAGGGGCTAAGGTCGCGCGGTGCCTCATTCTTCTGGCGCTTTACTTTGAAACTAACAAATAAATTTACAATTCTCTACGGTGTAAATTTGTATGTAATCCACGTCTTTAGTAGGGGGGGTTTCATGTGCTCCTATAGATGAGCCGCCACTGTTGTCCATTTACATTTATTGAATTGTCTATACTTATTATGTTGTCCATATTTATTGTAGTTAACCTTCCAGAGGGCGCATGGATTTTTAAAACGTGAGAGGGCGCACCCGGAGGTTACTTCCAGGTGGGTTAAAACTTAAAACCTTGGTGAAAATGGCAAAACATCGTTGTTTTTACAATATGGCATTTGTATCATCATTTTTTAGAATTAAAAGCAATTGGTGAAATGAAACTGGGAAACTATAAAACTAAAAAGAATGATACGATGAATTCACCAGCTACAAGCAGGGTCGCACACAGAGGTTAACTCCGGGTTGCTCCGTAACGCGAGGAGGCGCATCATGGAAGTTACCTCCAGGCTCTAATATAAACAGTTAAAAACTAACTAAATTGAAGCTGTAAGTGGCTAAATTATATTTTATCCTGTTCTAAGAAAGAAAGCCGAAAGGTACACGGATTCACAGGTTTTTGGCTCTTGTCTAGGCGATTTGATTAAAGAACACAGATACACCCAGAGGTAACCTCCATGATGCGACCTCTGGAAGGTTAAGTAATTTATTGATGTAAAGTAAAAGTTCAGTTATAGTTGTCTGCTGGTGTCCTCAAGCATGTTAATTTGTTATGTACTTTAATGCTCTGTATAACTGGCAAATCTGCTGTACAAAAGGATTTGATACAGAATTTATTTATTATAACTAGCCTTCGGCCAGCTGGAGGCCAAGCCCCAAGACCCCCACTTCGGCCTGCGGCCTCAGTTCCGTTTGCTTCGCTCACGGTTCTGCTTCTGCCTCTCGGTTTGGGTATTCACTTCGCTAATGACTATACTTTTTCAGTTAGGGTATTTCCTTGAGATTTGAAACTTATACACTGTTATTGTTATTATTTGCTGATGTTTACATTTACAGCAGCTGGGTATTTTTAATACTATGCCCGTATGTTTTATCTCAAGCAAATTTAAACTCTTAACAGTGCCAAAAAATCATTTGCCCACGCATAACTCCTCTTAGAGGTAACTAAATAATAATAAAATATGTTAAATGATATCTCTAATGAAAGAGCATGATTCACTGAGTGTTCTTAGACCAAAACGAACAATTTATCTCAATTAGAACATAATTATGATTAGAGATATGACAGGAAAAAGCTAAGAAACATGAGAAAAAAACCTTTTTTGAGTATAACTTGAGAAGGGCGAAAGTTGAGCGATTTTTGATGTTTGATGATGAATCTATGCATAAATACCTTTCATTAAAAAAAGTGAAGAAAATCGGCCTGATTGAACAGTTGTACTGACTGCCATTAGATTTTCATCGATTCTTTTAATTTATAGATATAAAACTAAAAAGCGTTAGAAGTTAAGCTTCTTTATAAAATAAGTACATATTTTTTTTTATGTAGACCTGTTTAAAAATTCTTTGAAGTCCTAACTTTTGAGTAAAAATTCTCTGGTTGACCATATTTTTGCAGCCACTTAGGTCTTGGTAATTTAAGGTTTAAAACAGTATTAAGATATGATATGATGCACTTCAAATGTCAAGATTTTCCTGAAGAGGACTCCATACATTGACAACTACCTGTATCATTAAAAAAGCCATTTAAAACCACATATTTTCAGTACAGTCTTTTAGGATTATTGGAGTCTGGACTAAGGTTGTCTAGAAGCACATAAGCTATTAAACAATTGACATTTGTCTTCCAAGGCATAAAATTTATGTTTTGAAATCTGGCCTGTAAAGGATTCAACTTTTAAAAGAGAGGTTTTAATTTGTGTTGCTACTGTTGAATTCTCTTTAAACGACCATTATGTTTGATCCTATGTCTTTTCACTTTTGATTAAGAATGGTATGTTTCCACTGTAGAAACTGGCCCAGCGCAAAGCCATATTTGACTTGATCTTGGATGGCGAGCCTACTGCGAGTGACGTGGATGTGGAGAGGTTGGCTCGTGTGACAGAAGGGTTCTCAGGCTCAGACATCAAGGAGCTGTGTCGCAACGCGTCCGTTTACCGAGTGCGAGACTACATGCGCAATGGCGCTGACCTCACCTCAAGGTTAGATTTATTCACACAACTTTGAATCGAAGTTACTTTTCACTTGGTTTACTCCATTTTACATTAAAGTATGTTACATATAGTATGTTTGACAAGAAACAATAGGTTATAGTACACAAAAAAACTGCAAATACATAAACATTGATACATAACATTGGTGGCGCACACATTAGGGTGGGCCCAACAAGGCAACCACTTACTGAAATGTCCAAGTATCCACCCCCAGAAAATTGGAAAAATTTAGGTATAAAGTGGTGAGTTTTAACCTTATATAAACCGGTTATGTAAAATTGCTTGGGTATAGAATTTTACCTCAAGTTTTTTTTGAAAGTACAGTAGACTCTTGACTAAGGGAAGTAACTGAGCCGAGACCACCTCGGATATGGAAAGAACTTGGATAGTAAGTCAAGCAATATTATGTTTATAAAGTGCAAACAAATCACACACTGCAACATTTTGCACATAATACCATATAATTGTGAAATAAATCATATGTAGACCTTGAATCACTTCAAATAAACTAGTATACAATATTTACATCATTTCTGGAAAAGTCCTTAATGGATTTTTCGTTCAGTCTCTGCCCCCGTTTTGATGACGCAAAGTTCCACCAACGTTGAAACCCTAATATGTCGGGAGGTAGACTTTCCTCCTGCTTTACTATATATGCTAGCGCAGCATCAATACACTTGAGACCCTCAGTGTGGGATATTATTTGGATTTTCTCGTTTGTGTCAACATTTTCTTCTTCTCCATCCTCACGTTTGACAAACATGTTCATAATTTGTTCATAACCGTGCTCATAACCACAGGAACAAAGCCTCTGACCTATTTTCGTAGTTGCCTTTCTTCAAATTCTTTTGACCTAAGCTGCTTCCTCCACCACTTGCACTCTTGTTTACAAAACTTTCAATTTCATTCCGTTTTGATTCTAGTCCCCAAT
Organism: Matsumurasca onukii; assembly: GCA_018831715.1. Classification (NCBI taxonomy): domain Eukaryota; kingdom Metazoa; phylum Arthropoda; class Insecta; order Hemiptera; family Cicadellidae; genus Matsumurasca; species Matsumurasca onukii. The sequence goes on from CM032060.1 coordinate 48,081,071, forward strand.
TTGTTTCAAGCTAATTAATAGCAGCCGCCAGGTTCAGTGACACGATGCTGGTACACGCATGCATGGCACCATTCTTTTTGATTTTGAGAGCTTTATTTTTAAATTTTTTTCAGTTAACATGAAGGGTTGTTTAACCAGAACTAGGTATAATACATTTCTACTGTACACATTTCATGCAGTATGCACAAATGCTTATCCCACGTTTTAGAATATTTTCTGAGTCACGAACAGAATATGGTAACCTGTGGTTTAGTATTATGTAAAGAAAAGTCTGTTTTCATTTGGATTAAATAACAAACAAAATGATTTAGGCGCGTGATTTGTCGGACCTCGGGGCCTAGCAGTTCACAGGCGGGAGTGCTCAACTTGCAGCTTCCCCGCGTCGAAGTAATTTAGGCTGAAAAGTGCTAGTGTTCTTACAACCATTGCAATATAATTAATTCTATGTTAAAACTTAGTTAACATATAATATAGAATCTGTACTAGTAAATCTGTATTTAAATTTGTTGCAGTAAAGACAGGTAGGCCACCTTGGGCAGTGTAAAGTGTAACCTTGTAACAATTATCTCATTATCATGTTAGTTAGGAACAGAACAAGAGATACTTAAATAAGAAACACAAGTACTTTAAACATAGCCACAAGCCCTACCGCAAATCCTAGCGAATTTTAAAATAAAATACTAGGGTTATTCATAAAGTAAAGAACATTTTTGCATAATGGCCAGTGCAGATGCATTACCATTATGATGGCATATTTGTCAGGATTGCTAGACCCCTTGGCTTAGTTTGGGCCGAGTTTTGTTGCTTACAAACATGCGTCATAGTTCTACAACATTTTTAGTTAGCTTAATTAGTTTTCCCAAAAAATTCCATACGAAAATTCTGCTTTGTATCAAAAGAGCCAATAACGCTAGTAGATGTATTAGACCTGAACAGATGTCCTTGAATTTTCCAGAAACGACATAGAGTCTGATGGAGAGGAGTTCCACGATGCGCTGAGGCCCATCACGATGGAAGACTTACTCACCTCTTTTGACAAGATGAAAAGTTCTAGAGCCCTCTGTGTTCCATCTTCAGTGAGAAATATACCTTTGGACTAGGTGCAGAAATAAAAGTGTGACTTAACTTCTTCAGCTCACTTGTGTTAGCAGTGCAAGCTTAGAATTGTATGGTATCCATTATTAAATTATGAATCAATGCTTTCTCCAAAATAATGTAGTTGTTGACTTTGCAGCTGCAAGAAAGAGCATTTTAAAGTTTTAAGCTCTTATTCAAGCTGGATTTTAAATCAAAATCATTGTAATCGTAAACTATAGTAATAAACAAAATTATACATTATGTTGAACTATAACATCATTTTAGGTTTTTAACTTGTTAGTGAAATTCAGGCACGGCTAATAGCAACAGCCATTTATTATTCTTTTTAAAGCAAGATCCCACCTATGAATATATACTCTCATATCTTATTTGAATAAAAATGGTTTTTTATTGAAGCTTTTGTAAAAATTGATTAAAAGCAACCAGATTGCCAATAACATCTGGTAGAAGAAATGTATTCTTGTTAACGCTTAAGTCGCCTAGTTAAATTTCTTTTTAATATTCAATGACTCGCTTTTGATAAAATAGTTTATAAATTCCTAATGAGGTTTTATGATGACTTCTGTCAGCCCAACTGTGTATCCTTTCACCAAAAAAGTACAATTATTGTAATGCTAATTGTTTCTTGTTGCGAGTACTTGACAATTAGGTAATTTTGTGATTAAATGTTAACAATGAAAGAAAATTAACTAAACAAGGTAATTGAGACGGTTTTAGTACATTTTTTACATATGCTTCAATAATTGCATATAAAACAAGTAACAACTATTCAAGTAACAGATGAAGCTAAGATTCATAATTGGGATTATAGCCTGTAAGTTTTTCCCTGTTGAAATCTGTAAAGAGTATTTAGTTATAGAGAATTTGAGTGGTTTTCCAGATGTATTTACCTATATAAATATAGTGTAGTTGGTCTTAAACTACTTATGTACAGTTAATTTTATAGGTGTTAAATGATAGAAGATTGTTTTGTTCAGAATGTTGTTTATTGAGTGAAAACATTAGTTAACACTTTCAATGTTTATACAGGGGGTTCACCCTTATTTTTGAAGGCAAGGAAAAAGTAATATTGACATCATTGAACTTAACTTTCCAATAGTAATTGTTAATACACCACAGTCCCGTTAATCCGAATTTCTGGTTAATCCAAACTTAGCAGTTCAGAAAAATTTGAATTTGTCTAGAAGTTTTAAAGACATTTTTGTTTTGTTGTCACAAGGAAGAAACAAAACAAAATATAGAACACATTATAGTGAAACAGTTTAAATACAAAAACAGTACAGATAGTTAACAAGTTAAATCGTCAATGAAGCATTGCAACACCAAACAGGTCTTCTTTATGAGAAAGCAATAATAAAATAAATCTGGGAGAGGCTGTTACGCCCAGTAAGCGACACAGGCGCAACTACGACGCCGCACCACTGTACTGTAATACCTGACCTTGAACCGGCGGCCCATTCTGTCGCGATAGTGACAAGTAGCTGTGCATGAAGCTAACCTCACACAAAAAGTTGTAGCCCTTGACGATGCAATGACCTAACATTTACACAGTACTGATGAATAAAATATAATGTACGTTGTTGTTTTTGTTTAGTTAGACGTTATTTTGCACAAAAATGTTAATTTTCGTTTAAACTTGTCATTTAGCGTCTTTTTCCGGTTAATTCGAACTTTCGCTAATCCGAACTGGGTCCGGTTCCAATTAGTTTGGATTAACGGGACTGTGGTTTACCTGATATTGATGAACAGAAATGCACAGTTTTGTTGATAAATGTATTATTAAATCATTTTTGTTTACTTTTGATTCTCAATAATCCTATCTTCTGTCTATGAATCCTACCCCTTACGTCAGGATTCATAATCCTAGCAGCAACCTTGAAAAGTTCCTATGAAAGCCAATTATACATCTGGGCGTTTCCTGTAACAAGCGTCCGCAGAAGAACAAATGATACTCATGTTTCTGAATATAATAAATTTATTTTATTTTGCTTTTACGACCACTCAGGATTACTTTAATCTGTCCATTATCTTCGTGTTCTTGAGGCAGCTGTTTTGCGTTCATCCCAGTACTTTTTCATACGATCACTTCGGTGTCTTCTTTCTTCTTCAGTGAACGTCCTAGCAGCAATTTTTCTTTGGGTGAAGGTAAATCTGGTCCAATTTTTTTATTTTGCTATTAGGATTTTTCTTATCAATTGTATTGTCAACTGTTAAGCCAATTTCTTTAAGGTCTTTTCTTATTTCTTTAATCCATGCTGCACAACCTGTTCGAACATTTTTTTATTTAAGATTATATCTGGTATTCTCATGATGTGCCCAAAGAAACTAAGTCGGTGCCCAAACTTCTGGTGTGATTTTGTTTGATATAACCCGTCACTGTCCATCTATTGGGTACCACTTATACAGGGTGTCAAAAAAATGTGTAGCGCGCTATGTAGAACTGGATTCTACATACACGTAAGTTGAAAATAACGAGTAACATTTTTTTTTATTTCGGCTTAGTTTAGCCGTAATTTACTATTTTATAATTTTTTCAAAATGATTAATTATTTAAAAACCATTTGAGGTATCTTTGTGAAACTTAATATAAACCCTAATTGTTTCCCTAATAACATTTTCCAAAAATATTTTTTATCTAACCTATCAAATTTCAAAATGGTGGCCATTTAAAAATTTCAAAGTCAAATTCCTATTTCCTATTAAGTTCAAATTCAATTCAATTTGACTTAGAAGTTTTTAAATGACCACCATTTTGAAATTTGATATATAAGATAACAATATTTTTGTAAAATGTTATTAGGAATACAATAAATTAAGGTTAATACCATGTTTCACAAAAATATCTCAAAGATTTACAAAATGGCGGATTACGGCTAAATTAATCCGAATTAAAAAAAGGTGACTAGTTATTTTTGACTTACTTTTGTACTGTATGTAGAATCCGGTTCTGCGTAGCGAGCTACACATTTTTGTGACACCCTGCATACTTTTTTGGTACCTTTTGTTTTTCCTATTCTTCTTTCAATTTTAAATTATAATGTAATAAAATATTACTTGGAATTCCTCCACTCAATTTTTTTTACTTGTTAAATAACATGTACAATGTAATACTTATAAATGCATTAACATCAAAATATATAAATTTATGGTAACCTCTTTATGGGGTTCGGGGCAGTTGCCACAATAATTATTAGGAACTTGACAGGGAAGCACGCTTACCATTTTTTAACATACTGTGTTTAAGTGAGCATTGGCTTGAAAATGGGAAACAAGAGCTATTCCAGGAAATAGGTCAATTAAACTACAAAACCGGTTTCTTCAGAACAACTTTTAAACATGGGGGTGTTGCTATATACCTTGATGAAAAGGTACCAGCTAATGTACTGGACTTAACAAATTTCTGTTCTGAGAAACATATTGAGCTTTGTGCAATTGAGATAGTAGGCAACAAAACCATAGTCATATCTCTGTATAGGTCACCTGATGGTGACATAGACATCTTTCTAGAAAAGCTGAATCACTGTCTTCTTAGTTTGCTAAAGTTAAATTGTAAAATAGTACTGGGAGGGGACTTCAATGTACCTTTCAATCTGCCCTCGCCTAGACTAAACCGCTTGAAGGATATCCTGAGGGGACATGGGCTCTTCATTACATCAGATGCACCAACAAGAGGCACTGCATGCTTGGATTCCATTGCGACAAACTTGGACGTATGGATGTATGAAGTAGAAGTAAGTCCTGACATCATAGCAGACCACCTCCCAATATCAATCAAAGTGAAGACATCTGGTATGGTAAGCCTGAACAAATCAATTCCCTGGCATGCGAGTGCGGTGTTTTATAAGCGTGTTATTTGCACAGATTCATTACACAGGTTTAAGGATGCCCTGCAACAGGTGGATTGGAATGATGCCATCTCTGAAACAGGTCCTGCCCAAGCTTTCGATGCATTTTTTAAGGTTTTCAGAGACAATTTTGACAAATATTTCCCAGAGAGCTCTAGGACCGGTAATAGGCCGAGGATGCTGAAAAGGAAGATCACAGGTAATAATGCATGGTATACTCCTGAACTAAGTAGACTAAAAGCCTTTGTACTCTTAGCCCGGGACAAAAGTTCGTCAGACACTACAAACGAGGAAAAGGAAAGGTACAACAATTTATACCTAAGATTAAAAAAGCTGTACCAAGCTCAGATCAACTTTGCAAAGAAGTCTCACAATGTAGTTAAAATTCAAAACTCCCATAATCCCTGTAAGGCTGCCTGGGACTTGATTAACGAGTCTAGGAAAAGCCGAACTGTGGTACAGTCAGTCACAAGTCCTGATGAGTTCAATACCTACTTCATTAACTCGGTAAGTAAAATAATCAACAGTTTGCCAACTAGTAACATAGAACCTACTAGTCTCATTCAACCTACTGAACATCAGTTTACTCGGTGGAGGCCAATTACACCTAGCCTGTTGGTAAAAGTTGTGTCTGGTTTTAAAAACTCGTCTAGCCAGGACATTTTTGGTATGTCAGCAAACTTAATTAAGTCTGTGGTACATGTTATCGCCTCGCCGCTGTCATCTGTCATTAACGGCTGTCTCAAAACGGGGATTTTTCCGAAGGTGTTAAAGACTGCGAGGACCGTTCCAATCTTTAAAAAAGGAAATCAGGATGCTGCGAGTAGCTATAGGCCTATATCGGTTGTACCAATCCTGGGTAAAGTTATTGAGAAAGTTACTCAAACACAAATTATGGAATATTTTGAAACCTGCGGACTTCTAACCACCACCCAACACGGCTTCAGAAGAAGTAAGTCAACTGTTAGCGCCCTGCTTAGCTTAGTAGAAGAAATCCAGGAGTCTTTCGAAGGTAGGAAGTCAACAGCAGTGGTGCTGTGTGATTTAAGTCGAAGCCGACCGCGTCTCACACCAAATACTGCTGCAAAAGCTAAAGCTCTATGGACTAAACGGAATGGTACTGCGTCTGATTGAGACCTACCTAGCAGGAAGATCACAAATTGTATCTGTTGATGGAGCCAGATCTGGGAAATTGGCGGTGGAGCATGGGGTTCCCCAGGGATCTATTTTGGGGCCCACTCTCTTTCTCATCCAGATGAACGACCTTGGCATGGAGGGTGCAACATTGCTCTTTGCAGATGATTCATCCCTCTATGCGAAAGGGCAAACACCTGCTCAGGCCGGGGAAGAGGCGGAGCAACTCTTCAACTTTGCAAAGCAGTGGTTTGTGAACAATAAGTTATGCCTGAATGAGGCGAAAACCCAGAGAATCACCTGCACATTGAGCAGAAGCTTTCCCTCAACAGACGACCCGGTAAAATTTCTGGGTTTCATCTTGGACCCGAAACTAAGCTGGGAAGACCACATTGACAGTGTGTGTAATAGGCTCAATAGAGTCCTTTACCTTCTTCGAAAATTAAAACATCAGATCACTGCTCAATATCTTATGGTGGTCTATCACAGCCTGTTTCATAGTCACCTTGCCTATGGCGTAATTCTGTGGGGACATTCTGCTCACTGTTCCAGAATTCTTCTGCTCCAAAAACAGGCCATCAGAGTCATAACTCATAGTAAAAGAAGGGACCACTGTAAACCGCACTTCATCACACTGAACATTTTTACCATCTTTAACCAGTTCATCCTAAGCTGTCTCCTTTACGTAAACGAGAACATTAGCAGATGGAGTACGAGGCAACAGGTTCATAACCACAACGTGAGAAATGCGTCACAGCTCAATGCCTGTAGGTGCAGATTGTCACAAACAAGAGATAGCTTCCCCTCAATCGGGTTGAAATTCTTTAATGCTCTGCCCAAGGGTGTTCGCAGTCTGAAGCCGGGAAGGTTCAAAGTGCGGGTAAAAGAATGGTTGGCGGCTAACCCCTTTTACACCCACAAAGAGTAATTCGAAAATGTAAATACGCTTAGCTAAGTTATGCCGCCATCTTGTAAATAGTTGTATATATATATTTTAAATTTGACACAGTCTATCTGACCCCGGTCAGTCTTCGACAACGGGATAGGTAATAATAAGTAATATTAATTTTTTAAAGTTTACTTCTTTATAGAAACCTATATTGGGTACGGAAAACTGAATACTTCACAGTCTTTGGTTGTCTTTTCCTATTCAAGTAAAAAGAGAAAAAGACTACAAATTATCATTCCCATTTTGTTAACTGTTGATCAAGCAGTAAGTAACTGTGAAATATTATGTTTACTGTGCTCTAATTATGTTTCTATCAACAAGTGGACTTTTAAAATTGTCATGGATCCAGTGCTGTTATTGAGGAGGGGGGATGGCTAAAAATTAGGAATTTAGAGTCACTTATTCCAAAAAAACATTATTTGTATTTGACATTCCACTATTTGTTACAACTCATTATAAAAATAAATTTAAATAACCGTAATATTAGTTGTGTTAAGTCAAGAAATTGAGGTTTTTATCAAGGTTTTTCAATCACAACTTTTGACTTTTTTATAGGAATTACAAATTTGTTACGTACGCTAAATCAGTATTTTAGATGCCGACCACTCTCATGAGGGTATTTTAAGGCAAATATGTGGTGAAGAATGAGTGGTAGTAATGAGTTATGAGGTGTAGTCTTGTTACAAACTAAGGCCGACTCTTCCTTAGAATGGGTCATTAATTAATAGCCCAATGACCCATGGAAATACAAGGACCAACGGCTCAACGTGATTTCGGAACCAGGCAGGTGATGGTCTGATATGTCTAAACGGTGGTGAGAGTTGATGCGGGTATCATTAGATGATCACTGAGACTATCTGAGCCGCTTTAGCCCTATATCATCCTCAAAACTGACCTCCTGAAGCTGGATTACAGGACCACGCCAAAGGAAAATTTGAAGTTTCATTTTTAATACAAGTACCGTACTTTTAAACAAAAATGTTCTAAAATAAAAGTTTTGTCATAGTTTTTATTTAAAACAAGTTACATTTTGCACTTTTTAATAAATATAATTTTAAACTTATGTAAGTATGAAAAATTCTGCTTATGTCAGCATGGGTGAATATTTAACACGCTGTTTCGGTCTTTCAAAAGTTGAGTCGGGTGGCAATTCTGGAGGTCTGCAGTGCCGTCGCAGTCTTCTCCAGAAATTGGAACATGGAGTCTTCCAAACTCCTGAGTTTGAGTTATGAGAGTGGGTTAACCTCATGTATACTAAACTTGGTAGTGAAGTACCTATTCTGTATTTCTGAATGCTTCTTTTGCGATAAATAAATCTTAATTAGTCTTTTTACAAATATGTGCATTGGCAATCTCAGTTTATTGTCATAAGACATAGTCAAACTAAAGATAATACACTAATAATATAAACTTAAATGAGCATCTAGTTTCGAGTTAAATCATTAATAAGATTATATAACTAGATATAGCGAAGGTACAAATAATATAGTTAATTCAATGTCTAGGTTTTAATTAACAAGCTTACAATAATAGATTTAGTTATAGGAATTATTTATTTACAGTGTAAAGTTTTATGTACTTGAAATTTATGTCACCTCTGCTCGTTAATAAAGTAAAAAGGATTATCTGCAAGCCAGTTATACAATTTACTTTTAAAGTTACTCAAAGAAGTAGTGCGGGCTTCATCTGGGAGCTTATTAAAAAATTTTATACAGTTGACCATATAAGAACTACCAAACTTGGTGAATAAAAAAAATTGGTCAAATGTTAGAATAAAAAATTAAATTTACATTTTTAATTGGAGTGGTCTATACACACTTAAGAAAGAAAAACAAACATGATAAGTAAAAGTAATTAGCCTAGGGTTGGGTTTGAATGGAATGAGACTGTGGCTCTGTGATAGCAAGCATCGTCCATTGTCAGTCAGGCGTCACCTCTCTCCTTAGCCCTGTATTGTGCAGCCAGGGTACGGTGAGCGGTGTGACGCTGGTGGTCACATGGTGTAATCCATGGGTGGTCACTCAGGCACACACACACTGCCCTGATGCCTCGTCAGTTTAGCAATACCTAACTGTCACCAGAGAATGCAGAAATTATGTGTTCGCTGACTGTCACTGCGACACTGTGGACCAAACCTATTTCTTACTTTGATTCGCGTGTCTTTGTCACAGTGTTATACGTCACAGCTGCTGTCAACTAGAGCTGTAACGTTCAGATTTGATATGTAAATAAGTACATTTTTTATTGCAAAACATTTTATAATACATGGCAATCGTAAGAAAAGTTGAAATTTTCCATTCACTCTCATATCTAAGTCCCTTTCATACATACAATTTTTCCAATCTCTCTCTCTCTCTCTCTCATTCATTCGAATTATCCCACTCTAGTCCCTAGTCGGTCAGCCAATTACGAGGTCTCCCAGTTAAAAAATGTCTGAGAAACAAACAAGAAAAAGTGTTTAAAAAAACTTTCTCAAATAGTGTTTTTTTCACAACACCTACAGTTCAGTCGGAGCCTGCCGACTTTTCAAATAAGCCCAGTAAAAGTGAAGATGTAGGACTACCGATAAAGTGAGAGTGTCGACGAGGAGTGTGCATCGAAAAGCTTAAGTTGACAAGTCCAAGTTTATACATTTTAATATTGGTCGCAAAACTAACGTCGAAACCCCTTCGGTATTTTAAATATACTAATCCCATTGAAGAAGTGGAGCACTTCAAGTTTTTGGGTATTTATCTTGATAGCAAATTTACGTGGGATTTTCATACTGAACATGTATGACTGTAGTAAAGTGTCGTCTGGAGTATTTTTACTCAGACAGCTGTCTAAGTATTGCTCCAGGGACATTTTAAAAATAGCTTATTACGGCATCATCTATCCTCACTTGAAGTATGGCATTTGTTTGTGGTGGAATTGTGCCCATACTAAAGTTAAAAGGATATTTATTTTACAAAAATGTTTCATTATAATCTTATGCAATTTGACGGCCAGAGACTTATGTTGTGATGCTTTCAAACAATCAGACATTTTAACCTTTCCCTCCCTTTATATTTATGATTCTATTCTTTTCTGCCTTAATAAATGCAGTTTAACACAAGGCATTGAAATTCATAGTCATGATACTCGATCAGTAACTAGTTAATAGTTATAGAATTGACCATCATCGACTAGAATTATTCAAAAAACTAACATCTCAGGCAGGAATCATATTGTTTCAAAATCTTCCGAACAAAATTCAAAATGTCCAAAACACAAAATTATTTCAAAAAGAGCTTAGAACTTATCTGGTCACTAGTGGGTTTTACAGTGTTCAGGAATTTATATGGACCACTCACTTGCCATTAAGAAGACTGTTGATTAAATGTTATTATAAAAATTAAATTTTGAATAATTATTTTTGCTGTAGTGGAATGTATAGTTAGACGTAACTTTTAGTTGTGTATTATCATATTTTGGGACAACTAAAAACAATCTATATAATATATGTATATATTAAAAGAATTGATGAACGTCTAATGGCAGTTAGTACAACCGTTCTGACAGGCAGATTTTCTTCATTTTTTTAAATGAAGGTATTATATGATGCATTGATTCATCATCAAACATCAAAAATCGCTCAACTCCCTTCTCAAGTTATACTCAAAAAAGGTTCTTTCCCATATTTTCTTAGGCCCGTTGCACACACACACCGATTTTTACCGGCCGATATCGGCCGATAATTGTCGCCCGACCGGTATGCAGTTGAGAACAACAGGAGTATATAGGGGCTTGCACACGGGTCGGGTCGGAGTCGTGTCGTGATGTTGTCGGCCAAACTCTCGACAAGCTGTCGTGTCGGGCATACTGATATTCACGTGACCATGTGGGAGCTTGCAGACTCACTGATATTTACCGGCCACGTGGGCCGACCTCAGTACTCGCTCGACCTTTTTTAGCCTGTACAGTAAACGCACCTGCTCTGTGTTCCGCTACAATATTGTGAAAGGGAAACTGTTGATAATGATGTTTTTATAAGTTTGGTCCAATCAAAACCAAAGTTCTTCAAATAAGGTGTAAAAGGTTTCTGTTTTTGTTCTCTGGCCTGGTTGATTGAATAAACCCAGAACCTAAGTTTAATTCTACGACGCTTTATGCGTCGATACAACATATACATCGCAATTACTCGTTTACGGTTCATGGTGCAACTAACTGCGATCACATAAACGTAGCAACTGAGTTTGGCAGAGACAGACCGGAGGTGAAGCGGGGAGAGGGTCTTTGGCCGATAAAAATCGGTGTGTGTACAAGCAAGTGGTCGACCGATTTTTATCGTCCGATATCGGCCGACAAAAATCGGTGTGTGTGCAAGGAAGGGGTCGACCGATTTTTATCGGGCGATATTTATCGGCCGATAAAAATCGGTGTGTGTGCAACGGGCCTTAGCTTTGTCCTGTCATAATTATCTCAGGTTCTAATTGAAAAAAATTGTTCGTTTTTGGTCTAAGAACACTCAGTGAATCGTGCTCTTTCATTAGAGATATCATTTGACATATTTAGTTACCTCTAAGAGGAGTTATGCGTGGACAAACGATGTTTTGGCACTATTGAGAATTTAAATTTGCTTGAGATAAAACATATGGGCAGAGATTAAAAATGTCCAGATGCTGTAAATGTAAACATGAACAAATAATAACAATAATAATTACAGTGTATAAGTTTCAACTCTCAAGGAAATACCTTAAGTGAAATGTATAGTAATTAGCAAAGTGAATACCCAAACCGAGAGGCCGATGCAGAACCGTGAGCGAAGTGGGGGTCTGGGGGCTACCCCTCCAGCTGGCCGAAGGCTAGCATCATTAAACAATATTAATCTTAAAATTAACTTTTATTTCCTTAATTATACAGTCGTTAAAGTAGACCTACGCTCGTTTGACAAAGAAATGCTACTGTGTAGCTCTCGCGTTATCACCGTAAATTAACACAGCAAAAACAAAACAAGCCCCCTCCCTTGTTGGAATACCCCCGGTGCTTTATCCACCCCTTTTTTAATCCTTGGTACGGCCTTGGCGTGAGGAGGAGAATATTTTATTTATTGGCATTGGAATTTGGCTCTCCAGATCACTGAAAATGTTGTGTGATTACGCACGGTGGGTACACACGGGCGTACAAATTCTCGGATTTGTCGATGAATCTGGAAATTCCCTTCCTTGTAACACATTTGTAACAAGTCCGCGGTCATGTCCGCTGTAGTCCCTATATATTCCTCTATGTTTCTGACCACAGAGGAATATAATTATAGGCTTCTGAAAGATGTGGTTTAATGTACCAATCGCAGACGACAGCAGCTATTTTCCAATAAAATCTATTAATTTTATTTAAAAGCATATTACTCAGGATACACTATGCAAAATTATATTGCGTTATTAGTCTGGAATGGACGGTTACTGCCAGTTATCACCAGCAAGATTTTCAGACGTGTTTTTCGCTTCAAGGCATTTGCAAAGTACCGGAGGAGTTTAATAAGCTGAAGTTAGAACATTTCGAACAATCCCACCAACTAGTTTTAAAATCAAAGGTACCTTATGGTTTGAATAAAAGGTAATTTAGCAGCTTACTTGTATTATGCTCTTGTTATTCTTCATGATAGGTACTTAGATTAAGTAGAAAGTCTGCCCTTTTAGCTTTTTGTTAGTTTTGTGTTTTTCATGTATATTTGTATTGTTTTATAAATTGTAATTATCTTATGTAACCTTCATCACTTTAATTTAAACTGTCTATGTTAAATATATAATTATCATGTATAACTACTGTATTCACACTACAAACTAATCTTGCTCTAAATGATTTTTCTTTCGAACAGCTGCCTAAATTCAGGCCCGGATCAGCCACTATTTACGCCCTCGGCCCTAGGCCAAAGTTCTAGATTGCGCCCCTTCTATGTTCTGACAGGTTTGAGATGTGTGGATTTTTTTGCTATATTTAACTGTGAACATCGCGGTTCGCGCTTCGACTGGTGACCGAGACTATACAGACAGGAGACCGCGATCAACATGTGCCTCGGTGTCATTGATTTTAAATCTATATTTAAAGTCAATGCTCGGTGTCTTCTGCATGTCGCCCATAGAGTAACTAAAGATAGATGTCGCCTGTCTGTATGTGAATAAATAAATAAAAATAAATAAATAAAAGTTGCGTGCCGGCCTGATTATGTACTAAAACTATACAACGGTGAACTGACAGGCAAACAGTATAATTTTTAAGCCAACATAAACATTGATTTTTTAGAAACATTGAGGTAAATCTAAACACAATAATGATTCAAGTTGCAAATTCCGTAGCGTAGTACGGGTACTGGCAGCTAGTTATTATAATAATGTCTCTCCTTGTAAACTCTTTGTTTGTTCAACCCCACAGAAAATACCTCCTTGCTACCACAGAGACGACTCGTGAATATACACAGACACACACATACAGACGAGTATTCAATATGGCTGACAGAAGCTAGCTGAAGAGGACAAAGAAGATGGTTATTTCTCTTGAATTGTGCGGTGCAAAATTCAAGTTGTCTCTCTAGAAATTCTTAGAATGGTTCTTTAGGTAAGTTAAGGCACAATTTAGTTCTTAGTACTTGCATTTCTATATTATATACAGGATAAAATACAATTATATGTTCTGTAAATTTTGGTCCCTTGTCTCTATTCAAGGTAGATAATCTAAAGTTTTTCTTACTTTAAGGTAGTTGTTGGGTTTGATTTAGTGCAATTCACTCCAGCTACAAGACGAAATACGTTTGGTGACAGGTGGCCTATTCTGCTTGAGTTTATGTCAATATCTTTAGCCTAATTCCTACTGAAAATCTATTCAGACTTAAGTTAATAGGGTCTTCTTTAACAGGCTTCCAGCTTGAAAAATAATATTAATCTGTAAAATTACTTTAAAGGTAGCTTTAACTAAAAACTTACTTAGATAATAAAAAATTGGCCCGAAGAATGATCTTTAGACTAAGCTTTCAGTGTAATTAGGTACGCAAGGCCTTAGTGGTTTTCCTTTTATGATCCAACCCACTACTTCATTGCGTTAAAAACCGTAAGCAGTCTTTTTAATTCTAGTCTGGAGGATAATATGCGTAAAAGTTTCAGCGTGTTATTCATAGATGCTTAGTTTTAACACCATTTCAGGCCTAGGCTATTGCTTTTTTATGTCTATATGTACACATAATAAATTTATATTCAATGCACAAAGATACAAGAAAAATTAAACTGAATTTTGAAACTTATTGGCTATTAGTAGGAGTTGCAAAATTCAGAATGAGATCGTATTTTAATTTTTGATAGGCAGTTCCTGCTCTGCTGTTCTATTCTTCCTTTTTGGAACTGGATTAAATTGTTGGTATGTCGTTTTATAACCTGTTACGGTTAATATCATATGCATGCTAATACTGTCACATTAGTGTCCCAAGAATCTGGGCATTAATTGGGGGTATTTTACCTGACGCTAGGTTTGCTGTGGTATTTTCACCTGCTTAGCGTGTCAGGGTCCCATATTATTCCAAGGCTATTTATGTTGTGTATCCAGAAGTCTTGTAGAATGATAGCTGTGATGTTATTTGGCTTCTATTCAAACCATGTTAATAGTAGGCTATATAGTGCTTTAATGAGTGGATTTTAGCCTTGTACTAAATACAGTATGTTTACACATTCATACATGTTAATTTTTCTGTGCGCGCTGCTATATAGCATTCCTGGCAAAGAAGTCGTTTGGATGAACCATCGGTAGTGTGAAAGTATTATAAATGCACTTGTATGTTACAAGCCGACTCTGATTATTATACTTAAGCAAAGAATTGTATATAAGTTGATCTACGTACATTCAACTTAAGGAATTTTGTTATTAAGAATCTTTAAGGACTAAATAAATTTAATCTTAAAAATTGTTTACGAAAATCTTTAGACACTAGAAACTATATAACTTTAAATTCGATTGTATATTTCATCTAATAAAGACAAAGACCCCGTACAGTTTTCATATTTAAAAACAAAATGTCTGCACTATTTATTTGTTAGAAATTAATAGTACGAGGGTCATCCAGAAAGTAAAGAACGATTGAGCATCACACGCCGCACACACCCCTCACCACTCTGACGTGGCGTGCAGCTGCTAGCTACATTTTTCCTGTTCAGTTTGAGTGTAGGTTTGTTGCTGTGTGATTACGCGTCTCGTGTCCACAGTGATTAATAATGGCATCGACAATTGAAAACCCTGCCAAATGTAAAGTGTGAAATTTAAACACTTTCGAAAGACACGGCAACTGTTTTCTGGGATCGAAGGGCTTAATCCATGTCTAATTTATGCCAAGAATAGAAAAGACTACAGCCCTGTCTTGGTGCCGAGTGATTATCACTTATTTCCATGTTTTGGGTAAAAAACAGTTAGCTAACGATAAGGAACTCAAAGAAGCTAAGAAATCCTGGCTCATGTTTTTGGCGGCAAATGAGTAGAACATGGTAATGGAAAAACTGGTCCCACGTTAAAACCAGTGTCTTGAAATCCATGGCGTTTGCGTAGAAATGTAGAGGAAGGTTCTATGGATTTGTAAATAAAGTTTTGTTTTGATATCTTTATTTTTTATTTGACCATGCCAAAACGTTCTTTATTTTCTGGATGACCCTCGTATGTAATGAATACTAGTCAATTAATAACATTTGTTAGCTCCTTAAGATTGCGGAGGTGTTTTTATGGTAAATAATAATGATTTCTAGCCATGAACAAAAGAACTTTGCATTGACAATTAACAACACCTAGTTTACTATTTTAACAAAAATGTTAATATAAAGTATGACATTTTCTTAATAATTTGTTTAGGGCAAGATGTGACTTTGTCAATGATGTTCAACATTAATATGGAAAATAAATATTTATTTATTACTTTGCTTTCAACGTGAATCCTCCATGAGGGTTTAAATACTAAAAAAATTTTAAGACAAAAAATGTGAACCGAACTCGGGACATGAATTCAGACCCATGTTCTGGGTAAGTGTGCTACCCTTACCTCTTGTCATGGCCATTTATAAACTTGTAAAAAATAATTTTAAAAAAATAGTAAATTGTTTAATACCTTCAGCACGACGTTTTGTACAATGTAACAACTAAAACCTCAACGCGTGCGCCACTGATGGAGCATGCTTTCCATTGATATCTTTATTTTTTTTAAGTACATTCGGGCTTTATCAGGAATGAAAGATTGTAGGTCGTAATTTATAAAAGCTTTATATATATATTGTGTACCATTGGTGGACCACATCGACATGGAATAGACCTAAAAAAAGTCCGCCATAAGGATTTAAAAGACCTTTTTTTTTTCAATAAAATATTAATGTTATATTTTATTTCATGCAACTATACAAATCAATCGTTATTTAAGTGAGTTGAATTTCAAGAATGGAAAACCATCTATGCCTGCAACAGTTCGACTTCTTCAGCAGCAGCTTGACCGTTCTCAAGAATATCTTTAAGAACTGAGCCAAATCACTTTCAAATTATTGTAGTCATTAAATTACTGTATATTATTATTTATTGTAGATTAAGTATAGATATTATATTATTATCGTTATTTAACTATAGATTGTTCAAATTAGGTGCATGTTTCCTATCAACGTTATTTTTTCACATTTATCCATGTTATCATTCATATTTTATCCATGTTATTAAATTATATATTTAACTCTGTTATTATTTACAAATTTATTATTATTTATTATATATTTATTATGTTATTATTTAATATCGCTTATCACCAAAGTTACCATCGTACAGCACTGTCTATATCATTCCATATTTTTGTATATCTTGTGTTTCAATCGGTTTACCACTCAACCAGCAATTTAGTCATCTTGTGTTAGTCTTATCTCGCCCATACATTTTTTTTAGGTTAAAGTCACCAGCAGCCATTTTTCCACTTTTGTCTACCCGTAACCACCCTGAACATTAAATCTTTCTTTTTTCAAAAGAGTACAAAAAATAAAGTACCACAAAAGTAGGGGTGGATTGGATGAACTTCCCAATAACATTACAATTTTCATATTACAAGAAAGTGCTTGTTTGTTGTTTTCTTTTTCTTTTTTTCAGCTCAAGACTATTTGTCTTTGTATTGCTATTTGTGCATTTACATTGTAAAAATGGTGTTTACTGTGAATAAATAAATAAAGAATGTGTGCCACCAGTGGTGCACATTGTGCTGAACGTTTTAAAATTGTTTTTCATGTTTCAAAACTTTATTTTTAGTAGCGTATTTTAGTTACAAACACTGGAAACAAAACAGTGTTGGAATCACAGCAAACTATCACTCATCCTAATTTAAACACCGTCCAGTCCTGTGGTCATACAGGGCCCAACTGTGGATTAGTATTATTCATTTCTTTATTTATTGGTGTACATTTCTATACACAATATGCAATTAAAGTGTAATAAAGGTTAACCTGAATGTAAATTAGATTTGAAAGGGTTAAATCAGGGTCCCTTTTCATTTGTCTTAAATCACTTATCATTGGTTAAACTTAAAAGATATTGAAATGAAAAGTTAATATCTAATATTCTTTGAATACCGGAATTCTTATCATTATTGCATGAACTGTGTGTTTGTCATAGTCTGCCATCATGACCATGATTGTATTATGTATGTATAGTATTGTATATTATATATGTAAACAATCTTAGGCTGGAAAGATAGAATGAAGAAGTGCATGAGAGCTCAGGGGGGTACTTTGAAGGGCAATGTGTAATTTTACATTAGCTTTTCAATAAATAATTTTATTACCTAAGTCCGCAAACTTAATTGTCATACCTTGGTTCATAATTTATACAACCCTCTGTGTAACTCACTGATGTATACAAATGTTTACCCACTTCTAGATAAGCTAGAAACTTGAAATTTGGTATGTAGATGCCTTTTACAAACTCACCAACAAAAACATTGCCAAAACCCAAAACTTTTAGTTTTAACCACCCTAAAAAAAGTAAAATGGTGGAAAAAATGTTTTTCTAAAAAACATCTAGTGGGTGAACGGTGAGTCCTATTTAAAAACGGATTGAATTTTCACAGTCAGGTTTTAGACGCTTTAACGTTTTGGGCCTATGACTTTTTGTTGTATCTGGCCTCCTTCATTGCAAAAAATTCAAATTTTTGCAACAGTTTTAATTTTTTTCTTTGTAAAATAAAATTTTTAAAACATCAAAACTTTTTTACCTATGTAAGCCTACCTATTTAAACAAAAAATAATTTCGTATATATAAAAATAATTTTTTGCCCAATAACCGGTATTTAAAAACTATAATACAACAAAATTTATAAAAATTATCTTTTTACAAACTCACTTTCTGGGGCTGAAATTACTCTGGAAAACTCACCTGTCAAAAGGTTTAGTAATGTCAAGTCAAGAAAGTATAGCAATTTTTAAAACTCACAGGCGATACATACAACAACACAAATTAATTCAAATTTAAACAGAAAACAGAATTGAGCCCACCCCCTTAAACCAAGGCACCCAAGCGTTCCTGGGCTGGACGCCAAATCAGACGCTGCCTTCAAATAATATAAAGGCAGCCGGCTTTTCGCCAGCCCGTACTGATCTTGAATAACCAAATACCGGAGAAGTGAGCAAAAAACATATACAAGTAAATTAACCAACAATTGTATCACAAGAGCCATTCATTGATGAAATTAGAAAAATAAAATTGCTACACAAACACCCATTTTTAGTTGAGAAATGACACAACCTAAAACGTCTAATCGCACTTAACCCAGTGACGGCTGGTGAACTTTTAGCTAGGGGTTCACACGTTTCAATTAAGTACTACCGAGCATTTTGGAAACCGTTTTTAATACATGCATATAAAAGGGTGGCAATATTTTGCTGCTGCAATATAAAGATATTTTAAAATATTATCCTATTGACCTTATATACTGTTAAACAAGTTATTTTAAACAGCCATTGATTCAAAATGTTTAAAGTACGAGGGTCATCCAGAAAGTAAAGATAGTTTTGGCATGATCAAATAAAAAAAAAGATATCAACACAAAACTTTATTTACAAGTGCATAGAACCTTCCTTTACTTTTCTACATAGTCGCCATGGATTTCAAGACACTTGTTGTTACGTGGGACCAGTTTTTCCATACCCATGTTGTACTAATTTGCCGCCAAAGACTTAAGCCACAATTTTTTAATTTTTTATTTATTAATTTTTTATATTTTTTATTGTTTATGCTAGAGGCATTTTAGTTTTAAGACTTAACCTAAGATTTTGTGTGGACATTACCAAATGCTTTTTGGGAAAGCAATCCAAACCCATGTTTCATGGTTTCACACCTTCTTGGAATTTCTCACCGTTAGCAAACTGTTTTCTACCCATAAAATCCTTAAGCTTTGGGAATAAGTGATAATCATTTGGTGCTAAATTAGGGCTGTAAGGTGGATGGAAAAAAAACCTCAACGTAGACGTTGAAGTTTGTGACGTGTTCTTGCAGATGCATGAGGCCGAGCATTGTCATGGATCAGCAACAATTTTTCTGAAAGCATTCCCGTCTCTTGTTTTGGATGGCCCGTTAAAGTCGTTGGAGGGTTTCACCGTAGGCTTCTCACTTAATCATTTCCCTTTCAACAGTAAATAAAATAAAAAATGGAAAAAAAATTAAAAATACTCTGGTTTAAGTCTTTGGCGGCAAATTAGTTTAACATGGGTATGGAAAAACTGGTCCCACGTTACAAGTGTCTTGAAATCCATGGCGACCATGTCGAAAAGTAGAGGAAAGTTTTATGCATTTGTAAATAAAGTTTAGTGTTGATTTTTTTTTGACCATGCCAAAACGTTCTTTACTTTCTGGATGACCATCTTATTTGTTTTAATCACTAGTCCATAATATAATACATTTATCTCAAAAAATTATAAAAATAAAAATAATTAAACTTGTATATTTTAGGTCACTCCTCTGCCTGCTTGAGCCGCACTGAAGCTGCAGGCGCTATGGTCAATATTATCCGTGTTCTTTTGAGCTAACCATAACCAACCAAATTAACTATTATTTCATGCTGTGGCTCAACCGGTGATATTAATAATATTTTGTGCACATTTTCATAGGGGTCCCCGTACTCATGTGCTCCTATGGACAAGTCGCCACTAACTTAACCTAGTTTAAAATTCAATTTAATTACTTGCATTTGTTAAGTGTAGGCTAAGATGGTTTGTGAATGTGTGAATATTAAATGTAGTAATATTTGCAGGTGTTTGTTTCGCTCCATGTTTGGCAAAGAGAACTGGCAAGATCAGAACTGGCTGAGGAAAGTGGCCAGTATTTACTCGCATACAGGAAAATGGCCAATACTATTTCGAACATGAAGATGACTAACCCCTTGAAGGGCCTAGTGAGCAAGAGGAGGAAAAGATACATGCAAGATGGTTTCAATCTTGATTTGTCCTGTATCCTTTTGCCAAACCTATCAAAACCAATGTATTTTAAAAGGTTAAACTTAAATTTAACCCATAGAGGAACTTCTATAAGTATGCTTGTAGTGGTCACTTGGGACTCATTTGCACATCAAGAGTTTAATGACATGAATCATTATACTGTTCACAAAATTTGGTAATCAATATAATTATATGTTCTCTACAATTTGTTAAAAGTAAAATAGTAATAATAATTGCATTATACGTAGTTATTCACTTAACACAATTTAATGTAGATGATTACAGGGTTCAATAAAACTATTGTAAATTTATCACGATATGTCAGGTAAAGTGGTAGAGAGGGCTCTTACAGTCCTAACTTTCACCTGAATAAAGACATTTTTCATTTAATTTCTCATTGATTTAAATTATTTATTCGACTCTAGTCCTTTTTCAGGCAGTGAGCTCTGTGTTCTCCCAGCCAGGTGCTATAAACTCATTCACACTATGAAATAATTTTTCTACATATCAGATAGTCATTTTAAAATTATTACTGCCATAATAAAAGTAGGGATAATGTTTGCTACTGGTAACGCAACCCAGTGGTACATTTGTAAAGTTGGAGGTGCTGAAACGCCATATCATTTCTAGAAGGGTCCCTTTTACGTAAAATGTTGAATTTTTTGAGCAATAGAGCGAGTTTTGAAGTATTTTCAAAGGGTAAATGAGTGTCTGAAATCTGGAAAGTTCTAGTAGTTTTTTAATATCCTATAGTCTTCCTATAATTTATAATATATCTTATGTGGTAAAAACCTTTTAATTATATACATGATATTTATTATACATTTTATAGTAATAATAGTATAATAATTCATATGACACTTAGCGATATTGTGCTGGTATTTAAAATACTAGTATATGTTAACAGGTAATGCAAAATATATAGTGAGTAATCTATAGAAGTTTGTGAAGTGTTTTTTCTGGTAAGTAATTTAGTTCTTCTCTCCGTTTTCCGGGGCGCACTTCAAAATAGCTCACGTACGGTGTTTGATTGTGCCCAGTTTTGCAAGAAGTCCACGTACTGCATATTGTGACTGCTCTTATGAAAGAATGTTTAAAAAAAGGTAACTCAGCCAATTAAGTAACAACAGATTCATCCTTCGTCATGATTCCTCAACACTTTCTGGATTTTGGAAGTGTATGGAAAATGACCTTTCCTAATACATTTGTATTTTACCTAAAGTAATTTAATTTAAGTTAACAGTGTAAAAGATTGTGTCCTTAATAGTTGATTAGACATTCAAGAAAACCTAATAGCCATGGGATTCCCAGCAGAAAAGTTGGAAGGTGTTTATCGCAATCATATTGATGATGTCGTCAAGTTCCTCGAATCCAAGCATAAAGACCATTACAAAATATATAACTTGTAAGTATAAAAGTGGCAGAAAATAATATTATCTAATGCCTGCGCACAGGTATTAACACATTCAAAATCATTATCCAGAGCCTACAATGCTCAAAAGTGATCTAAGTACTACTTTTGAGTCATACAAAAATTACACATCAGTTTCTTTCAGTATTAGTATGAATTAGTCTTGACAAATTATTATCTAGTGCCTTTTGCAAATAATTGACAAATTGTATCAGGATTTAAAAATTTTTTTTAGCTAGTACTAAAAGGAACAAAATTATATTATACAGTAATAAAACTAAAATGCTGTAGCAAGAAAACTTTGCAATTTATTTTGTTACTTTATTAACAGGAAATAAATTCCTAAAGGAGGTTCTACAGGATAGAACTTTGTCTCAGTTTTCCAACAATACGAATAGAATATTTTATCCAGGAATGTTTGTTGCAGGTGCTCAGAGCGTTCATACGATGTGAACAAGTTTCAGCAGCGAGTAGCCAACTATCCGTTCGACGACCACAACCCACCTCGTATCGAAGATATCCGTCCGTTTTGTGATGATGTGCACAAGTGGCTAACCAAGGACAAGCGCAATGTGGCAGCAGTGCACTGCAAGGCTGGCAAGGGCCGCACTGGAGTCATGGTCTGCTGTTACATGCTGCACAGCTGCCAGTTTCCAACAGCCGCTGAAGCCTTGAGTTTCTATGGCCAGAAACGGACCACCGATAAAAAGGTTATTGAGATGTTCAAATGATTCCATTTTCTTCAAGGGTAATACATTTTATGAGTTGTTCAGTAGAACGAGAAGTCACCAAGCCAACATCATTCAGCATGGTCAATCAATGCTACAAAAGCACCAATGGGTTGGTTCCATTTTTTTCCATGGGCACTTGGAACCCATTGGGAGTGAAATTACTTTTGGAAACAATCACGGGAAAGGAACGGTAGAACATAAGATATTGCTGAAGTGAAACGGCCCTCAGAAGCCATTCCGGTAGTGAACCGGCACTTGAAAGATATCACCTGAGTGAAATGATGCTCGGAAGCCATCGCAATGACTATTCAAATGTATAAAAATGAGTGTTTTTCCAAGAGTGAAAATTAGCCTTTCAATACATGAAAACCCTTGAAAAACTTTAGGTTTCATTTTCAAAGGCTACCTTGTTTTTTTTTCAAGTGAATTAAAACCGGTGTACTTTTTTTTAAGTTAGCGCAAAATGTTTATGTATGTGTTATGTTTAGGGCGTAACAATTCCAAGCCAGAGAAGGTATGTGGATTACTACGCTACTCTGGTGCAAGAAAATCTAGATTACCACCAAGTGGTGCTGCGACTTCGAGATGTTTACCTAGATCCTATTCCCAACCAATTCAGCAGTGGTCAAGGCAGTAAGTACTACTAGGGTGGTGTGCACATTCCATAATAAGGCCTTACTCTTAAAGTAAGTGAAGTTTAAGCAGAAAGTAGACAGAAATTTGGCGCAGATTAAGAATCCTTCATGATAAAAAACAGCAATAATTTACTTTGCTCAAAAGTAAAAGCCATACCCCAGATTAACCTCTCAAGTTAAGGGAAGAGTAAAAACAACGAGAAGGCCCGAGATTCTTATTAATGGGATTAATTGTGTGAACTTTTGCTATCAAAAAGTTGTATTGCTTATTATGAAAAAAAACCGGTTTATAGGTGAGGCATTTGTCTCTTTCCTATTGAATTACTAGCAGAATATATGACGGTACTGGTTTTGGACAATTATTGTGGTCGGTCGTGTCGGCCAAGGCTCGTTCAGGCGATTAATCAGGGACCTCCGTTCTCATCTCGTAAATATAGGCCTACGGATAACGACTACTGGAATGTGTGCTTCTAAGGAGACTTGGATGGTTGGTAAAACAAAAACAGGACTCAAATTCACTTTAAACATATTCCAGCAATATAAACGGACCAACAATGTTTTTTTAATTCTTGAGTTGTTTTTATTAACTGCCCTGTGTTATTAGATGGTATTAGACTATGACAACTATGATGCTTGCTCTTGAAAGGGCCTGCATTTCGTGTAATACGAGAAAGGTGGAGGTGGTCTCTTGTCAATTTGAATTACAAAAAAGTCGTGACTACGAGCATCGTGGCTAGGCAAGATCAACGATACATCTCCTCGCAGTTCCACCCCACTACAAGTTTAATCACATTTTGAAATAATGTTTTTGAAACTAACATATGAGCACTTGTCATTATATCTGTGATTTTTCATTAATCAATTGTTTGTTCATAATTATTGCGTATTACTGTATTAATTTCTTATTTGGCGTAATATGGCAACGCCGCACCAGGTGCAGGGTCGTCCCTTATCTTGAATTCTCGGGACCCTTTCCGGCATAGTAGTGGTGACTATGGACCAATATTCTTGACTCCCATTTTCAAGACTCCCGTAATCAAGCAATAAGTGGTGGATTATGCAATCAATTTGTAAAAAATACTTGCCAATGTGTAGGCAAATTAGCGAGATACAGTACCGGGAATTTTGTAATTTTTAGCCCAGAAAACCGGGAAAGATGCGTCAAGAATGAAAGAAAGATGCAAAGAATTTTATTTATATCTTGCTGACAACCCTGGAACTGTATGCTAAGCCGTATCCTCTTCCTACGACAATACCTGCAGTCTTCTGAAGTTGACTTCTTGAACAGATATTTTTGAAAAGACTCAAGTCCTGAGAGGAATTGTGTCACGTAAAAGTCTAGTTCTCCATGAGCCCTCCCTGACAAAATGGTTGGATCCGGAATTAGGGTTCTTGTCCAGGCTCACTTAGTCGTGTTTGACTACCTTTCTTGCCATTGGGTCATCATCATGTTTCTGGTCTGTGCCTTTCCAATACCTGAGTGACAATTCGCCCTCTCCAATGCTAAAAGTGTCAAAGGTGGCACACCAGCGATGACGAAAGCAGCATCAGCTGAGATGGTGCGGTATCCACTGCAAATGCGAAGTGGCATTCTCCTAGAGACTTGGTCCATCTTCAGCCGATTTTTTGCTGAGCTCAGGGACCTCTTCCAGATTGGTGTAGCATTCAGAGCAGTGGATACTACCACTGATGAAAGCAGTTTTCTCTTACTTGGACTGGGCCCATGGATGTTGCCCATCAGCCGACTGAGGCACCCTGCAACCCTAGCACTCCTCTTCACAGCTTCCTCCACGTGTACTTGGAATGATCTGCGATGGTCCAGCCATACCCCTAAGTACTTCAGTTTTGTACAAGGCTCAATAGTAGTGCCATTCACCTCAAAACTTAGGTTTCCAATGTATCTTCTTCCAGCCATGACTATATAGCTACTATTTTCTCTGGTGCAATGGCCAAACCACGTTCCTCCAGCTAAGAGCCCACCATTCTGATGGCATGGTTTGCTTTGACCATGAGCAAGTTCTCTGTTGAAGCTGATACCATCGGAGCCAAATCATCAGCATAGCCAACCAGGGATGCCCCGTGTGGTAGATCGAATCTGAGTACTCCGTCGTACATGAGATTCCACAGCGTTGGTCCAAGTATGGACCCCTGTGGCACTCTACTTGATACCTCCACCTGCAGGCATTAACTCTCAGTCTTAACCAGTATTCTTCTTCCTCTAAGGTAGTCCTGAATCATTCGGCGAAGGTAGTCGCTAATTCTTTGTTGTGCCAGTGCCTCCAGGATGTGTTTCCATGCTGCGCTGTTGTAAGCATTACATATGTCTAGAGTGATTACTGCCAGAATACGCCTTGTTCTTCTGTTACCGTTAGCAGCAAGGTCTACCAAGTCTGTAACTCTCTAGAGGGCATTCAAAGTCAAGCAGCCTTCTCTGAAACCAAACTGGTTGTCAGCTAGACCTCCTGAACGCCTCCTGAAAAATGTCTGCCTTTAATCTTTTCAGGAGAAGGTGTTCCAATAGTTGTCCCAGAGTATCCAGAAGTCACAGTGGCCTGTATGATGTAAGTTGTCCGGTTTGCCATTCTTTTTAAGCCTGTTTCCACTCCTCTGGAAAATGTTAGTATCTAAGAGTGCTGTTGAGCGTGTTCAGTAATTTTTCTGGGTTTATCTCTGCGGCCAACTTGACAGCCTCCGGTTGAATCCCATCTGGGCCTGGGCTCTTCGTTGTTATTATCTTCTTGCTAGCTTCTTGCAATTCTTCCTTGGAGACAAGCGGTATTTCTGTGGCTGCTATCTCTTCGAAACTAACAGCAGGATGTATTGGGAAAAGAGTCTCTACAACATGAAGTGTCGTCTGCAATGACAAGACCGGTAGGGACCTGTCAAATTTCTTCGTCACAATCCTATACCCATTACCCCAGACCTCCTCATTAACGCTCTCACAGACCTCCTTACACTGCAGATTTATGGAACTCAAAATTCCTCTGCGGAGATCCTTCCTTGCCTCCCTTAATACAGCCTTCAGATGATCAGGTCCATGCCCCATAGTTCTCCAGTTTTCTCTCATGAGTTGTCTTCTAGCCTTACACACTTACTCCTGAGTTCCCCTATTTCTTGGGTCCACCAGTATGGTAGCTTTCGAATTCTGAATGAGCCTAAGTAGCATACTTAGTTCTACTACAGAAACATTAGTTGTTGAATTAAAAGATTTACCGTATCACTAAGTTACATGAATTTCTCAATAATGATCACTGTTCTTTTTTTTCATTAAGCAAATTATCAAACACTTCATATTGTTTGTCGATGTCTGTGTAGATATTCAGCTAGTTATCTCCAACAAGAGAGAAGAAGGGACCAACAAAGTATTTTCTTCTACAGAGGTTAAGAAGGGCGATAGTCGAGTTTGCATACATCTTCCAGAAGATGTAATAGTCCAAGGAGATGTCAAGCTGGAATTCTTTAGTAAACCCAAGATGAAGATGGGAAAAGTAAGAAAGATAATTAAGTGAATATTCATATATATATATATTCTATATACTTTTAAAGTAATGCTAAGAAGTTCCATAGAGATTGCCTTTTTTTTAAATAAAGTGTAAACGATATGAGACAAACATCACATTTTGCAATCACAAATATTTTAAACATATTCCACAAGAACCTTTTTTATTAAAATCAGACTAATTTAGATACATACTCATATTTATTAGCCAATTTTATTTATTTTGAATATAATTTAAATTAGTAATGGGTTGAATTCAAATCTTCAAAACTAGTCTCTTTTACACCTTGGTGCTGTACGCAATCGTTGATTAACTACAGTAGTTTTCAAAACAATACAAAATAGTATTGCTTTGTATCCGACGTTGATTTTTTTTCAAGTTTAACATCAGCTCACTAAATTATGGTTTAGTTTTTATATAATACATGTTATTTTGTTCACAATAGACATTGTAGCCTTGAAATGAATGGTTTAAGTGGGCTACAGAAAACCCCTTGCATTTATATTTGGCAGTGAACACAGAAGAGTGAATTTTAATTCGGGATTCAAGATTTGAATAAATAGTTTTTCAGATTCGACCCATCACTAAAATAAAAATAAATCTTAATGTGTTGTAAGGACTTTAAAAATCATTAATAATTCTTAACACGATTACTAAAAACTAGTGTCCAACAGCATTACATGACCAAAATTGCATACACAAAATATAAACAATATTACTTAATTTATTAATTTTTGAGCCAAATCTTAAAACAAATAAATTCAACATAACAACTTGAGTTTAAATACCTCAATAAAATTTTAACCTAAGTTTATTTCACTAATGTTGGAGATTTCTTCAATGTTCACAAAATGGATTTTTTAGTAGCCATGAGTAAAATTTATTTCCAAACTGTTTATCTGAGTACAGTAGACTCTCGACTATCCGGCCTTTTGTGGCGAAAGGGTAGGCCGGATAACGTAAAGTTCGGATAGACCGGAGTTCATTGAACTTGGACTTCCGGGCCTATCTAGATTGATTTTTACGTGTTTTACGAACTGAATGAAACGTTTTAGCTGGTTATACAGTACTGTATTAAATTAGGCTATCACGTTTTGATCCAATATAACTTTTACAAATTTGGAACAGTGATGGGATGGTTTGTAAGGAAAATTAATAGTGCACGCACTATCTGTTTATCTAACTGTTTATCTGAGTACAGTAGACTCTCGACTATCCGGCCTTTTGTGGCGAAAGGGTAGGCCGGATAACGAAAGTTCGATAGACCGGAGTTCATTGAACTTGGACTTCGGGCCTATCTAGATTGATTTTACGTGTTTCTGAACTGAATCAAACGTTTTAGCTGGTTATACAGTACTGTATTAAATTAGGCTATCACGCTTGATCCAATATAACTTTACAAATTTGGAACAGTGATGGGATGGTTTGTAAGGAAAATTAATAGTGCACGCAAAATTGTTTGTTACAAGTTTAATTAATGCACTAACTGTACTCGTATTTATCAAAAACTGTACAGTACAAGTATACATTCTGTTATACATACTGTAATGGCATAATAATAATCATTGAGTATAATAAAAACAGTAGCTTACAATATAAAACAAAACAAAAGAAAAAGAAAAATTACTTTTTAAAAAAGTTTTTATAGGAAGTTGCCGTTGGTATTTGACCTTTTCCTCGCTGCAGTGTCTTGCCATTTTCTCATTAGGCATATGATTTCAGCTGCGGTTGCTGTGATGCATTGCAAATTAGCAGTTTCACAACTGAAGGCGTTCAAAACCATGTGTCGATTTGTAACGTTCTTTGTGGCCATGAAATTTTTAAAATTTTTTTACAAAATGGTAGGCCGGATGGTTGCGAGCCGGATAGTCGAGAGTCTACTGTACTCATTAATTAGGTTTTCTACAAAATTGAAGCATTTTAAACCAAGTAACTGTTCTTGGTCTATGAAACTGGCAATGAATCCAGTTATGAATATAACAACTTGGTTTCAGTAAATTGGTATTTTTAAAATACACATGTCGATATCAAAAATATATAAATTGATTATATATTAATTTATGTTTCTTCAATAAATTATTTGTTATCAGGAAAAGATGTTCCACTTTTGGTTCAACACATTTTTTGTGAGAGACCAAGAACCACCAGTACCTGAGCCGACGGAAAACGGCAACTCCGATTTGATTCCTGACCGATCCAGTCGTTCTTTTAGCTATGAAGAGCAGTCCCGCCACTCAACTCATGGTGAAACAAAGCCAAGGTATTAGCTACTTAATCTAAAATATCATAACTTAAGTCAAATATTTTTTAAACATGGAAAAATCCATCAAAAACAAAACAGGTTATGGTTTCAAAGTAATGGTAACAAAATAAATGATCAGTGATAAAATCTTCAAATGCAAACCTTTTCTTTAGTATATTTTTATTTATTCTTTTATTGTATTCACTGTTACAGGGCAGGATCATTGAATCTAGATGCTAGCGGTGCCAACTCTCGTCCTCTCATCCTTAGGATAAAAAAGTGGGACCTTGACGATGCCCACAAGGACAAAACTAACAAGCTGTACAGTTCAGATTTTAAGGTAAGCTTGAATTTGTTTTATTACATTACAGTTTTGATGAATGTTTTTCTGTTTTCAGACTTACAAAACTATTATTTTGTAAGCTATTTTTCCAGTAAATTAAGTTTTACTATTTTGTAACCTATTATTTTGACTTAACATAACACTCTTTTTGTTTAGACAAAGGCCCTAGTAGGGCTGAAAATTTGACATTATGTGTTCTTCTATGTGTTTCTACTTTATTCAAGTGAGCTTGTTCTCCTTTCTATTCCTTTTTAATAGCAAAACTATTACTTTGAATGACGTTTTGGTTAGGGATGGGTCGATTATCGGTTCCACCGGTTCTGGCCAGAACCAATAATCGATCACCGACATGGCAAAACATCGGTTCCTGGAACCGATGATTCGCTTGATATTTTTAGTTGCAGGTCTTAATTAATTTGTGATTTTTCTATCCGAAAGCGGCACTTAAAAGTCGAGCGGACCTTTGCTGATACCCGAAGACACGGGTGAATATTGAACCTCATCAATCCCAGTAAAATAAAACGTAATTCGTGCTTTAGAAATGCGGAGTGAGCGTATTGCGTCTTAATAATTGCCTTATTGGGCAAGACCAAATAAATGAATTCGCAAACAGTAAACAAAACAACCAGCTCGGCTTGTTGGTATCAATGCAATTTTTTTGACTATTGACTAGTTCCAATCATCGTCCATGCCATCTGTTACCCCGCAGTTTACGTAACGATAGCGTAGTTTGAGAGTTTCAACTCTCGATTTATCGCAAACATGAGTGATACGTGACGCGTTTTATGCGCAGGTGTGTCGTCTGTCACTGTCAGACAAACAATATGGCGCTTGATCGCATCGTCATTCGTACTCGTGTTACGAAATCATCAAATATAATATACATTGTTGCAATTTTGGAATTTTAATAAAGGAAAATAGTTTAAAACGAGTTTAAAAAATTAACCAGTCTAATTTTTTGTTGCAACATCGACAAAATGCTTCTTTATCAGTAAGTTCAGAACCTAACCTCACAAACTAAATCAAGCTCCAATCGAATCAAAACGTAAGCATAGCCTGTTGATTTTGGTTATTCAAATGGGTTTTTCATCCAGCTATAATAAATATGATGTATATTGTAATGCGATAAAAAAAATGTGTCATTTTATTACAGCCCAAAATTAAAATTCAGTTATTATCTGTTCAAGCTAGGGTAGTAGTAAACATGGTGTTTTCATTTTGTAACTGAATCTTGTTGTGATAGGGTGGAATAAGGAATAATTATCAATTACTTAAATATCTATTATGATTTCATATAAATTAGTTTAATATGACTGGTAGGCCTAGGTTAATTAAAATTTAATTGAACTTCTAACTTATTGGGCTATGTTGCTGTAGCCTTGCTTAAAGCTTGGGCCTAGCTTACTGCACCTTAATAATTGGCGTACACATGGATATATACCTATGGATTAAAGCTATGACAAACATGTCGGACCTCATAGTTGCTCAAGTGACTTTGGCGATCATCTGGTTTTATTTAACAAAGAACCGGTAGAACCGATAACTGATGACCAAAAAAGCTGGAGAACCGATAACCGGCAAAATTTTGGAACCAACTCAGCCCTAGTTTTGGTGTTTTTATGACCTTTGTAGACAAAATAACATTGCCAGGAGAACATTCAACGCAAAAAAATCTATCTAGATTTTTTAAGCTTTTGCTGCTGCTTTTGATTCCTTCAAAAAAATAGTGATCTCAAATTTATTGTTCCTTGGTAAGGGATTCAAAACTCTGTTTGGACTTCAGTTCAAGTTTGGAATTCCTACTGGAAACCATTATCAGCAATTTGCTTCTTCCCCACATTCGTTCTATTTTAAGGTCACCATTTTGTTTTCGAACTTGTCCTTTCTCATTTCTCAAGATAACATTTACTCTTTTTCCATTGGTTTGTATTTTGTACCTGAAATGTTGCTGTTTACTGGCATTAATTCTCTATTTTTTTTTCAATCTCCATCAGAGCTCACACATGTCACTTTCACTGGTTAAGAGTTGACTCCTCCTCCACTGATTACAACACTCAATACTGTTGTGATTGTGCACCTGCCTCTCCAGATCCCTCCTGAACGGGTTGTCTTGTTTTGCAGCTCTGTATTCACACATTTGCCAAACTATGTTAGCCACAAAAGTGCCACTTATCAGCCCTACATCCCTGTATCAACAAAGAAAACTACAAATCTGTGAGTAGGATTAGAAAGAGAGAGTTTGTAGGATATTTTGATACAATGAACACTTAAATTATATTGTTACCGTTTCTAGTACATAGGTTTTCAAAGCCAACATCAGAGAAAGGAACAGAGTATAGATTTTCTGTTGTATCTGACTTTTGTCTTTTGTGTGAAGCTTACCAGTTACTGGTATGTGTCTTGTTTCAGGTTAGCTTAGTGATGGAGAGAGTTGGAGGAGAGGTAGAACCTCGAACATGGCCGAGTATCACCAAGGTGACACAGCAAGACACCCCGAGTGAATCATCTGAGGCAGAGTCAAGTGAAGCTTCTAGTGGGGAGGAGGATGAGGAAGGTTGGGAATCAGGTCAGTATTTATTACTAATTACTTAGACCCTTTAAGCTGTATTTTTTAAATCTAGCTCACAGGGGTGGACAATTCTCAACATTTTTGGGATGTTAAAATGAATTTTTAGGAAGCCAGGTATGATACAGTTTTTAATTTGGGACTATTTTTTGCAAGGAGACTTCGGTTACTTCTGCCAACAGTTGTGGACACAGATTCTGGTAATGCAATTGCTTAGTAATGATTGCAAACAATCAATTTTGGTCACACAAACATCAAGTAACGATTGCAGATGCTAAAACCAAAGTCCCAACAATTTGTAACGATTGCATACGTCGGTTGTGCGATGGTCATGCAACACACTTATCAACAATCGTAAATGTTAATAAGAGTCTTTCAACTACTTATTAAACACAGCAGAGGCTGACAGGGCGTTTATGGTCCTGAACTCGTTATGAACGGTTGCGGATGCTAAATGAAGGTTGATCACAGTTATGTACCTAAGTAACTCACAGAGGTGTGCAAGAGCAGGTTTTTAAGGTCAAGACGAGATCGAAGGAATTTTTTTAAATTTTCTGTAGATTCAAAAAAACATTATTGGCTACCTTACAAGAGTCATATTTTGTTTGCTGCTTTACTTTATTACTTACAACAAACAGTCATTCAGCCTCCGCAATCCTTTATACCATACTCAGAACCGTCATTTGGTATCTCCATAATCATCACCAAGGCAGTTGTTACTCAGCAGTTTAGGGTAATTTGGTGTTTTAACTATTTTAAGAAATAACTCAAATTCACTTAATGTAGCGAAATAATGTCTTGTCCCAAAAATTTTTAATATTTAAGGGCTGGTTTATTTCATACAATTTTGACTTAACTCATACCTAAAATCCCAAAGACTTCAAATTTCCTGTCCTGTCCCAAAATCACAAAGTTGATAAGTTCACCCCAACTGGTTACCTCAGTAACCTCCATAGTTAACAAAGCCTTCAGCTACTGGTAGTCATCTTCCACCAAGGCTGCAACTCCTACACAAACAAATACCAGGCTCATCTACCTTGGTCATCAGCACAGTTCATCTCTTTCTTCATTCATCAACCAGCAGATCAAAAAAACTTCAATATAGCTGCAGAAAATTAAGTTCTTTCTTATAGGTGTTAAGGGGAAGACGGTTTTAAATCACAGAAAAATAACCAAGTGAGAATCAGATAAAATCTAAATTTTGGAAATCAAGACGAGACAGATAAATTGAAAAGCAAGATCTTGTTATATCATATTCTTTTTAAGGTTATGTGTAATGTTAGAATAAAGATCACATATTTAAAAAATTTAAAGTACTGTGAAATAGTTTTATCAGCCTTTTGCAGTTTGTATTAGGCAGTTAAAAAGTTCATGTATGAACTGGCAGAGTTGAATAAACAGTTATTACAAGTCCTTTACAAATCCTTTACAAGTCAAGGTATTATTACTTCTATTAGTAGCTGTTAAAGTTATATCAGTACCATTTCTCATTGGACAAGTCAATGTCAGCTATGAGCTAGATATCAGTCACGGATGCATCACTTACCTGTTCCCTACCCTAAACATAAATCTCGAAACCGTCAATTGCTCTTTGCAAGAGCAACTTATCTGCTACGGATGTTCCAATTATTTGCCAACTAAATTATTGGCGAAGCGCTGGATATTGGTAAAACACCTCTAACTTTCAAAATATAACACAAATCAATGTAATTTCTTTACCACAATGTTGTAAGATTAATTATTAATTAAAGTAAAACTATTAAGAGTCCAAATATATAATTCCAAGGTGTAAAACTAATTTTAACTTTTTTATTTAAAATGTTTTTGACACTTCTGTGTATTTTAAAAACGGTTTGGTTGTGTGAGTTGTATATTATTGTACACGTATTATTGTACACAGAAAACATTAGTGTTATCAATGAGACAATATTGTGTAAGTTTTAGCTACAAAACTTGATGGTTATTTAACCTAAAGTGCCATAGGCCTACCGTAACTAGGCTGTGCTGCACTTGCTGTCTAGTTAGGCCTTTCAATGTCTTGAAAACCAATGTGCCCCACTTCACCCCTTACTTTTAAATTCTAAATATTATAATGTCAATTCTATAAAATACAATAGTAAACCCATAGTTACTCTATAAAATCGTAAAACAAAATGGAACAACTTGATCATCTTTACCCAATCATCACAACTAATAAACCACTTGGACTTTCATTTTGACAGCTGTTTAACTTTGGACCAGACACTACCAATATTGCAAAATCAAATCACCTACAATAACTTAATAATATAAAACATTAATATGTACTATTATGTTACTTTTAAGAGTAATGTGGTTGCGAGCAGTAAGCAACGTAAAGACGCAATTTATTGTTAATAAACTACAGACTTACATCAGAAATAACAACAAGTGCATAGACACACATTCTCATGGTGACCGCCTGAACTACTACTTTATAGACCCTTGTAAAGAATAGTGTTATCGAGGATGAAAGCGCATCACACTGATAATAGTAACTTTAACTCTCTAAAAACAAACAATTTTCAGCAATTATAAATTGTGTAAAAAGGTCTTGTCTTGAACACTAAAAATCTTGCATACCACTACTTGTGTACTATTTCAATTTTCTCAATAGTCTCCAATTTAGGACTACATGCATCCAGCTTCTTGCAAACTTCTGCGACTTAATGTATTTTCTGTACTTAATGAAAATAGCTCTTAAAATACTGGACTTTATAATTAAGAAACAAGTCTATGCAATACACGCTGTGCTCTCTGTACATCGATGGATAAAAGATCATACACCGGTAATTCATGTTGTATTCAACTCTGAATATTCTAAACAGGTGTTTTATTTGTTTAGGATAGATCGGACAGTGTAGTGTTACCTAAGGTCAGTTATTGTCGTTACTAACTGGAACTGCTAAGCTTATGGCATGTTTGTGCTGCAGTTAGAACTAGTCACTAGTTTTACAGGCTCGCTAGCTTTCCAACTTCATTCACAGTGATTGTTTCTTTCATCATCATCAATAGTTTGTCATTACCATCAAGATTGATACAGTACTTTAATTTGGTGTTTGATGTTGAACATATAAACATCCTCCAATAGAATTTTTGACCAAACCAGTTTTATTATGGTTACTTTGTTGTAATAATTAAAGCTAGTAAAAAATGTTAAGTGAAGAAGAAAGTTTTTGTCGTTTTGAAACCTTGGGCCATGTTAGGCTAAATAGAGCTAATTAAGCATCACACAACTTCAGGCCCTGACCAGACAAGATGGAAGAGAAAGGAAAATTGTTAGAAAAATGTTAAGCATTATAAATACTGAACCACAAACATACAGACACGGTAGTATTAAAGAAATAAAGGAACACTCCCCTATCGACTGCACACGGCATGCTCGAGTCATTAAGAAACAAAGATTGAAATTCTCTGGCCGTATTAAAAATACAATTTTCCAGACTAACAAAGTAAGTTTTAGATTGAAACTCAAAATTTGGTGATAGTAGAAACTATCAAAAGGATCGTGACTGTTAAAGAAGATTTAGAAGCAGCTGGTAACATACAATCGGATATTGACAATAGAAACGCATTTAAACAAAAAGTGTTTGATAGGAAAATTGGTCAAAGGGAAGTTCCTAAAACGAGAAGAGTTGCCTGGATGAAAGAAAACAAGTTCACTCAGAAATGATGAAGCAAGTCTGGGCACAAAGAAAGTCTAACTTTTCAAGGCAGCGTTAATATCTTCGCATGGTCCGGCTGAGCCTCTATGTGAACATTTTTAACTATAATCATGTGATAACTTAGTAAATTAAAGTACTAAAGTAAAAAACTAATTACTTGCAATTACAGGTTTTCTGGTTGTAGCCTTATTTGTTAGTTGATTACTGGGGCTTTTTCTGGTTGAATAGTTATAAAAATACACTAGGTAATTTATCATTTTGCTAGTCATTTGCTACATTATCTATCTCATAAATTGTCAAAATATTTAGGTTTGAAAATAAATGTTTACTGAGTCTTGGCTTTTTTAAACATAACTCATATAAATTTTCTTAAATTTGGTACAAACTTTCCTTTTGTTCGTTCAAGTTCAATAGGCATAATTAAATATAAAGTAGACATTTGGCCAAATTTGTAAATTAGCGGTTTAAATTATTTAATGTTTTAAGATTAAAAGCATATTCAACTATAAAACGTTTAGAATTCTTTATGGACTATTTGAGCTAATAACACATTTGTATTAGTCTTTTAAAATCTGTTTAACTTTGGACCAGACCACTACCAATATTGCAAAATCAAATCACCTACAATAACTTAATAATATAAAACATTAATAATTAATATGTACTATTATGTTACTTTTAAGGGTAATGTGGGTGCGAGCGGTAAGCAACGATAGTAAAGATGCAATTTATTGTTAATAAACTACAGACTTACATCAGAAATAACAAGTGCATAGCCACACATTGGTGACTCATGGTGACTGCCTGAACTACTACTATATAGACCCTTGTAAAGAACAGTGTTATCGAGGATGAAAGCGCATCACACTGATAATAGTAATTTTAACTCTCTAAAAACAAACAATTTTCAGCAATTATAAATTATTATACGCAAATTATAAATTGTGTAAAAAGGTCTTGCCTTGAACACTAACATCTTGCATACCACTACTTGTGTACTATTTCAATTTTCTCAATGGTCTCCAATTTAGGACTACATGCATCCAGCGTCTTGCAAACTTCTGTGACTTCATGTATTTTCTGTACTTAATGAAAATAGCTCTTAAAATACTGGACTTTATAATTAGGAAACAAGTCTATGCAATACACACTGTGCTCTCTGTACATCAATGGATAAAAGATCATACACCGGTAATTCATGTTGTATTCAACTATGAATATTCTAAACAGGTGTTTTATTTGTTTAGGATAGATCGGACAGTGTAGTGTTTACCTAAGGTCAGTTATTGTCGTTACTAACTGGAACTGCTAAGCTTATGGCATGTTTGTGCTGCAGTTAGAACTAGTCACTAGTTTTACAGGCTCGCTAGCTTTCCAACTTCATTCACAGTGATTGTTTCTTTCATCATCATCAATAGTTTGTCATTCCCATCAAGATTGATACAGTACTTTAATTTGACGTTTGATGTTGAACATAATTATAAACATCCTCCAATAGAATTTTTGACCAAACCAGTTTTTATTATGGTTACTTTGTCAATATTAATTAAAGCTAGTAAAAAAATGTTAAGTGAAGAAGAAAGTTTTTGTCGTTTTGAAACCTTGGACCATGTTAGGCTAAATAGAGCTAATTAAGCATCACACAACTACAGGCCCTGACCAGACAAGATGGAAGAGAAAGGAAAATTGTTAGAAAAATGTTAAGCATTATAAATACTGAACCACAAACATATAGACACGGTAGTATTAAAGAAATAAAGGAACACTCCCCTATCGAGTGCACACGGCATGCTCGAGTCATTAAGAAACAAAGATTGAAATTCTCTGGCCGTATTAAAAATACAACTTTCCAGACTAACAAAGTAAGTTTTAGATTGAAACTCAAAATTTGGTGATAGTAGAAACTACCAAAAGGATCGTGACTGTTAAAGAAGATTTAGAAGCAGCTGGTAACATACAAACGGATATTCACAATAGAAACGAATTTAAACAAAAAGTGTAGGATAATTGATAGGAAAATTGGTCAAAGGGAAGTTACTAAAACGAGAAGTGTAGCCTGATGAAAGAAAACAAGTTCACTCAGAAATGATGAAGCAAGTCTGAGCACAAAGAAAGGCTAACTTTTCAAGACAGCGTTAATATCTTCGCATGGTCCGGCTGAGCCTCTATGTGAATATTTTTAATAATAATCATGTGATAACTTAGTAAATTAAAGTACTAAAGTAAAAAACTAATTACTTGCAACTACAGGTTCTTTGGTTGTAGCCTTATTTGTTAGCTGATTACTGGGGTTTTTTGGTTGAATAGTTATAAAAATACACTAGGTAAATTATAATTTTGTTAGTCATTTTCTACTATATCTATCTCATAAATTGTCAAAATATTTAGGTTTGAAAATAAATGTTTTACTGAGTCTTGGCTTTTTAAACATAATTCATATAAATTTTCTTAAATTTGGTACAAACTTTCCTTTTGTTAAATTGTTTAAGTTCAATAGTTTGCAAAATATGAATACCAAACGTTGACATTTTGGGGAATTTTTTTAGAAGCGGTTTAAATTATTTAATATTTTAAAACTGTAAAAGTCATCCAACTTCGATGACGTTTGAATTAAATACTGTATGTCTGATTTAAATTAATTAAAAAATAAATCCTTCATGTATTTATTGAAACTTGTAGTAAAAATCTACATAAATTGAGGTCGAAGCATAACTGTGAGCTTAGCGAACGGCCTCGTAACATCCATGAGGACCTAAAGCTGAGGCTGAAGGCCAAAGTGAGGCAGTAAGCGAAGCGAATTAGAGTTACTTTAACCATAGAATAAGAGCAGTTTTCATTCTGTGACATATGGTTTCCTGCCCTCAAGGTGTGATGTAAACCATTTCAATGTGACATCTGCATACCTAAGTTTTCTAGTGTTTCGATCAGGCTCCTATGATACACACTATTTGAGGTATAGGTGTTTGTAGCTAGAATGACAAACACATATTTTGTATTTTGATAGAACAATAATTTATTAGATGGCACCCCTAATGAATTTAAAACAAAAAGTGTATTTCTCTACAGTGGTGCTGTTCTATAAAACTGTTTGTTTTGATTATATTATACATTATGATTTTTCATTTTGTATACACAGTTAAAAAAATGTCACCTGTAAATTTAAAACGAGTTTTGTAAGTTAAAATGATTGTTATCCATGCTGTCACTCTATGGTAAGACCTAGACTTGCAACCTTGATATACACACCAATCTTGAACCATAAAACCTGTTTTATTTTATAGTTATTTCGCTTAATACATTGTGTTAGTTAATATAGAGTTTTATGTTCCAAGACCTGGTCTTCGAAGAGATTCCTATAGTTTTCAGTTTTAGCCTTCTGCCTTATCTCTTTTTACATTTTCACATATACACCTCCACTTATAGATAAAGTGTTGTACTCATTTACAAAAGTTGAACATAGACTATGTTTTCAGTAATCAAGGACTCTTTCATCTTGCCAGACTGCTTAGTTTTTTAAGTTAAATTGATAATTTTCTCTACAAGCAGCTCTAGTATGTTCTATTTTGCTGTTTAGAGCACAGCCTTACCCGGCTGCATTGCGGTTTTCAGTTTTTTATTTGGTTCATTATGTTCAGCTTTTAGAGGTATCATCATTTGAAACATCAATGGTTGGCAGTATTGTAATATTATAAGTTTTGACTTTTAAGTGTTAAAAGCTAATTTTGGCTATTCTTGACTGTTTTTAAAAACCGTTTACTATATTTTGTAAAATTGGTAATTTTGTATGTAGATTTACGGTTGGTGTTTTCTTTTTTACACTATTGGATTGACCTACGAACTGAGCCAACATTTCATTTCCTTTTTTTATGTTAGTTCCCCGAAAATAAAACAAATTAAATTTGCTAACTATTGGGTTTTAGGTAATAAAGTGATAGCTTATTTATGTTTTTAGCTGCTATTTTGCTGACATAGGGCGGAACATTTTAGTGTAACTATATCTTTTCAAAGGCAAGAAAAAGCCTATTGAAACAAAAAAAACTGAAATGACTTAATATTATAATGTGCTAGTTTTAAACTTCAGCTAGCTGGTCTTAACATAAAAACATTTCTTTTAATTTAAACTTTTAACTAGGCTTATTGTAGTGCTTCCAAATTACAGTGCTTGTCAGTAGTTGAAAAAATTATTTATTTGAAAGGATTGACTAGTAAATCAAGTTTTTACAGTTAAAAAGAGGACCTATTTCAGTGAATTTTATGACAAGAATACTTTTTTAAATTTACTGCTTCAAGGTGTAAAAATTGATTTAATTGTGTGCAGTGGACCAATCTGAGACCAGAGTTGGAAGGTATCGTCTGCTTTCTGACCCTGACTTCAGACATGAGGAATTCTTTCATTCGTGATAAATCTAACCATTTACACAATAAACATAGTGGTAAGCATTGTCAGTTTTATATCCACACCACTCATGTCATTTCATCTGCATTGTTTGGAGTTTTGTTTTTGAAGTACCTTACCTTGCTTATTCATTTGTACTTACCCCTCACGTGCGCTTGCCACTTAAACATTAACAGTAGCTGTAAATGTACAAGCATGAATCCCTCAGTTTGTGTGTTATTTTAGTTGGTATTGCATTTTGTGTTTGTTAACATGTAAAGTTATCTAATCACGGTTGCTTTCAGTGGTGGTCAAATTTAGATTCAGGATATGTAACCTATAACATAAATGTTTTTCATGGGTTAGTCTTAATCTTGTATCAAGAGTTTTTAGGAAAATTATGAATGGAAACTGACAGGACTTAAAATGAGTGGTGGACACTTAAACTATTTTGATTTCAGGACTAAAAATTTCAAATATATATAAAAAACTTTCAAAGATTTTTTGGATGGGACAAGGTTGAATAAGCCTAAAATATATGAACAACTTTTAAGTTGACAACGGCTGAAGAACATTGCTGACAACCTTAGAGGTTATAGTTACCTCTGTTGTATTAGTTTAACACTCGAGATGGGCCATCTTTTGGTCGTTCGTTAATAATTTTGACCCAGGGTGTCTAGTAGTCTTGGTAACTCTGGAAGTCTGGAATTAGTCTTGAATTTAATGAGGTCTGGAATTAGGATTGAATTTTGTCATAAACACCTGGAAAGTCTGGAATTTATTAATATTTACAATTTAATTACCAATATACAAATTAACATTGTGTTGGTAATGAAATTAATATGTTGAAGTTTGAGTGTATTCACACAGTCTACAATTATGGTTTGTTCCCGAAACTAGTGTCTGCTACAGCCTAGTTGTTGATATTGCCACTAATTCTTATTGCACGCACCGTGTAGCCAAATAGCGCCGTCACTTGACAAGCTACCTGCGCTATGCAAATAATCCTTGTGGGAAGCAGGCTTTCTATGTCAAAACTGATTAATTTAATAATAGCACGCGGGCCAGGTGCCTGGTCCAGTTGATGTGCGCTGAGATTAGTTGGCCACAGATTACCTGTAATTTAAAGCTTCTCACATATTTGCTGAATTCCAACACTGATACTAGGATTCGCAATTCCGAAACTAAGCGCCCACATAGTTTTAATTCCTGGCTCAATTTGGATGATTCTCGATTTGGATACTGATTCTCAATTCCAGGTTCGATTCTCGATGCCATATTCAATTCTCAATTTCAGTATCAGAAACTTCCGGAAGGAATGGGTAATGCAGTCGACTTAACCAGCAGGAAACTTTATCGATTCTCAATTGCAGGAAATTGGTTATAGCCTACTACTTATGCGTATTTCTACCCTAATTTATTTTAAAAAACTGTGCCACTGCACTCTATACAGAATGTGTTGCTGATTTGTAGTCAACAGACTGATGGATTTTACCAGTTTAAAAATTAAATGTAACCGGCTCCTCTCAGCAATACAAAACACACACATCATGATCCGATCAAAACAACCGCGTGTCGCTTGACGAGCTGTCAAACAGAATGGACTCTTCCAACCCTCCGGTTAGCTCCCCACACTTTGCAGAAAAGTTGGTTTGTCCACTCACGCACCGTGCAGGGAGTAGCTAGCAACACCGTTTCAGCAATGCACATTTCGATTCCGGAATGGATTTCCGATCATTCGATTCTCGATACCATGATCGTTTCCCAATTATTGATTATGCAATCGATTCAGGATCCTTTATTCTTCCTGTGGTATCGGAATTGACCCAAAACTACAATTTTTCATCAGATTCAAAATTGGATCGCTCGTTTAGTCGCTGGAAATAAAATTCAAAATGTGAACAAGTAGTTTTTTTTTCAATATCTTAATCCCCCAAAATCCTAACTTAATTTTTGAATTTTTCAAAAATCTCTCTTAGTGAGAGATTTGCCTACACTCTAAAAAGCATGTTCATGCAAAAATTCAAGTTCCTAGGCTTTGTAGTTTCTTTCAGCAATGATGAGTGAGTCAGTCAGGACAAAGCCTTTTATAGTTAGAAAGATTTTAAGTCGATGAAAATACTGTTTTATGTTATGAGTAAGGATATTTTAAGTTATGTCGGTATCGGTTCACAAAGTTATCAAGGACATAAGCGCTCCACGCCTTATATTCTGGCCTGTGTAGGC
The DNA here is from genome assembly GCA_018831715.1 of Matsumurasca onukii. NCBI lineage: Eukaryota > Metazoa > Arthropoda > Insecta > Hemiptera > Cicadellidae > Matsumurasca > Matsumurasca onukii. The sequence continues at coordinate 48,123,245 of CM032060.1, forward strand.
AACAACGGAGCACTACCTTGCTACATGGCGAAGCAGTTAAATGTGCCAATACTTTTGTTCTTATCTTTAAATTATGACAGCAGTTTGTTTCGTCCTTTCAACAGATAAGAATTAAGTCAACAGAGTGTACTTGACAAGTCAATTGACTGGTCTGTCATGCTCGGTTGTGAATCAAAACATAAGACTGGTGTTAGGTTCTTGTTCTTTGATGGTTTTTAGATGGTACAAACATTATACCATAAACAATAAACATGTTGACGTTCATCCATCACTTGGTGTTGCGGTATCAACGAGGGGTTCATCACTAAACAATTTTGTGTACACCTCTACTTCTACTTTGGCTACTTTACTTCTACTGCTACTTTGACCTACATCAGCTACTCCAATTCTACTTCAGCTACTTTACTCCTCCTCTGCTACTTTACTTCTACTCGCTACTTTACTTTACTTCTACTTTACTTCTACTTCGCTACTTCAATCTACTTCAACTACTTCATTCTACTTTGGCTACTTCAGTCTACTGTAGCTACTTTTAAGTATTACACGTGTAATTCAGCTACTTAAGCCTACTTTGGTTACTTCATTTTACTTTAGCTACTTTGAAGTATACTTAAGCAGAAAATCGCACTACTGGCAAGTATAAAATGATTTTATCCCAGAAAACGCGACGCACCTACCACTACTATGTTGATGGCCACTAGACCTGAGTATCACTGTCCTAGTCCTGAGTTTTAAACTCATAAAATTATTCCCATATGTTTTGGGCACATATGGGATGGGCGGCGAGCCTATTCACGCCTATTTTGCAATACTCGGAAGTGGCTCGGGCAGCTTGACTTTAAATTAGTGAACGTTTATGCCTGCTGAGGGCTGGGATGTCGTAAGGGCTAAGCATTGTTCAAAATTATGCTAAATATTAGAAATCGTGACAGACGTAAGGGTGTAAAATGTCGGCTACTTTTATACTTTGTAAAACTGCGAGTTTTATACTTCCGTCACGTTTTGATGAGAACCGATCTTACTAGTTTCTTTTGTTGTTCTGGCGCACAAGATAATACAATATATTGGATTATAAATTATTTATATTTATGAAACTTACATTTTTATCAAATAACTTTTTATTTAATAAAAAGCGTTAAGCATATGTTTTGTTTGAAGAAATGGAGGTTTGAGTGAAAATGAGGCACAAACACCACGCACTTATGATATGAACTGTAGTCAAAAGTTCATTTTAGCGAAGGTGTGCACCGCATTTGCCTACATATCCCAGTTATTTTGGAACGGTGATAGTCATTTAATGTGAACGTTTTTTTTGTATTTGAATAATGAATATCCTAATACAAGTTATTACCGCTTCGCAATTTCTGTGTCGACTGAGGCCTGAGTGAATACGTGTATGTGAAATGCTGGGTGAGCATTTGGCATTAAAACTCGTACTTCAATCTACAGTTTCTGGGAAATTCACTAAGCTCTCTGTGACACATCGCCTGTCGTTCTCAAGGGGTTGTCGAACTGGGCCAGCGGTCAGAAAACCCCTAATTAAACGCTAACTGGACCAGTGGTCAGTGCAAGGGTCGCTTTCAAGCTGGGCCAGTGGTTGACGTAGAGGGTTGAGGGGTGGGGGAGGGTTGGAAGGGCTACTACTATTGTAGGGGTTCTATTGTGGAGGGCCACTATTGTTGTAGTGGCTGAATTTCAACTGTCACTCCTAAAAGCGAAAGTTCAAGGTGATCCGAATTGCCACCCCGTGAATATCGATGACCAATTATCGTACGCATCACTTCACCGTTGACAGGCGGACTATATAATTATCTGCTGTAAGGCAAAAGTTTGAATGAATTTTTAATAATTTTGAATCATGATTAGGCATTAATGTATAATTTTTAAACCAAAACAGAATGAAGACCCGTTCTATAAATTGCATTTATCGTTCAACCCAATAAACACGGGTTTAAACGCCTTGGTAACGTAATAATAAACTTGTTTCATTTGAGTGTTACGTATCGTTTGTGTTCACTAAGCTAAAACTATATAAGGTGTAGAGATTGCAAAAGTTTAGATATGTTTCACAAATATTCGACAGTGTCCAACTTTGCTACTGGTTACTTTTTTAGTTAGTTGTATTGTTTGGGTTCTCGTACTGAGACTATAAAATGATTAACAGTGGAAGCTGTGGGGCCGCGTGTCAAAGACCTATCAATGTGCACTGTAGTTGCTGATCCATGTTCACAAGGTGGCAATTCAGATCACCATAAACTTTCACTTTTAAGGGTGGCAATTGGAATCCATTCGTTGTAGTAAAAGGTAAAGGTAAAAGGTAAAGTTTGCCTTTTATTTAACGAGGCAAAGTTAGGACTACAAAGTCCTCTCTACCACTCAACCTCGACCTTTACCTAGCGTCACCATATTAGTCACATTACAAATTGTGTTGTGACTGGGGATCGAACCCGCCACCGAGGAATGAGCTCTCGAGTTGCGCCACATACCAACCGCTTAGTAGTAATAGTAGGCCTAACTTTACAGTCTTAGTTGACCAGTTAATTTTTGAGACGACGAGCCTTTATTAAAAAATTGATTTACCAAGTACGATCTATGTATTTTGAATACTAACGTACGTGTTTGTGCAGATTTTATTTGTTAAACACAGAAGATCATAGTTTCAAAATATAAAGTGAAACTACAGTTCAGTACTTTTTGAGTTTTGAGAGGCGGACAATATCAACACCAGAGTCGGCAAAAGGGAGGGGGAAGGGGTGCCGAAAGGTTAGTCACCTCGGGAATCCCGTTCTACTGAGAGTTGATCACTGGCCCACCGGAACCGACCCTTTGGGGTCGACCCCAAAACTGCTTTGGAAAGGATTAACCACTAGCCCAATTCGGTGTCACCCGTTTTCAAGTCCCAGAAGAAGCAAGTGTCACGATCCTTTTAGATCTGCACTTAGCAAAACCCAAAAGCACCACTAGAGGCGTAAGGTTTGCTCAAGCTAATGTAGAAACTCAATAAAACTGGAAACAATACCACTTCATTATGTCTTTTTCAACTTATTGAAATTTTTCGATTTTATTATATGAGGATTTAAACTAGAAATGATCAAACTAATGAACACCAAATATTTGATACAACAATCGGCTATGGCAGTACGCTCAAATACAAATGTAGTTTCTGGCCGCACAAAAACATGTGATTTTTATGTACGTTAAATAGACAACAGGCTGTTTTTTTTTCAATTTTAAGCACAGGCGGAGATTTACTAATCTCCGGTAAAGTTGTTAACAATATGCAGTGTTTAAATTTGTACAAAATACTGTAATTGAATAAGACTGTCCTTTTTCCGTTCTTTAATAATCAGAGTGTCTCGAATATAGTCCTGGGTGGTGCGCTGTTTGTTCCCTCCCTTTCCAAACCTACTGTAGAAGACCTTCCCAGAAATGAGAAATCTGAGACTCGAGAGGGTCAGGGCCGCTTCCGGTATGGATATGAGTCACCTACTGGGACAGGTTTGACTCTGTAAACAATCTTTCTTCATAGATATATTTTTAAAGACTTGACGTGCTTGCGAACCTTTTCTGAGTGTTACTATCAAAAAAATAATTTTTATCGGCCTTCTAACAACTTGTCAAATTGAAGTTAAAGTTCACCTAATTTGAATATATTTCTCTGTATTTGGTAACAAAATAATCGAAGACAAAATACTCGTATATGGGAGGTGGTTGGGGGAAGCCTATCAGCTCCGCAGACTACTTCAACTACTTATATTCCGAAATAACTAAAGTTTTGTTTCATTTAATACTTATAAATACCAATGTTAAGTATATGTCAGAAGTTTATTATCACAAGTTTGAATTGCATTGTTATCTTTCTTATTATTTACTTCAATATTACAACTCAGCATGTCTAAATTTATCTTACAATAATTAATTTAAACACATATATCTTTTAAAACTCATAAAAAGAACACAAGATAAGAAGGAGACACTATCCTCTCCAAACCTTTGAAGAAATTGCTGCTAAGTTAAACGGATCTAAATTCTTTACCTTGATTGCAGAGAAGAATTTTGGCAAATAAGAGTTTCACTAAAAACGTCAAAATATTTGACATTTTCTACGCCATAGGGCAGGTATTCTTATCTTATGATGCCTTTTGGAATCGCCTCCGCACCAGAAATTTTCCAGGAGAGAATGAGTTCTATACTCGTACTTATGGAATAGATGGTGTTGAAGTTGCAATGGATGACGTTTTAATTCACGCAACAACAAAATATTTTAAAGGGTCATACCAGTAAGGTAATGAACGCTTTGAACGCGGCCCACCTAAAGCTAAGAGAGAAAAATGTATTTTTGGAGTAACTGAAATCAAATACTTATACTTCAAGCTACTTTATTCTACTTCAGTCTACTTCATGCTACTTTTTTCTACTTCAGTCTACTTTATTCTACTTCAGTCTACTTCAAGCTACTTTATTCTACTTCAGTCTACTTTAAGCTACTTTATTCTACTTCAAGCTACTTCAGTCTACTTTGAAGTATACTTCAGGATCACATGTACACCTACTTTAATAGGTGATGACCCCCTCGGGTATCAAATTCTGTGGTCACCACTTACAAACCAATAATTATGTCTATTGACTGTCTAGTGACGTTGGTTAAGGTTGAGTTTAAGTGTTAGAGTGGACTTTGTAGTCCTAACCTTGCCTTGTTTAAAAAAGACAAACCTTACCTTTTACATGAAATGTACGGTCTCACAATCGTCAATTATATCAATCTAATATTTAAAGAATTTGAGATAAAAAGGAATGTTTAAATGTTCAAATTAATTTGTATGAATTCCGAATTTGTCCACCCACGCACCGTGCAGGCAGTAGCTAGCAACATCCTTAGGCTATTATTAAGCTATGGTAATAGCTTAGCGTAGCTTAGTTAGGCTATGATTAAGCCATGTAATATGGCATAATATAAGCCATCTTCTCTTTAAATGTAGACTTGTGTTTTCTGTCTTTTCTGTGTTTACTTGTTTACTGTTCTTTGTTCTTGTGTTTTCTTGAGTTTTCTGTCTGTGTTTTTTCACTTAATAATTTTTATCCCCGAGATCAATTAAGTTATAAACTAAAAACTTTGCACGCTTGTTAGTATAATTAAAACCAATATTTAACAAATAAATTTGGCTAATTTTCACTTCCGGTTAAAAAATGGTGGCCATATTAAATTTTCTAAGCTTAATAACTCAAAAGCCTTAATCTTTATGGCAACTATACAAGGATAACAATATGTGGCAAATGTATTTACAAACATTTAAAGACCAAGTTTGTTGTTTTCAGACAAATATTAACGGAGAAATTTAAGTTTTCTTGAGCGCACTCCTGTACTGTATTTATGTTTCTTAAATGTAAACAAAGAAGTGCGCTCAGGAAAACACATATTTCTCTGTTATTATTTAACACAGAACAACAAACTTGGTCTTTAAATGTTTGTAAATACATTTGCCACATATTGTTATCCTTGTGTATTTATCATAAAGATTAAGGGTTTTGATTAAGCTTAAAAATTCTAATATGGCCACAATTTTTAAACCAAAAGTGAAAATTAGTCAAATTACTTTTAATAATTATATTATTAAACTAACAAGTGCATTTTTTTAGTTTATACCTGAATTTATCTCAGAGATAAAAATTATTTAGTGAAAAAAGACAGACAGAAAACTAAGCGAGATAGGAATTTTTTTTTAATTATGAGCTGATAAACCACCTGGTGAAGTTTGATCCCCTAATTACTGGACACACTCTGTATATGTATGACCACTCTACAGGTCGCATTTTTGGTTCGATCTTCTTTTAATTTAGTACAAATGTTCTTTTTGCAACTCTCTAGTTACTTTCGTTAACCAGCTATGTTGGATAATCCGTTTCAAAATGGTGGCCATTCAAAGTTTTGTTTTACCTACACAATTGTAGCTTTATTATAAAGGAATACAAAACTCACCCTGTTTAGTAGAGTTTTACTTTCTCAATCGATCAAAACCACTCTCGTTTTTCTAAACCCTACCGTTTTAAAGTTATTTCAGTTTACTTATTTAGTCGGAATTTCTTCTTTTTGATATTCATAGCACTGGATTCTTTGGACACAGAAAGTAAAAGGGCAAAGCTTGTCTTTTAAGTTGGAATTTCTTCTTTTTGACATTCATAGCACTGGATTCTTTGGACACAGAAAGTAAAAGGGCAAAGTTTGTCTTTTAAGTCGAATTTCTTCTTTTTGACATTCATAGCACTGGACTCTTTGGATGCAGAAAGTAAAAAGGTAAAGTTTGTCTTGTTTAACAAGGCGAAGTTAGGACTTATAAAACCCTCTCTACCACTCAATCTCGACCTTTACCTAGCGTTACCATATAGTCACATTACACATGTAAGTGGTGACTGCAAGAATATTGTATAAAGGAATTTTGTCTAATTTTAAATAGACAAATGAAAATTTGTTCTGTTTTATTGGAATTTCCCTAAGTTTCACCGTAGCACTTGTAGCTACAAGTCGGCTATGTTTTTTATAATAAACCAACCTTTCTTAACTATCAAGATCCCATAGCGACTTCTAAATTTTGAGCTCTAGCCTAAAGTTTTTTCTGTTTTTTTTTTTATTATTTAAAGAACTTTTACTGAATGAGTCTTCAATGCATGCTTTCTGTAGTGAAATTAATTTTAATTCTGTTTAATTTTCAACTTCAGTTTTGTTAGCAATGTAATATTTTACACACTATCGCATGTCTTGTTGTTGCATGCATTGGTCATCTTGCAAAGTTTCTTACTAGCCAAGTCTCTTGGAAAATATTTTGCCAGTCTACGAAATAACGTTACAACTGTCACTTTAGTCTTGGCAGTCTCTTAAGAAGACATATTCAGATAGTTGGTCAATATATACATTTGCAAATCTGTTGTTCTAGGACATTTTTGAAGCGGTCAAAGCGCTCCTTTTGTCCTTGGTTCAAAGTTTCAAAGTTTGGTTTTTTCCCCTCACAGTTATCTTATGTTTTCTCTCTCCTTGTGAAAAGTCAGCACTTTATTACAGAGAAAAACAATTTGATTCTTAACATATTGAAGAATGCAATATGAGAATTGTAATAATCTCAGTTGTTAGTGAAATAACTTAAATTAATTTGTTTTATACGAAAAAAAGCAAGTGCTCTTGCACTAATCACACATAAAAAAGGTATAATTTGATTTTGACTCTGCCATTGTTAGGGGACATGCATAACAGCAGAATTATTACCCATAAGGTGTGAGCCCAACTCAATTAAAAGAGCCGTCTATCTAAAAAATCAGTGGAACTTATTTTCGACGTTTTTCATACTCTTAAAATTAAATCAAAACAACTACTACATGCAATATTAATACTGCTAAAATTGACAGTTTAGTAAAAATCAGAGTACTGGTAACCAACCTTGGTACTTGGTACCAGGATTATCTGGCACAGGTATTTTCTCCTGTTAAAGTAAGAAATTACTGAAAATAATGAGGGTTAGTCATCAGTGGTCCTAAATGTCAACCGAGGCTAAAAGTTGGTCCCAGAAGAAAGGTGGGTCGATTTGTTCATAGTTAAAATATCTCTATTTGGTTTCTGACAAAAATCAGGGCCTGGTGGTAGTTCCAAATGTACTAACAATAGCTGGTTATTTGAATAGAATCAACAATCTCTTTATTTGCAAAGTTTTACTTACAAATAAGGCCAAGTGATAACAAGAGTGCATTGGTGGGTGCAGTTTTTAACTTTTGATGGTTGCAAACACTGACAAGTTTAGTCGGAGGTTTGGGCAAACGCAGAGATAGTTTGGTAGTAGCGGGTGATAACCGGCGCTGAAAAATGGTTTCATATTGAATTCTCTACTAAAATCTAAACCTTCAGTCCAGACTTGTACTGTTGACTAGTAAGGACTAAGGACTGGGCAAGTGTGTGAGATGTGACGAGGTACTTGTGTTGTCAGGTCTCGGTCTCGGCTGGAACTACCAAGGATAGCAGAACGCCAGCCGATGCCTCACCCAATACTTCACAGCTTTATCTCCTCTCCTCTGCCCTATTTCTAATTTCAATCTTATTTCGTACACAATTGTTGCTACTTACAACTTCTCATAATTATGTCCTCATTTATTTAAGTAATAAAATTTAAGTTACATAATAAAACCTTTGGATGATAGTTTGATTTTTTTAATGTATGTAGTTAGCCAGAGTTTGTAAAACATATTTAGATTATGTTAAAAGTGGTTTTGACCTGCCTTTAGAAATTTTTATATATTTTGCAGTAAAACACTTGGTTTTGTACATAATTAGTTGTATATGCAAATTTTCAACATTTTATACTCCTTTTTAATAGTTTTATTGAATGTGTGAAGTATTTTAATAGATGAACATATTTTGTTACGCCAAATTGAAAATAATTTTATCTGAGACGTGGGTTAATGTACGTAGACGAAGGCCTCTCACTCATTGATCTCATTATTTGAAAGTATTGGCTAGGATGGGATTGCGTCTGTTTGTTACTCTCAGGGACTGAGGATTGTCGTGTACAAACTAGAATTACGGAGCAGGCTGCCACAATGTATAATATACCTGTAGTTCATAGATAGACATCTGTGTGGCTAGGACACAATAACATATTCACCTTTTGCAATTATCTTGTACCTATATCCTATGTCAGTGTCTTTCTTTATTGATACTACAATTTTAATATGATGTGTAAAATGTACTGCATTGAAAATTAAAATGCATTGACAACTTTCAATACCACATCAATTTTACTTATTTGCTCCCTTTTCCTGCATAACTTAAAACAATTGAATGCAATTATTAATTAATTGCATGAATGAAATAGTAATGAAAAGAGGCAAATCAAACACAGTAGCATTATAATTATATTTTGATAACAAATGACATTTTGCGGAAGGGTTGTATAAGGAAACCAAGTTGACCACAGTTTACAAACCTACTAATATATTGTATGTTCAACACACATACGAATAACATGGGGTAGTTTGACAATCAATGTACTAAAAATTCCATAGTTGATTTTGCACTTTTGATGTAGTTAATATTGATGGATCAAAAGATATCTCAAGTTTTGTTTCGTACAAATGTGCCATCCTTAAGTTAACCTTGCATTTCTAATGAAAATAACTTCTTTTTAAGGATCATTTTAGGGAGTTTTACCAGAATCTTTAGGAGTGATACCTGTCATGTGATTGGTTCCGTAAAAAATGAACAATTAAACCTTTGTATTGTCAAGGAGAAACCTTAAAAATATGTATTTCCTGTAAATGTAAGGTACGTCCAGTTTGTAATCAAAATATAGCTGTAATTGACAAGTGGGTGTTCATTTAACAATGGTTATGAACTTAAATATTTGAACGTTTATAGTAAATTTAAAATACCTCATAAAGCTATTATTAGTTTTATCTGGTCGACATAAACAAAAGTATATAAAAAAAATTAATACTAGCTTTATGAAGTGTTTTAAATTTATCATATTGTTGTTTATTTCTTTGGATACTATCAGTATAGTAGCTAAAGAAATAAACAACAGCACAATATCTACAGGTACATCATTATTTGAGCACTGCAGATGTGTACTATAATCGAATCATGATGCCAATAATAACTTGATTTATATATGTAATTAGAACGCAAGTTCATAGAAAAGCTTCTTGTAAAAGGACTAAAAAAATTAAACAGAAGTACTCTGTTATCATTTGAATTAACATGACTAATTTCCAGAAATTTTCCCATTATCAAGTTAGTTAAAATATACAGTATGACCTAGTACTATATAGGTAAATAAACAAAAATAAATTATAGGAAATCAAACAAACTCATCTTCTACTAAAGCTAATATTTTTCACTCCGGATGTGTTTGATTTGATGTTCTTACAGGGTGAGTTTTATATGTTCCCACCACCTTAACTTTTGAAAGAGTACAAATTTTGAAAAACCCCTTGGCGAATGTTTTTATAGGGTCCTAAAGTTTCTTTTGACGTACTTTTCGTTTTTCAAATGTTTCCCTTTCAAAAGTTAAGGTGGGGGACTTATAAAACTCACCCTGTATAATAGTTTATTTATATTGTTCGTTCTAGGCACTTTTGTATTTAACACACACTTGATACAGTAGAAAAGAAACTCAATAGTTCAACTATTTGGGAACTGAAGGGGTGTTAAACTATCCAGTATACATGGGATTTTATCAAAGAGAGGTATTGAAATATCACTAAATACTGTTATTCAATGAATAAAGGGTTGAAAAGTAAGAAACCCCCTATTTTACCTTATAATATAGCTTAAAGAAAACTAATTAAAAATCTCAAACCGTTCTTTAAAAAAATTTATTTGGACTAGGCCTTTCATAGGCAATGCCTTTATCTTGAAAAAACAATTAGGCACAAAGGCATTATCTTTGAAAGGCCTGGTCCAAATACAACTTTTTAATATTGTTAGTGAGTCTTAGATAATTAACTTGCATACATCATTCATACAGTAGAAAATATGTTTTAATATTTTTTTCTGTATTTTGTTAGTACTAAGTTTCCTCGGAAGGATTAAGTCCGACTTGTATAGTATGAAGTCTCTATATTTAACTATATAGGGAGTTCCAAACTATCAAGTTTCTATTGTAATAGGATAATTTCCAGACTAGTTTTGTGAATTTTTTATAATAACATGGTACTTAAATGTTTTCCAAGGATTTGGATTAGTAAATCATATTTATTTATTCACAGATTTCTCTGTAACCTGTTACAACAATGTAAAAAAAATGTTTTATTTTTCATATGGGTGTTTCGTTTACTGTCTACCAGTCTTATTTACAAACAAAACCAAGCCTTTTTGTTTTCTTTAAATTTTGTCACCACTCCACACCCAAAATTTTTTTAAAGATTAAAAAACTGATTAAAACTAAAACAAACTAAATAAAAACTGTAAAAAAGGAGATAGAAATATTATGGTTTTAACCAAATTTTGTGAAAATCTGACTAAAATGTAACCTGTAGAGTGGTTTCACCTTATATACCTGTATCATGAAGAATAATATATTGTAAATCAATACAATTTTTCATTAAATTTTATAACACGTGGCTATATTTTTATCCACTGATAGCAACAACGAAAAATAGAGCAGACTAAGGAAAGTTAATTAAAAAAGTAACTGATTACAGTTACAATTTATTACTCTTTGTCAAATGTAACTGATTATAGTTACAAGTTATCCAAAAATTGAAGTTACTGATTACCGATACAGTTACTTTAAAATAGAACTGATCAGTTACAAGTTGATCTCTCAAGAACTGAATGTACAATCGAATCGGCAAGTGTACTAAAACAATGTTAAACTAAAATGGCTTAAAACTATATTGTTAATTATTATCAAATTTCCTTTGGGAAAATGAGCTAAAGCTCCGCTTGCATACATTTTGTGTGGTTCTCAGCTCTCAGTTCTGTCTGCAATATTTTTGAACAAATAAAAAGCAAAGACCTCGCTAGAATCTTCTAAATTGTTGTGCCTTGGTTGACCTCATTGGTCTAACTACTCCACTAGACTAATTTGCTTTAAGGTGGCATATGAGGCTACAACTAATATAGTTACCTGAGTTTAAGTTGTACTGTAAGGCCTAAGCTTGCTTAAGATATTAAAATTATAGTTTTATAAATTTTTGGTCAGGCCTAGAGTGATTTGTCAAGAATCTAGATAAACGTAACTTATTTTTCACAGTGTCCAAGTTCTTATGAGTAGATTTTAGCAATAGTTCACAATTGATGAACTATGTAAGAGTGAACAGATGACATGTTTTTTTTTATCCCTTGCTTTAGATAGTTGACAATCTGAATATTGCCAGCATTTTTTATGGAGATTCAAGATTAAAAATGGAAAGACAAATGACGACCTGAAAGAGCCGTTTTTGGTAATTGTTTAAAATTTGTGTAAAAAGTAACTCATTACATCATGTAATTGTTGTTGCTAAATTGTAACGATAACCGTTACTCGTTACTATGTTTCAAATGTAACGACTAAATAACAAAATAACAGTAAAATGTAACAATTACAGAAACTATTACAATATTGAAGTCCCCAAGTCTGAACAATAGTCATAGGCTTTGTTGAAAAATTGCTGAGATATCAACAACTCTTGAATTATCCTCATCCACTCATCGTATATCGCAATGTTGTGAGATTAAACTTTTTCCTTCTTAAAGCTCTACAGGAAAAACCCACAAAGACTCAAGTCTGGCGATCTAGGATAAGTTGGCCTCAAGTCTGGCCAATTTATGAACAGTTTATTATAACTGTAAAATGTCCAATTGTAGCTAGTCCAAAATTAATTGAAAAATAGTGACCTCTTCCAGGGCCAACTGGTGAATATATTTAGTTTTGCCATTAGACTCAGAAGGTGTTAGGTAGCCCCAAACAGGTTTTTTTTCTATCACAGGCAAGAGAAATGAAAAGCTCTATTTCCTGCAGAAATGCATTAAAAAGGAAAAAATATGTATTAATTTGTTGCTTAAGATTATACAAGATTTATTTGTTGTTTTTTTATCTTTCAAATACAGCAGTTTTACACAAATCTAATAAAATACATTCGTTTGGTATGAAACAAAAACTAAGATCTAAGTTATGTTTGTTGAACAGCAAAATCGATCCACCAAAAGTGATATTTCGGAGGAACGTTTCCCCTGAAAATGGATTTTGAAGTTATGAAAATTTCATTTATAATTGTATTTCAACAAAACTTAGTATACAGACTCGTGTTTCTGTACCTAAAATGTGTACAAACAATCAAATTAATCAAATCAGCCAGACCAAGATGGCGGCGGAAAATATTTTTCCTCGCGTAAGGTTTGGCTGATTTGATATTGTTGATTTTTTGGTAAGCAAATTTGGTATAGTAACACATGTGTTTATACCAAGTTTTATTTAAATTGCTATCACACATACAATTTTGATAGCATAAAACCCCAATTTTAGGAAAAACGTCCCCCATCCTCCCAAAAAGGCTCTTCCTGTGTAAACTATCCCCTATTACAGGAAATTGACTATAGGCTAGTCAACTTAGGGGAAAGTTTAGGTACAGTTATTTAATTCCGCATGATTTCGATGTTGCTGATCACGAATTTGAGGTTTGCTGACAGATATTTTGCTGGAACATTGTCTTTTTTTTTAAGAAAAAAACCGTGAACGTTTTCTCACTGTTTTTAGTTTTTGGCCTAAATCTTGATAAGTATGCAATTAATATTTTTTTCTAAGACCAATATTTACGCCACTAGAGTTTGTTGAAAATTTACAGAATTTGCAACAATTGAAAATATGCCAAATCTTGCTTCCTTTTATCCAGCTTTTATGGAATTTAGCGGTGTTACAATAATTTTGACTATTTATAAGCAGTTTTACAGGTTGGGTTATATTTGTGTACTATACATATAATATAGCTATGTCCTAAGGATCACAAACCGAGGAATCAAATTTGTGTTCAGCAACCTCGAAAACATACAGAATAAAGAGAATCAGGACTGTATCTAAACTTTCCGCTAAGTACCCTTTCGTTTTCGTAGTTGACTAGCCTAACTAGGATTCACGTAGCGCTTGTGGCTATGCGTCGGCTATGTTTAAACTTATTATAGTTATTCTTCTTATCTGCCAGATAACCTTAACATGGTGCCTTCCTTGGTGTAAAGATCGACTCAAGTCTAACTTGGAAACCCCACATAAACAAATTACTTCCAAAGCTCAGAAGAGCTTTTTATGCTATGATGACATTTTCTCACGTTTCCACACGTTCCAACACTTTCAGTACATAATGAACGTTTACTATATCGGTCTAGTTAGACGTGTTTTCTTGAAAAGGAATTCTGAAAGACATTCTAATATTTTGTTTGTAAGGCTATTGTTTTTTGAACATCTACACACTTTGACATACCGGGTGTCCATAAATTTAGACACATACCTTCTCAAATGCATTCAAAAGGTTTCCAAACCTTACGTGAGGTATATTTTGCTTACTTTCAGTCACATATCTCGTATGGCATAATGTTTTGGGGAAACTCATCTGATGCTTTTAAAGTCTTTCGAATGCAAAAGAACATCATAAGACTCATGACAAAATCACCATTGAGGGAACGCTGTAGAGCTCTTTTCAAGCAGTTACTCCGTGGCTGTGGTACTCTTGCACAAATATCTTTAATAAACTACCAAACTATCTGAAAAACGAGACCTCTCCTAAATCTTTCAAGCAAAGTATCTTCAATTTTCTTCTTAATCACTGCTTTTATAGCGTTCCGGAGTACCTCGCTTTGTCATCGGGACGGGACAGTCCTCATAAAAAGAGCTCAGGGTTTGCGCAACTGACTTTTTGTTTCTTGCCTACACAATGTGCATTTTCACTAATATTTAACTTTAGTTGTTTTGTTAAGACCCTACACACCTTGTATGTTTTTATCTTTTAATATTATTTTACTGCAAAATATTTAATTTAATTATTGTACTTTAACTTAATCACAATCAATGTAAATTGATGTAAATGATGAAAATAAATGACTATGACTGTAGGACAGTATTCTTTTAGAAGATGTAACCATCGCATCTTCAGTTTCTTAGCCACTAAAAATTAGCTAGCATTTGCAAAAGAATTACGGTGATATTATTACAAAACGTTTGAACATTTCAAATGTATGATTTTTAATTCAAGCTAAGAAATAGAACTATACAAATTTTGCTTTCCTTTCCAAATGTTGTATTATTTGATGTGCCAGTTATTTACAGCTGCTCCTATAATGAGTGTATTTATTTGCAGGTGAATCAACTTACCTGTAGTAAAGACTGCTGACGAGATCTGTGATTTCATGGGATTCAGTTCAAATTAACAATTTACTTTCTTATTGTGTTTTTTATTATTCTCATGTGACAATTTAATAAAAGTTTTATTTATTGATAATTGTCATAGACAGTTAATATATATTATATATAAATATATTTACTTTGTAAAGATTGTTATATTCCTTTCTTTTATTGTATTAGATTTAGACAGACCATAATGTGTTGTTTCATTGTTTGTGATATGATATTGTACAAAATACAAGATCCATGTCAAAGCAAAACAGTTTGAATGCAAGATTTTCCTTAACAATCAAGGTTAATGTAAACATTAATAATTTTATTCGTAACATGTTGCAATTACATCATAAATGCCACCAGCAGTGCATGAAGTTATTTATCTGTCTGTTATCATTGAATTTATAGTTTTATACAAATCGAAGTTTACCCAAATGGGACACTCTTGTTTGCTGAGCTTAGTCCTCACTCTGTCGGCATCCACCCCAGAAGTGTTTGAAGATTTAGTAAATGTAATGGACATAGTCCATTATAATGACCAGCTGTCGAAAGTAAACAAGTGACACATACGAGGAGGTACCCAAAAGTATCGGGAATCGGTCGATGGCGAGGTGGGGAGCGCATAGTTCACATTTTGGCCGATAGGGGATGAAAGCGCAACTCTTCCTGAGTTCAGTGCACTTGGTGTGGCCAGTCTGAGAGGCTGTGAAGAGAAGCTGTGTCGTTTTTCTAAAAGTACTTTTTGTTCTGCCTTGTTTTGTTTTGATAGTTTTATTAAATAGACAAAGTTCAGCAGTGAGGTTTTTGCTTTTTTTTGTAAGAACGCGTCAGAAACTGTTGCAATTATTAAAAAAGCTTACAAAGACGATATTTTGAGCAAAACCAGAGTGTAACGAGTATTTTTCCCAAATTCAAGATTGAAAATAAGCCTCGTCCCGGACGACCTTCAAACTCTCGGATTGGTGAAATTTTTCAGAAAAAACTGTCAATATTGCAAGAAGACCGTCGGAGTACCATTGAGAATGCTTCTTTGATGTCTGGAGTGTGTTGAAATTCTGTTTAGCGAATATCAACACACTCCAGACCTAAATTTGGCGATATGGAGACTTGTTCTTTCATCATGACAATGCGCCTGCCCACGTAGCCATCTCAGTGCGCTAGTTTTTGGCCAATACCAGCATGACCACCCTTCCCCACGACTCATACTCACCAAATCTTGCACCACGAGACTTTTTTATGTTCCCCACAATGAAAAATTACATAAAATATCACCGTTATGACGAAAATGAAAGAGTGAAAAGAATAAGAATGTATTTATTTTCTTGATTATTAACATAATACATAATATACATACATCATCTAAATCAGACAATTTAAATTAAAAAATAAACAATGAAATATTCTACCTGCCAGGGCTGAATCTTACATCTAAATGAATACAGTATAAAATGACCTAGAGATAGCTTAACATATTATTGTGCAAGTAAAATAGACTATTATAAAACTAATTTCAGTCTATGATGCTTTATAAAATAATACAAGAAAATATAGGATCTCAAGGGCATTGCCTGTTTTGAGATTCCTTCAATTTCAGTTAAGAAAATACAGCGAAGGAGAAGTATGAATAAAAGTTATAATTAAAACAAGATTGGTTTTTAATTTTTTGTGCCAAAAATAATTTTACACTTACACAAAGATTTTGTGTATCCCTTCAAAACAATTATGTAAGCTCACTCCCGGACCAAGGCACCCAAGCGTTCCTGGGCTGGGCCAACACAGACACTGCCAATAAAGGCAGCCGACTAGCCAGCCCGTACTGATCATGAATAACCAAGGACCGGAGAAGTGATCATATTCACATCAAAACTCACTTGCAATACCTCTCACTATTGTAATATTGTGAACAAGAAATCTATATTGTTAGTTTCCAAAAGCCACCTCTTTAATTTATTCTGGAAAATGTGTCTGGTTAAAGAATATTTAATTAAGTCAGGTAATCTATTGAACATTCGAGGAGCATTAAACTGAAAGGTTCTGGTAAAGTAAGTTTTATTTGGTTTAGGAACTGGATAAGTATTATGGTTTCTCAGTTTACTTCTATAGGCAAGAATATCATATGTTTTACTTATCAAAAAAAATAATTTTAGTACCTTAAATACATATAAATGTTTTAGAGGCAGAATTCTAAAATTTTTAAACAGAGGATCTGTATGCTCAAATTTGTTTTTATAGGACATTACTCTTAATGTGTGTTTCTGTTGTATAAAAATTGAATTGAAATATTTCTTATACATACTGCCCCAAATTACTATACCGTATTCTATTCTACTTTGAACCAAGGAAAAATATAAAATTCACATTACATTTTGACTACAATCATAAACCCCTTAAAAAATAAAAATATCTCAAAATGTTGTTCAATTTGGCTTTAAGTTTATGTGTGTGGACTTTCCAGCATAATTCATTGTCTACATATACTCGATATTTGATCTCATTTGTTCTCTCTACCATTGTACAGTGATCAGTCAAACACGTACCTACGTTCTGTCTCCCTAGACAGTCAGCACAAATATAAGTTACTTCTCTTAAGTGTACCGGAATATTTTTTAGACTAAAAGTGATACATTTTGTTTTTTCTGCACTCAGAACCATATGATTTGCGGTAAACCACCACTGCAGCACCTTTAAATCCTCTGCCATGACCAGTCCTATTGCTTCCCAATTTTTTTCAGTATAGCACAAGGCTGTATCATCAGCAAAAGATGTCAAATTGCCTCGTAATTTAGCCTCACACAAATAATTTATGTAAATTATAAACAAAATGGCTCCTAATACAGAACCCTGGGGTACACCACTCTTTATTTCTCCCATTTCACTCAATACTGAATTTATCTTGACACATTGTTTTCTCCCCATCAAATAACTTTGAAACCATTTATATGTGTTTCCTCTAATACCGCATAAATAAAGCTTATCAAGGAGAGTTCTATGATTCACTGTATCAAACGCCTTTTTAATATCTAAAAAAAGTCCACCTACACATTCTCCCTCATTCAAGCCATCTTGAACTCTATTCATAAAACTTAATAATGCACTCTCTGTATTTAGTCCAGATCTAAATCCAAATTGATTATTACTTAAAAAACTAGTATTTTGTAAAAAACTTAGCAATCTGCGTTTCATTAATTTTTCAAATATTTTGGAAAAACATGACAATAAAGATATTGGTCTAAAATTGTTACATTGGTTTCGTGATCCACTTTTAAAGATAGGTATTACTACAGCATCTTTCAGTTTTGAAGGGAATACACCTGTGTAAAAACTTAAATTAATTATATACAATAACACGTCAATTATTTTCATCTTTATCCTTTTCACTAAGTCTGTGCTTATTCCATCAATACCTGCAGCAGTATTATTTTTTAGTGAGTTTATAGTAAGAATTAATTCTTGTGATAAGACTGGCTCTATAAAAATTGATCTTCTTTCTGACCTGATTACAAATTTATTTTTAAACTGTAGATTCATAAAACTTTTGTCCAAATTAGTATTTAAATGAAGATTGCTAACTATGTCCAAGAAAAAACTATTGAAATTGTTTGCTACTTCCTTAGGTTCATCAACTACCTCACCATTTATTTCTAACTTTGTCTGACATTCTTTCCCCCTCGTTTGACCTGTAATACTGTTTAACAATTTCCACGTGCTTTTTGAGTCTCCTCTACATTGCTCAAACTTGTTTTTGTAATAATTTTCCTTTAATAGCTAATATTATTTTTCAATTTATTTCTAAAAACCCTGAAGTATGACTTTAAATTTTCATTCTCAGGGTGCTTTTTGACAAGTTTGAATAAATGATTCCTTCTTTTTATTTTCATGTAAACATAGTTTAATCCAGGGTTTTAATTTTCTATACGTAGTACAACGTTTTCTAACTTCAACTTTACTTTTAGACAAACAGTCTAATAATACTAAAAGGAATTTGTCAAAAGCAGACGATGCATCGTGTTGATTGTAAACAGGTGACCAGTCAGTCTTATCTATCAGCTGTTCCAATTGTATGTAATCAGTGCGGTAGAGAGGGATGGGAGGGGAAGCAGGGGGGAAAAGGCAAATGAGGATGGAGCGTGCAGCCATTCAGACTAAGGAGTATGAGGGGTGCTTCAAACCATGGGAGCATCGAATGAAAAAATGCATTACATTATTAGAAATGGGGATTATACTGAAGGTATTTATGTAATTAGAAAAAAAAGTAATAAAATATGGTTTTTATAATGAAATTCCCGTTATTTTTGGGTACCCCCTCGTATTATAGGGCATCAATCCTGAACTACACTAAAATGACAGTTGGCTGCGAACAGATGTTAGCATTTACTTGGGCTTCTGTAAACGAATAGATTCAATGCTGTAACTTAGTGGAAGAGTTCCAGTTTCTGGTGCCTCTGGATACGGTTTTGATTCCCAGTGCAGATCCATGGCTTTTAACCACTTTGAAATTCATTGTCTTTAGCCACGAAACTGTGTAGTAGACTATATAGGTGGTGAATTACCTTGTCAAACAGTTCTAAATGAGTTGGGTTCCACTACATGTTTCGGGACAACATTGTTCAATGTGTACTGCAACCTGAAGATGGGACCGTTGTCCCGAAACATGTAGTGGAACCCCACTCATTTGGAACTGTTTGACGAGGTAATTCACCACCCATATAGTTTAACCACTTTCTCAAAAAGTTTTAAAACCCAATAAAACTAATCTTTCTATAGGTAGGATTTTCATATTGGAAATTAAATTGTATTGCCAAACGATGTTTTGGATCTTAATTTGTGTAAACGCCAAATAGCTAATTTATTACTAAATAAATTTGAAGACAAATATATATAGACCGTCCCGGTTCGGTCCAAATATTTTTGTCTTCAAATTTCTTTAGTAACAAACTATGTTTTAGTTAGGTGTAAATAAAAATGATAAATAAATGTTAGCATAAATCTAAATTAAGATCCATTAAAAAGTGCCATAGAAAGTATAAACAAACAAATTAAACACGAGTTGATTGTGCTACATCTCACTTTTCAAATGTGTAACTTTTGAGGTTGGAAACCTCAAATATGTCCGATGCAGTAATGATGGCATTTTTCAACCTTAACAATGTATTTTATAAATACTCACATCTAAAATTTGACATATGAATCACCTATTTTTATATATTCTAGTTATATTTCAGTTCATCCATTTTACTAAATAATTAAATATGTACTTAAAACAAAACAAAAAATCACTATTTTAGAAAAGTATTAGGTTACTGGCTAAGTATTTGTAAACTTAATATTTGGGTGAATAGGTTATGCTTTGATTTCCAAATTTGAGGAAGTTATTCATTTCCAGTGTTATTTATTTCCAACAGTTAAATGAATGGATCCATTTAACTGACTGTGCATATAAAAAAAATAAATAAATACGACGATTTATAAAAGTAATAGGCTAAGTACAGTATTTGTAAACTTAATATTACGGTGAGAAGGCTAGGCTTTGATTTCCAATTTTGAGGTTAGGTTTTTGTTTATTTCGACTAGTATAAATTTGTACCAGCCGCTTAAACCACCTGCCGGGGCCAGTTAGTTTGTTCTGGCCAAATTTACGTTACAAATTTTGGGGAAACACCTCCTCGAGATAAACCGCAGCTTAAACTGCCGATCTCAGTTAACAGACGTTGGGGAAACCGGCCCTAAATTATGCTTTGCCAAGAGAATAAAGCAGGAATCAGCTGTCATTGATGTATTGGGAGAAGGTAAGAGGACTGTACTTGGAAATAAATCAGGGGCTGCTACTATAAACAAATAGATAATACTGCCATAAGCAAAGACTATGCTGAAAGGTGAAACAAAATATGTAACTGCAAATTCACACTTACTCTGCATTCATAAGATTGAATTGTTAACTAAACCTTTTAAGATCTCATTGATTACACATCACTGCTTGTATTTTACAGAACTGTACAGTGACATAATTATGATAATCCAAGAAAAGTCATTGGAAATTTTTTTAGCCTATTTGTTTGAAAAATTGAATGCTTGGTTAATAACTTTTTAATAAATGATTGTGTCAACCTTGAGTTGTTGACGTAAAATTTCAAAGAATTAATACCAACACCAAAAAAGAAACTTAAAAATCAAGATTGCTCTTTTTCCTTCTTTTATTCAGCAAAATACCAGATCGTACCTAATTATTGTAATAATGTTTTATAATTTATATGCACTCAACTACTTCACAACTGAAGCACTAAACTTGCAAGCAGTTAGCAGAAGCACACCAGGTTAATGCAGTGTAGTTCAAAGGTCAGCTGCTGAGTTAAATGTCTGCCGTGTACTGTAGGTAAGACTGCTTTGGTTGCAGGCACGGTTAAAATATAAGTTTAATGTATTGTTTAACTCCTCAGCGTCTGACTTTTTTTAATAAAAGCCTATCGTATGGGTTGCGGGGATTTAGTGCCTCCCTAAGCTCAAAAAGTGCCACTCAACAGCTCACTGGATTTGATGGGCCATTTTATCTTCAGTGATCCTCAGCGGGTCATTGTGGCCCCCGTACCAGAGCACGCCCGGGTAGGAGTCAAACCCACACACTTGGACAGTCAGGGGCCAACTGTCTGTCATTTTAACCACTAGACCAAACCGGGCTGATTGCCCAGGCTGTCAAACACTCAGATGAGTTGGGGAGGGGGGTGGGAGGCTAGGGGCGCTAGTGTAGGTGCGTCTTCTGCTTGTCTACTCAGTAAGGGTACTACTCGCCCGGACCCGGGGCGTGACTCTGACACCGTCCTATGTTGGCACACTAGCCGCACGCTACTATAACAGTTTAAGTCGCCGAAGGGTTAACAATAGCTTGGATAAAATAATCAGTATTTTATTTGGTGTAACTTGTTGATATGTTTTGCAATCATTGTTTGTGGCATTGGTTGTAACGTTGAAAATTCTTTAAGACATACATTTGTTTCTATTCATACAGCATTCGCTTACATTTTACCACTTTGGCTCTACAGTGCTAGTCTGACAGTTACTCGTTCTCCCAGTCGTGTTCCATGATACACTTCGAATCATTTATTGCTATGTAAGTCTGAGGCTTAAGCATGACTGTGAGAGTAGCGAAAAGCCTTTATATGCCCATGGTAATAGAGCACGAAAAGCTGAAGCCAAAGCAAGGTTGTAAGCGAAGTGAACTACAGTACGATCTCACTAATCCGGCTCTATATTGGGATCAGAAGCGCCGGATTAGTGGAGGTTCACTAAAAAAGACTCAATTTGCCAGGAACAATTTTTCTTAAGATGGAGGATGACTCACTACTCTTACAGAATGATTCAATTTCATTCTTATCCTTCCTTATGTCTGTGAATTTTTTATCTGCCGATGTTAACTTATCACCACTTTCTAATTTCTTTAAAACCACGTTCTTTTTATCTATGTCAAAGTAACATGTTTACGTTTTGCGACATCTCTTGGCCTGTACTGAACGGAAGCACCGATTAGCAATTAACAATATACACTTTGGTCACACGCTTTACAGACAAGTAGAGACTTGAAAACAGGTGGCTAAATGACACGGTCACAGCGCCGGATTACGGACTTCTCGGAGTGGCGAACGGCCGGATTATAGAGACTGTACTGTATAGTTAAAATTAGTGATTTAGTATACCGCACGTGTTCTTTAGTTTATATTGGGTTCTTTCAATCTAAACAATGTTTTTGTAAATTTCCATTAGCATACCAATTTTTTTTTCTTTTAGTACATCTTTTTCTGCAGTTTTTCGGTTTTAATGTTTATTTGTTGATTCCTATCGTTTTTCCTTTCATGATATGCAGTATAACTTGCAGTATGAAACCTTTGTAAGTCTGAGGCCGAAGCATGACTGTGAGCGTAGCGAAAACAGGGGTGTAGTGGTGCGGGAACGCCGTTGGCACACATTGAAGAAATGCTTTTCAATTTTCCATTACTTTTTAAAAATTTTAAACAATTTCGGGGGGAAGGTTTCCGGATTTCCCCTTCCCCTAGGTGTTTCATACTCCTTAATCTGCTTCGTAAAGTACCTAGGTACCATACAATTACATTTATATTTATGATAACCAAGATAAAACTTTGCGTTCCCACTCTGCCAAATTTACCACTACACCACTGAGCAAAAAGCCTTTAAACGCCCTTGGTAATAGAGCACTAAAGCCAAAGGCAGAAGCGAGATTGTAAGCGGAGTGAACTAGAATTAAAATTAGTAATTTGGATAGGGTGCAATTGCACCAGTGGTGGAGGGATCTTTCGAAGGGAAAAATCCCGGGGCTCCAGCACCGTATTCCTAGCGGTCAATTATCTGCGGCTGACTGTGCGCATGCAGGAAGTCAGGTCTTTCACCAAGGGCTTTCTCGGTAAACTGATTTGTCTAAATAGACAAGCGTCAAAGCTCCCCCTTTAAAGCTAAAGGGTTAACTCAGCCGACAGTAGTTACTCATTACTGTTGTTGCTTGTGTACATATAGTACGTATCTGGGATGTTAAGGGTTCAATCGGTTGATATATTAATATTCAATTTCTATAATTGTAACACATTGGCTCACTTAGGGTTACTAGAATTGTATAGTGCATTAAAAAAATAATAATAGAACAAGCATGGATTAAAGATTTTTGTGACCGGTTTCAACTGTTAAGCCCATCTTCTTGGAGATTACAACAAACACAAGATACATATCAGGGCACTATGTTCTATCAATGGTACTATTTGGCATTCCATAAATGAGGTCAACTAATCACTATGCTCCATCAACACAGCCATTCTTTAGTCTACTTTAAAAATCACAACACATCAGATACAACCATGCACAACACACGGCAATTAATTACCATTAAAGTTTAAAACCTAAAGAGCAAGCAAACAACTACCTAGTTCACACTCACTGAAACATTGTAGATTTGTAGGCACTCGCCATCTATTACATATATTTAGATACTCTGTGCTCGCCATCAAGATCAACCATCCCTGATTTCCTCTCAGGAAGCCAACTGCCCAGCAGACGACAACTTGAGACAAGCTGGGATTTCGGGAATCGGAGCAATGATGCAAATGAAGGACGATCGAACAACAGTTCTTGTTGTGGGCAATACCTGTGCTAACTCCACCACCACCTGCCCCTGCCCACACCCAACCAAGAGACGGATAAATCCCTTCTCAAGGCGACCAACCTATAGATAGATTGCGCTATTCAAATTCTCAATAGTTGCAGGTCACAGTTTATAAATGTAAACCTGCTTCTCGAATTTCTTCTTAGTGTATTGAATCCATCCACATTTTAAAATTTTGTGAGGGTTTTAAAACCTTCTTAACATAGTAATTCTGTTTACAGAAGTTCAAAGGCAATGAAAAATAAAACTGTACTAAAAGTAGATTAAAATGTATTTATTACAACTAATACTATCTGGCACCTCCTCTACCCCTGCCTCGAGAGAAGTTGCCTCTCCCTCTGTTGCCTGAGGTTCCCTTGCCTTTGGCCGGGGGTGACTTGGGCCTCAGGGCTTCTATCCGCTCTGTGCAACCGGTGGTTATAGTTGTAGGATTGAAGTGACTTGCATACAAGTCGGCATTGAAGTTACTGTTGGTAAGTTCTGGCCCAAGGGTCAACCAGCCAGGTCTGATGGTGCTGTCTCGACCAAACACATGTAATCTGTGGAAAAGAAACAAAAATTATATATTAATTAACAAATCCAATTTGTGATATTTTTTTTAAAACGTCTTGGTTATTTTATACTTACAGTAAAAAACTCTTTTTACCTTTAAAAGCAAGAAACTATTTGACGAATAATATAGTTTGCTAAGTTATGCGAGTCCCTTAATTAAATTTCTTTGATTTGAGACACCGACCACTCCTAGAGGGTATTTTAATTAAGGTGAAAATAGGATGAATGGTGAGTGTTTTGATGGATGATGCGGTGTAGTTTGTTACAAACTAGGGCCGACTGTGCCCCAGACAGGGTCATTAATTAATAGCCTAACGACCAATGGAATTGACCAATGGCTCAAGGCGACTTGCTAACCACAGGGAGTGACCATCATGCAAAAATTGTTACTGCGGTGCTGGGAGTTGAACCTGGCCAATTTGCTGCAAAGGACACACTATACCACTGGGCTATGCCACCCATTATTAATATTACTAATAGTGAATTTAGTTCAAGGATATGCCTATACCTAGTAGTCTGCCAGTCTCATAAAATAAACATATTCCCTAGGAAGGACCATTATATAGGATTTAAGGGAATATATTTAGCCAAGCTCACCATATAAGAACTTACTAGCCACCTGTTTTCCAGTCTCCACTTGTCTGTGAAGCACGTGACGTATGCCGTCTGTATCAATTTCTTCAGTTCACTGCTGCAGAGAGCCAGAGACAAGACGCAGTAAGTGAGCACGCTTTGACGTTTAGATTCAGCGTTCATAGATACAGCCCGGCGCGAGTGAGTTTGATTACAATGATAAGAGGCCGTGGCCAGCACATCTGAACAGCTCCAATATGATGCTATTGTAATCAAACTCAATTGCACCGTGCCGTATCCGGCGCACGGCGAAATGTCGTAACGTCTGAAAGTGGCGTAATACTAATCTGCACTTTCGTTCAGTACGGGCCATGAGATGTTGCAAAAACGTAAAAATAGCCAGCTATGTTACTTTGGTAATAAAAAGTAAGTGATTTTAAAAAGATTAGAAAGTGGTGATAAGCTAGCTACTTTATCCAAAGGAATTCAACATCGACAGACGAAACATTTATGCACATAAGGAAGAAAAGTAATGAAATTCAATCATCCTTCAACATAATAATTATCATTTCTGGCAAATTAAGCCTTTTTAGTGAACCTTCACTAATCCGGAATTTCCGCTAATCCGGCGCTCCCGATCCCAATATAGGGCCGGATTAGTGAGATCGTACTGTACTAAATTGAAGATTAAAATAGGTTACCTTCTGCGTCCCAGACAGAAGTGTTCAATAATATGGAATATTTCAACAGGTTTTTCTAGGGATCCATACTCAGTATCTTCACTTATTATGAGATCAATATCAACGTTGACGTGGATGAAGTCTCCGTCAGTAGACCGCCTAACTGTGCCTTTAATCCCCATCAAGCAATGTTCCTATAAAATAATAGGTAAAACAAAATATCATTTAACTCTATGATAATAGGTCAATGTAGCAAGTGAATACTACTATCCTAAACCTAACAACATTATTTACCACCAACATAATCCAACAGTGCTAGATATAATCAAAAGAACAATATAAGAACCAATGCTTAAACTTGCTCTCGTACTTATGACATCATATATTGATTTAATTCATATACACAAAGTTATTTGAACACAAAATTGAGTACATTGTACGTTACTACTTTTGATTATATTTTTTATAACAAATACTTTTTCTTTGACCAAATCGCTTGAACAAATCACGATTACCTTTTTAAGTATAGAGGCCAGCTTAAGGAGGGTTATGGGTTATGTTTTTAAATTTGACTGTAACTCTATTCAAGCTGTATTTTCTATGATAATTATTGTCATTATATGCACCGATGACAATAAACTTATTGATTCGTTAACTTCACCAGGGACAAAAGTATTCAAATAGGTAGTGATTCAATCAAGTATTGTACACTAATATTGGAAAGGAAGTTGTACACTTATAAAGCACTAATCACACACATACAAATACGTTTTGAGCCTAACAAGTTATATTGTAAATTCATATTGATCTCACACCATGCTCATCCAACAAGAGAGCTTTCAAAGTCAGGGTAAAGGGCATTACTACTTTGAAGCTAAGAGTGGGTATAGGATAGGTTCAATATTGTAGTAGTATCAAGGCTTGTTGCTTGACCGTTAGCATAGCTGACATTCTGTAGTGTAAGCTTTCCTAGACTTGATGACTGAGGGGTCTAAGGTGTCAGCTGATGTTCTTGGTCTACAGGTGCATCTGTTGTTGAGCTCTCGAACGTATGGTTCAGATCATGGAGAGTCCTGCCTTGAATAAGTGGTTACTGTGACTAGCAGGGGTGGAAATTAACAGCATTGGGGAATTGACAGCTCAATAGAAATTGTACGCTTCCAATCCTGGGTTTACTCAATCAAATTGCAGAAGTTTTAGTACCATTTTTATTTTTTCAGAATAAAAAAGTCTTTAATAAACATGTCATTTAAAAATAGAAAAATAGTCTTTTAAAAATTTATTTCTTAAAATTTGTTGGTGGATTTACTTGTAGGCAAATAATTCAACCAGTACTACAACTTTTGAAACTATCACTGCCAACCAACTTAACCTCCCTAAATATAACATTTTAAATTCTAATCCTCTCCTGTGACTAGCAGGGGTGGAAATTAACAGCATTGGGGAATTGACAGCTCAATAGAAATTGTACGCTTCCAATTCCTGGGTTTACTCAATCAAATTGCAGAAGTTTTAGTACCATTTTTATTTTTTTAGAATAAAAAAGTCTTTAATAAACATGTCATTTAAAATTAGAAAAAAAGTCTTTTAAAAATTTATTTCTTAAAATTTGTTGGTGGATTTACTTGTAGGCAAATAATTCAACCAGTACTACAACTTTTGAAACTATCACTGCCAACCAACTTAACCTCCCTAAATATAACATTTTAAATTCTAATCCTCTCCCTATTTGTCTAAAGTACAGCAAAGTAGCACAGTGTCATATATTGAAGAACTGACCAGCGACCACTTGCACCTTGCAAGATATTAAGTCAATAAACGATCACACTATTGGAAGTGGTAAAACAAGTATTAAAAACTCTTTTTGATATTCTTATGCATATTATTGCATAACAAGCACAATTTGAATTTGGTTTGGAAACAAACCAACCTAATTTAAAAAGCCTGGAGCAGAAAAACCAGTTCTGAACAAAATATATATTGTGCACTTGTTTTCAATCCTTACCTCAATTAAAATTAAAGAACAAGGATATGTTTTTTTGCATTTTGGTTAGTTCTGAAAACAAATTAAACACTTAGCAGGCTTTAAATAAAAGAAGATAGTGTAAAGCTTTTCAACTGTTGCTAAACATGAGTATACTTAAATGTTCCCTACTTACTTTAGTTCTCTGAAATACAGCTTTGGCTTCTAAATTTTTGGAATGTCCAGGATTCTTAGCATTGGTTCTTATCCAGCATATGTCTTCACATCGACGAAAGCCCCACTTTCTCAAACAATATCTTCCCATGTCAAGTCCCTCTGACGAACCACACCAGAGGAACACAAAACTACGGTTGGCGGCCACCTCTCCAATGTCAAGTTGCATGATCTAAACAAAATGTCAATTTACACTGTAGGAGTGAAAATTAGTAATGATGTAGGATATTACTACCATGGTGTTATTTTCTCCAATGTCAGCCAGAAGCTAAAAATTACAATTTTGTTCTGTGTAGAAATAAGTGATTAATATTTTTTGAAAGCATGTACATAATTATATTATTCACATATATTCCATTCCTACACATAAAATATCTAAATTAATTAGAAAACTGCTTCAATCATGTTAACATTTTCAGCTCATGTACGTAATTTGTCTATTTTTTCTGACCATTGGGAGGGTTAAGCTTCTAGAGAATTTAATAAGGGACCCTAAAATAAATGTCCATTGTCACAATGAACTTTCACAAATCTCACCAAGATAAGTTCCAGTTATTCTTATCAAATTTCCTTTGGAAAAATAAGATATTGATGCCGTCAAAATGATAAGATCCAAGCCCGGGACCATGAAATGAACACCAATCCTGACCCGCAGAACACATTTTGAGCATTTTTTCAAAACTTCATATACGTATCTATTTATGTGTATCATCTCTACAGGTTGCATTTGTTGTCCGATTTTCACCAAATTTGGTACAAATGTTCCTTTTGTAAATATCTTGGTCAAGTTCGTTAACCACCAAAAATAAGACTACCAAAACCACTCTTTTGATGATCTAAAAATAATAAATTCCTTCAGAATTAGATGAAATTTGAAATAAATATGTATTTTCTTATTATACATCAATATATGACTGGGACTCGTGACGTAGTCCTGTAATCCAGCTTCATGGAGGTCAGGTTTTGAGGATGATATAGGTCTAAAGCGGCTCAGATAGTCTCAGTGATCATCTGATGATACCCGCATCAACTCCCACCATCGTTTAGACATATCAGACCATCACCTGTGTGGTTCGGAAGTCACACTAAGCCGTTGGTCCTTGTATTTCCATTGGTCATTGGGCTATTAATTAATGACCCATTCTAAGGAAGAGTCGGCCTTAGTTTGTAACAAGACTACACCTCATAACTCATTACTACCACTCATCACACTCATCTTTCACCACATATTTGCCTTAAAATACCCTCATGAGAGTGGTCGGCATCTCAAAATAGTGATTTAGTGATATAGTGATATAACAAAAATGATGAAAATCTATCAATTGGTTTCAAAATGGAAGACAAAAAAGTGATTTTTTGCTATAACACCTAAATGAGTAGTCTGATTAAATTGAAATTTAAAATGTCTTTTCCTTTTATGATATATAGTATAACCTACAGCAGGGGTTCTCAACCTTTTAGTAACCACGTACCACTTGAAATTTTCAGAGATTTTGACGTACCACCTTATATTTATATATTTTTATTTATATATAATTAACATTTGGTCATGTTTAGGAAAATAAAAATGCATTTTACAACTGTATGTATGTACATAGAATTTACTGAGAAAATTAGATACTACAAAATAAAATGTATCATACATTGAAAACAATCGTACATTAGTTATTGGTAGATTAGTTCATTTGTCCCTGTTGTTTGTCCTTGACCAAATTTTCCATATCTGGATCGATTTAACTCAACTTGATTATTAAGTCATCTTCAACACTAATGCGGTTTCTGTATTTATTTTTCATGTACAGCAGTTCTGAAAAGCCTGATTCACATAAGTACGAGGTTAAAAATGGAAGTAAAAAGATTATTGCTTGCTTGAACACTGATGGATATTCAGTTTTTGTCCCCATCCAAAAGTCTACTAAAGATTTTTATTCAAACGCATCATTCATTGAGCAGTCACTTATAAGGTCGATGAAACACTCTTTTGAGTGACTAGGAAATTTCCCTGAAAATGGATTTCTAATCCACTGATATTTAGAAAAATCTTGATTAAAATATTTATCAAAACTCGTTTGAAGGGCTTCCATATGAATAGTGATATTATCAGTCACTTTTGGCTTCAGAGAAATATCATTTTCTTTCAAAAATGGTGCAAGAGTAGGGAATGCAGAGAAATCCTTGTCCTGTGCTTGAGAGCGAAACAGAACCAACTTTTTCTTGAAGGATGATATTTTATCGTTGGTAGTGAACACTGTTGTACTCGGCCCTTGAAGTCCCATGTTCAAGATATTAAGCCTATCAAAAATATCAGCCAAATACGACAATTGTGATAGCCATTTTTCATCATTGAACAAGTGTATCATGTCATGATTTTGTTTAATTAAAAACCTTAAGACTTCAGACCTCAGTTCAAATAGACGAGTTAGGATCTTGCCTCGTGACAACCATCTAACCTCGGTATGTAGGAAGAGAGTGGGTGTATTTTCCACCCATATCTTTACACAACAAAGAGAAAAGCTGTCAATTAAGAGCCCTGGCCTTATTTAAATTAGTAACCTTCACGCTATCCGTTAAAACAGACTTAAGGTTGGCAGGCATACCTGTGGAAGCCAAAGCTTTTCGGTGAATAACGCAGTGAGGACTTTGGCATTCTGGAGCAACTTTTTTTATTCTTGCTCCTAATCCACATAAATGACCCGACATAGCTTTTGCTCCGTCCGTGCACAAACCAACACATTTAAACCATGGTATTCCCGCTTTCATAATGTACTCATTTATGACATTAAATATGTCCTCAGCTTTAGTGTTTGATTCAAGAGGTTTGCAAAATAAAAATTCTTCCTTTACTTCACTTTGGTAATCCAAACGTATGAATACTAGAAGCTGCGCCATATTTGTTATGCCTGTGCTCTCGTCTACTTGCAATGCAAAATAATTACATTCGCGCAGTTGAAGTAAAAGCTGTTCTTCAATAGTCGAAGACATCTCAACAATTCGCCTCTTTACTGTGTCTGCCACTATTCTATGTAAAACACAGATGGAGGAATTGTATTCTTAACGCGAAAATATTGCATCGTAACTGTAAATTAATGTTATTCACATCCAACTGTTTTTATTGTTATTATTAGTATATGACTGCGTACCACCTGAAATGTCCCCGCGTACCACCGGTTGAGAACCCCTGACCTACAGTATACAAACCAAAAAGTCCGAGGCTGAAGGCCAAAGCGAGGAAGTGAGCGCAGCAAACAGCCTTGTAATGCCCAAGATCATACAGGAGGCCAAGCTGAGGCTCTAAGCGAAACTTAGAGTAATAAATTGCAAAGGAAATTCAATTTACTCTACGCTTTAGCACTTAGCTGCATGTCGGCCTGGTTTTATTTTTAATTTTTAAATTACTTTACTGTGTATCGAGTTAAAACCGAAAAAAAGAACACCCACTGCAACTGGTTTGAGGTAAGGATCAAATCAAGTAAACGAACGATGCTTGAACTCCCACATTGTATAAAATGAGTTAATGATTTATTTATTTATTTCAACGGCAAACACCAGTTATACAAAATTATGAACAGTTGACAACAGTGAACAATTAATAAATATTCATTGTTTGCCCCTTGGATATCAATTTGACATAAAATAGGTTTTAGTTACCTCCGTCTATATCCAAAAAAGTTTTGTTGAGGGTTGTTACATCCCCGGGATGTTTCGATGTGAAGACATCATCGTCAGACGAGCAGCCTAGTAGAAAATCCGCCTGTTGGCTTCGTTACTAAAGATGAAAATGAAGACACACATGAAGAAACACCAAAATAAATTAACATATTTTACAGTTCACATAACAAAAAACACCGAAATAAATAGATTTAACAGTGCAGGCCACACAATAACAACAAACAATCGCGGCCAAACAAAGCAGAACTTGAGTCTTCCGTCCGCCGCTGTGATCTGTTTGTTCGTGTGTGTGTGTGTAGGCCTACTGCTTTTTAAAACTGTGTTAAATCTTTTTATTTCGGTGTTTTTTGTTATGTGAACTGTAAAATATGTTAATTTATTTTGGTGTTTCGTCATATTGTGTTTCTTCATGTGTGTCTTCATTTTCATCTTTAGTAACGGCCAACAGGCGGATTTTCTACTAGGCTGCATCGCCTGACGATGATGTCTTCACATCAAAACATCCCGGGGATGTAACAACCCTCAACAAAATTTTTGGATATTGACGGAGGTAACCAAAACCTATTTTATGTTGAACAATTAAGATTAAGTATGGTTTTAATAGTCTTGACTAGTTAATTGTTATTGAAGTTTATGAGGTTCTTTGGTAGTTTGTTAAATATTTTTTTTACCTGCTTGAAAAATGAATTTGTTAAATAGTTCCAAGTTTATGCTATGCTCCAATCAGTGTTCATTGGCTCAGATATTTGCCTTATTTGTTATGAATTCAAAAGTTCTGATTTCAACTGTCTGATTTGCAAAGTTCCTCATGTCTAAGGACTTTGTTCAAACCCATGAAATACATATTGCCAATACACATCAGAGCAGTGAGCTTGCTGAGTGTTTATTGAGGTAATTAGCTTAGAGGTATTAGAGAATAGAGACTGTAAATTATTCTGATCTCTGATAAAAATTCAATTTTTAGTAACGCGTCCTCTGGGTATCTCTCCAGCCTATCTTACTATTTACCAGTCCTAATAAAAGAATTGGCCATGTGTTAAGCAAAAACAAAATTCAACCATAAGAAATGTGTAGAGTTAATTATATTTTAGCTTACCTGTTCCCAGCTCCAAAACTGCATGTTAGTAACTCCCATTGTTCTCTGGTATTCTTCTAATGGAGGCTCAACAAGAATAACGTCAAACTTGTTATTGAGGTCTTTAAAATTGAAATTTTGCAAGTCACATTTCAAAAACATGGGTGGAGATGCAGTGGTAGCAATTAGGTCATCCTGGAAAATTTCTATGCACAGTTAGCTGCACCGTTTTTGAGAGGTTTTAAAAAACAAAAACTATTTGGTAGGAGCAACACTTCAAGATTTGGCCATTTCCCGAAACTTACCCTTGGTTGCTAAGTGCAATGAGGTACTAGGTGAAATAAAAGTTACTAATATATAGTGGTGAACGGGATTGAATTTTTATTTTGGGCAAGGAAAACTTTGTTTACTTGATTTCAGACGCAATTAAAAGCTAATTTTAGCCAAATTAAAATAAAAAAGATTAAAAAATTAAACACATTTTTTACAGCTCACAAACAAAAAAGGCTACATTTACTTGTAAAATTAAAATGTTTTAACAGTTTATAAAAAGTATATTTACCCTACAAATCTCAACTTTCCTTCTACTTGGGAGTGGTATAAAAAATGTGTATGGTATAGCATGATTGTCCTTTGAATTGATATTATTATTTAATATTAATCATAGTATAAAACTTTGTAGTAAATACAGGGACTTGTTAACATTAAAATGTCGAAAGGGTTGAATTGATAACTCATTAATTTCTTAAAACTTTCTAAAAATTTAAAATGTTATTTGAATTTATTTTGTGATTAGATGAGTAAGTTGTAATAGGAATTCACCTAGAAAACTGTTCAGTGACCAGAGAAGATTACCAAAAAATGTCAGATTATTGACATAAATCCCTCCAAATTACCAAATCTGCCGAAAATTCTCTTTAAATTTCTTTCCCTTTTACCCAAAAAATCTCTACCACACAAAAGTTGCTGTCCAACGACCAAAAAGTTCCCAGAGAATCCATTTCACCCAAAAGAACCCTGTTTTTTGGGAATATGTACCTCATTTTTGTCAGTAATTTCCTGGTCCCTTGGATCTTATCAACCCCTACTAATATAATACTTTACCTTTAGTTTAATGAGTTCTCTCAGTTTTGGATACTCTTCAAATCTATCAGCAAGCCCTACGTCTCTGATGAAGTTCTGTGGCCTCTGACCAGTATCAACAAAGTGCTGGCAGTAATCATTATGTGGATTTGAAGATTGAGTGCCCTGTTGAAACCAAAACATTCTGATTGAACTAAATACCGAACCATTACATTGAGCTATCTTTTTAGTTGCAGAAGTGAGTTTCAGTATTTAGTATAGTTAAGAAATAAACTGAAATTGTTTTGAACTTATGTTCACATGACACATGATGTTGAGCTCCATGGATAGCGGACAGCAGAGCAGAGTGTCTGTTATTTTTTAAATATTGTACTCGTTTAATCTTTGTATTCTATTATTTGTTTATTTTAGAACAACATAGCCTAAATTATGGTCCTCAACATTTTTATACTAATACAGATGATAACTTCATTTTTATTGCTTGTAAAAAAAAGTGAGAAATCATTGAACAATCATCCCGTTTTTGGAATCCGGACTACGCTTTCACCACGTTAGTCTATTTAAGTATGTCTACTGTACATTTAAAATTACAAAAATAAAAGATATATCCAACGACAATAGTATCAAGAATTAGGTAACGTAAAATTACATTGTAGTCAGAGAAAGTATTAATGGCCCACCTTTAAAAATGTAGAAGAATCTTTGTAAACAAGCTCATCACTTTTTTCTTCCTTTGCTGGGTTTTCTTGACTGTTTTCACTGAGATGTTTTTCTCTTTTAACTGATTTTTTTGGAGCGGCTTCTTGATGATTGCCAAGAGCTTGCCTTAACTCAGCAACGTTTGATACACCCAGCTGCAACATGTCAGATATTAGTCTACAATTCTATCTAGCTTCAAAATCAAAAAACCTAGCTTGACAGTTGCTAAAGTACTCGTACGAGGGCTGATCAAAATTTCCAGTACTTAATATATAGCGTGAGAATACAGCAACATACAACAATGCAGTTTGCAGCAATGCATTCTCTGACTCATCAGTAGCACAGCTGTGGTTTTGGATCAATCCTATTCTCAATACTCGAAAGAAAATAAACAAGTTTTTCTCGTACAATACAATTACTGTCGTATGAGCGTGCTAAGTTTGAACTTGTCTGAGACAAACTTATCAAAAAGGACACAAATTTGAAAAATATCATCATTGCTGTAGAAAGACTCAATAACTTTAAGTAAATCAACACAATGCCGAGTCCTGACTCTCCCGGCCCGGACAGGAGCGTCCTTTCTCTATTACAGCGTTTAAGCCATAATCTTGCTAGTTTTTCACTTTTCTTAAAAGCTGCCCATGTCAACGCCCAATCATTACTATGCCATATTGATGAATTTCGTGCTATCTTCAAATCTCAGAACCTAGATTTAAATTTAGTTTCAAAATCCTGGCTTAAACCTTCAGTTTCCAACAAATTTGTTGAACTACCTGGCTACAATTTTTTTAGGAATGACCGACTACATAAACAGGGAGGTGGAGTGGCAGCTTACATAAAGTCGAGCTTTCCAGTATCTATTCTCTTCACCTCCAACACTTCCAGGCCAGGTCGATCCGAGTTCATGTTTCTAGATGTCCGTGTTAATGGAACACCTGTCCTATAAGTGTTTGTTACAGAGCACCTCACCTGGGTTACCTTGCAGAATTTGACCACGTGCTGCTGGACCTCATGGCTCCTTACAGTCATGTCATTTTTATGGCCGACCTTAACATTGACTTAATCGGACCTCCCACATACGACCACACTTAACTGACAAACATGTTTGATTCATGTAACATGACTATACTGCCACTAACTGAGTCACACCATACCTCCACCTCTGCCACATGGCTCGACATCATGGCGGTCAGTGATGTT
This sequence comes from Matsumurasca onukii, assembly GCA_018831715.1. Taxonomy (NCBI): domain Eukaryota; kingdom Metazoa; phylum Arthropoda; class Insecta; order Hemiptera; family Cicadellidae; genus Matsumurasca; species Matsumurasca onukii. Next base: position 48,158,976 of record CM032060.1, read on the forward strand.
TCCTTAGTTGCTCATCAAGGGCCAACTTCCAGCCCCAGGTCTTTCCAGACATGACTTGATTTACTGTGTGTATAAATTAAAGCCTTCCATCGTACCCTGTTTCATCAGGTACAGAGACTTCAAACACATGGATAGTCAAGCTCTTTTACAGGACGCTAGCATTATCCCTTGGTACAACTTGTTTTTCACTGAAAATGTCAATGATATGCTTAATCTCTTCAATAATCACCTTCTGAATCTGTTCGACAAGCATGCCCCTAATATAATCAAAAGAGTTACACGTAAACCTGCCCCATGGATTGATGATACCATTCGCCATCTCCAAAAGAAAAGAGATAGCTCATTTTGCAAGGCCAAGCGGACCAAATCACAAGACGATTGGATTGTTTACAAAAGAATCCGAAATCAAACTCAGCAGCAAATTTGTAATGCCAAGATCAGGTTTTACTGCAGGTCGCTTTCTATCAATCAAAATAATAAGTTGTTGTGGTCCAAAGTTAAGTCACTTGGTATTGGGAAAACTAAATCATCTGTATCCATACCTGTTTCTTTTAACTCAGTCAATGATTTCTTCGTTAATGTTCCTGTGGATGTATCAGTAGCTCGTGAATATGTTTCAAAGCTTGAGCAAACTTGTACTGTTCACCCTGGTCCTCCGTTTTCGTTCGCTTCTGCGACTATCACTGACGTTCTGTGGTCTATAATGAGAACCAGTAGCAATACTGTGGGAGCCGATAATATTCCTATAAGATTCATCAAAGGGACGCTACCTGTGACCCTTCCTTACATAACCTTCATATTCAATAAATCACTTTCTTGACATGTAATTGAAATAAAAGCCACATAAATTTAAAATCTAAATCACTTTCTTCTTCGATTTTCCCAACGATCTGGAAATCTGCTGTAGTTCTCCCTATACCTAAAGTTTCAGCCCCCAAAACACCTTCTGATCTTCGGCCTATTAGTATCCTCCCTGCGCTATCTAAGTGTCTAGAAAGAATCGTTCATCAACAAATGTCCAGGTATCTGTCCGATAAGAGCATTCTTAATAATCTTCAATCTGGCTTCCGGTCAAATCATAGTACAACTACAGCACTTCTCAAAATAACTGAGGATATTCGTTCAGCCATGGACAAGAGACAAGCTACTCTTTTAACTTTATTTGACTTTTCTAAAGCATTTGACTGTGTTTATTATCCACTTCTATTCATCAAACTTGCCAATCTGGGATTTTCAGAAGGTTGTATCAACTGGGTTAAATCGTATTTGACTGACCGCCAACAGTGTGTGAAGGTGGGATGCGATGTCTCAAGCTGGAGACCTGTGACCCAAGGGGTTCCACAGGGCTCTGTGCTTGGTCCACTGTTATTATTTTCGCTTTACATAGACGATATCACGACGCTCATTAATTATTCCAGTTTTCACCTTTACGCTGACGACTTACAGGTTTACCGTCATTTTGTGCCCACTAACATGACAAATACTGTTGACTTAACAAACTCTGACATTCAGGCGATTACTATCTGGGCGCATAGCCATGGATTAAAACTCAATGAATCATAGACTCAGACTATTGTTATTGGTTACAACAAGCTTCTCAACAAAATCGACTTCAACACTGCACCCAAACTCAACAGCGTGGACTTGACATACTGTGACAAGGTTAAGAATCTTGGCCTTATCATGAACAGAAACTTAGGCTTAGGGGACCAGGTGACTCAAACATGCAACAGAGTCTTTGCCGGTATACATAGCTTGAAGCCATTTGCTCACCTCCTGCCGTTTGATGTCAGAGTGATGCTGGTAAAGACTCTCAATTTTTCCCCATTTCAATTACTGTGACGTAGTGTTAAATGACATGACTGTTGAGCTCTCAGACAAACTCCAACGAGCCCAAAACTATTGCATTAGTTTTATTCTTAAACTTCATTGGGATGTTCATGTTACTCCATTTTACTCCAAAGTCGCTATCTTGAAGTTGAATGAACTTCGCAAGCTACATATAATCCAGGTGTTGCATTCTTTAGTTAATAAAAAGGAGCCTGTCTATTTGTCTGTACGTTTCAAGTTAATTTCTGATATCAGTGCTAGGGAGACTCGTAGAGGGGAATCCCTATTGTCTGTCCCATCAAAACGCACAGCTCTCTACAATAAATCTTTCACAGTCACTGCATGCCGCTTCTGGAATTCACTCCCCGACAGCATCAGAAGTATAGGTAAGCGCGCCCGCTTCTGGGTGGAAGTCAGGGAACTCCTTCGGCGGGGTTTGTGGGGGTAGCTTGTAGGCGCGGACGGTGAACTGGAACTGCGAGTGATGTATGAATGGTGTTTGATTGCACGAGTGATTGTAGAGAAATATGTTTTTGTAAATGACAAGTTAATTTTAATAGAAGGATGACCAATTTTTGTATCATTATTGTACTATGTAAATCAAATGTTTTATTTTAATTTAAAGATATAAGTTTTTTTTTTATTTAAATCTGAACTTTTTATCTAAGTACTGTATTTTATTCTTCTATTACTATAATATTTTCTAATAAAGATATAGCGGTATTCCATGTTTTGGTTAACAATACTGGATTAGAAATAGTCATGATCATGTTAAATGTAGTGTGTTATATATTTTTGAAATTTAGCGGTCAGTAGTCGACGGAGGTTGGCGCATGTGCAGAATATTTTGCTCTATGAAGCATCGAGTATTTTTCTGTATCTTATCCAGGCGTCCAGCACTTGCTCAATTGCTGAATGGTGCTGTGTGGCACCTCACAACATTTGCTCGGTCAGTGTGCGGACTCCCACTGACTTACAGGAGCGCTTGTATCCAGCTGAACAACACTTGCTTCAGGTGAAATGCTGTGTCAGTGTGCATCTAGGCTGATGATTGAAAATTGTCATTGAAAATTACATACAGTACTAAAAGGGTACGCTGAGCTGTACTTGCTGTACCTGACAAGCCGCCACTGCAAGTTAGTTACTTTTTAATTTTTACACATTAATAATGCCCAAAAACACAGGAGAGGGCGGGTACGTTGCGCGAGTGTGAACGCTCACAACTCCAAATATGGTAAAAGGTGGTGTGATAGTTTTAATGCCATAGGTATTATTTAATCCTTGAAATTAAAGCTGTATCCGTAGTATTTTCTGTACAAAAAGCAATCAAATTATCAACAGATTAAGTATACCTTTATCTTAGTTTATGGTTGTTAATCTTTCAAAGTCATTAATACAATTTATTACTGTTAATAAATATAATTGGAAGTTAAAATAATTTTGGGACAAAACCAGTATTGTCATTGATTTTTTATGATTACAATACGAAATAAGAATAAAAATGCAGCAAATGACTTAAATTTGCCTTTTGGGTATTTTTTCAGTTTGGTGCCTGTTGTTCTACTTAGTAAAAATTAATTTAGCACAAAAAGAAAAGGGCCTCACATTTTTTTTTATTTTTTGAGGCGCGGAACATATTAAAAACATTTTAAAGTTAGGAATGATTTCGGGATAGGTTAAGTTAGTTTGGGGTAGGCTAGGTTACGTTAGTAAGTTAAATTAATTAAAGGTAGATATTAGTCAGTTTAGGTTAAAGTAGTTAATGCCAGTTTAACCTATTTCCACTTAGTTTTTTAACGTAAACCAATCATTTGTCAAATTACAGGTTTTAAACTATAAATTGTCTTCAGAACAAAAGTCACCAAACTGGAATTTTACCCCCTTTTGATAACTGTTTACAGATACAGCTTTTATTAGAAACAACTTGGTAAAACTTACCAAGAGTGACTTATGGATTTCTAGCACTTTTCCAAATGTAAACCTTTCAAAAAGGTCAAAAAACGATGTTTTGACTTCGGGAAAATTACGGAAACCATTAAAAACAATATTTTACCAAAAGAAATAAACTAACTTAACTTTTGCTAACCTAACTTCACGATAACACCTTATTCAGCCTCTAGGTTAATTTGAAGTGGGTGACAGATACTGTCGTCTGCTATAGAGTGCCGTGCGCACCGCGTCCGTGCATCTTCCCCTCGTAAAATAGTCCCAACTTTAAAGCCACCTTTAAATATGTTCAACATAAAAAATAAACTAACCTAACCTAACTTCACGATAATGACTTATTCACCTTTAAGTTAAATTTGAAGTGGGTGAAAAGTCACTGACAGATGAGTGACAGTTGTCTCACGGTGCTCCCCGCGCGTAAAATAGTCCCAACTTTAAAGCCACTTTAAACCACTTATAAATAAATTCCGCACCCCAAAACAAATTTTTATATATTTAGGAGCCTCCTCCACATCGTGTTAAATCAGTTTCGGCTCATGATATCATAAGTCTCTCTTAATAACAAATACCAACAACTTGTATTCTCAGAATTAAATCAGCTATGTGGCGGTAATACCACTGTATCTTTTACCATTTCTGAGTTTTGAGCGATAATATGAGCGCTCACAGGACCTTAACCCCTCAGGGAACGTTACAATATTTACTTTTTCCATCAACCAGATAACCCTGATAGTAATCAAAAGTAAGACTTTTAGTGCATACCCTTAATACTCAACAACTGTGGTTCCTAAACTATTACTCAATATTTTATGGGGCTTAGAAATACAACTCTCAAATCCTAATGCCACACGTATATTGACAATTATCTCATTAAGCCTACCTCCTGGGAATCGATGACTGGCCCTGCTGTTTAGATGGCATAAAGTAATTAATCAAAACCTACTATGTACACTCTACACTATTTTACAACAAGAACATAAGCCTAACACTGAGACAAGAAATATGCCCAACGAGTGAAAGGGCCAGCAGATTCCTATTGACTAGCCAGCAACCAAGTCTTGAACTACTACTCAACTCATTACTTTGTGGACTTGTAATACCCTCTGGCACAATATTCTTTTCTAAATTTAAAATAATTAACTTAGCCTACCGTTTGGGCAAGTAACTTCTTTCTCTTCTGCGACCGTTCCTTCAATTCTTTTAGTTTCTCGCTCATAGCTGGAAAAACCGTGTTATTATAATTTTTTTAATAATCACTTCTCACAATAAGGAATATTAAAAATGTAGAACAGTAACAAACTATCTAGTTTATTTTACTTGTAAGACACTATTAGTAAACAAAAGTCATTACGATACATTTACACCTTCCATTTACAACAAGTGAAGTAGTTCAAACTAAAAAAAAATTTTTTTTACACATTTATTAACCGTTCAGCAAATTACAACAGCTGCTATGCAGGCTACTTGTAACTTATTACATTGACTTTAAATATGTATATTTAAAGTCAATGATTTGGGTTAGTTTTGTGGCAGCCCCAGGCTTCGTGTTTGCAGTTAAGATCACCTAACAGAATGGTTGGGCAGTTTGGATTGAATAGATTTTCAGTGTACGTATGCGAAAACTTATATCGTGGAGCATGGTAGGATGAGTATAAAGTGTACTGAACATTACTGAGTTGAAATTTAATTCCTACAACCTCAAGGTTATTCATAAAAGGTAGAAATATAGAATTATGGGCGATATGTTTTCTTATTATGATAGCCACGCCACCTGACGATTTTGGAGCATCTCTGTCGAATCTCTAAATTGTATAACCTGGAATGGTTAACTTTTCTGAAGACACTAAGTGGGTTTCAGTTATACAAGCTATGTCTACTTTGAAACTAAAAAATAACCAGCAGATAAAATGCCAGCAAAGGAACAGCAAAAAAGACCTCTCCATCCAATTCCGGTGGAGGCCACTGATTTTATATATACTAAACCTTGAAAGTCAATGTGGTTTCCGAATTAAGGCGGTATCTCGTGAGTCACAAGGTTATGGGGGCCTCACTGACAATAATTTACCCACGTTTTAAACTACAGGCGCCTATTTTATAAAATAGCAGTAAATACCCCGGTATTTACCTAGGTATCTTACCACATTATTTTGTACTGGTAAAATTGTGTTTCATTAAAATCATCTTTTACCCAAGTAAAACCTTAAATTTCAGAGATTTTACCGTGGTAGTTTGTTACCTCGGTACTCGGTAGGCATCTTACCACAGTATTGTGGGTGAGGGCTCAGCAGATCGAAGTTCAACAGCTCGAATTTCGATCATTCAACTTCCGTCATATTTTAACCTTCGACGTGTTGAACATTACGGGAATTGGGGTGGAGAAACTCAGAGCAGGGATTTTTAGGGAAAATTACGAGTAGCGGTTAGGGTAATAAGTAGGGTACATAGCTGATAGATGGTAACATAAAAGGGAATTATGCATTGCTTATATTTCTAAACTATTTTTTTGCTATAAGATATTGTAATAAAAATAGAATAATGAAATATAATAAATTATCGATCCTAATTTGTACAAACGCTAAATAGCTAATTTGTTACTAAAGAAATGTAATATTTATATACATTTTAATAGAGCAGTTACATTGGCTTTAAAGATATAAAATAAATGGAAGTTACAAAATTAGATTGGTAAATATTATTTGCGATTACTTTTATATGAGTGAGTGCGAAAGTTTAATTTCATTTTATTGTAATTTGTGATTTGCGACTCAATATTTTTATTGCCAAAAGCAAATATATATTGTCATTAAGCTAGGCTCATGTATGGTCATGACAGTGTAAAATCAAGTAGTGTAAACGCAATATCTTATCCTGGCAAGCCTAGTACGTGCATAGCTTATCGAGTAGCAGTAGACTAGTAGGACTAGTATAGCTTTTTACACCTCGATAGTAAAGGTTTGAAATGATGTATTGTCAATTTAGATTAGAACTAGCTTAGGGTTAGGTTCATGTTTTTGAAGGAAGAGTGATCGAGCAGCTAAAGGCCTAGTTTATCCCAATAATAAATCAATTTTACTGCTGCGCACCAGTAGTGTCGTAGTGATCTTGCCAACAAAGTCAACGCCCCAACGGATCAGGCCCCGCTGGACATACAACCATTTATAATCGGTGTTTTTAGAGTTTGCAAAGCCGCAGGTAAACCATTACAAACATGTATAACCTGAGCCTTAATAGGTAGGGTTTCGTTATATTCGACTAGATTGCCTAAACAATAAATAAAATGAGGTAGAAAAAGGGACAGCAGTCATCCTCAGCGACTTAGTCTATAGTTTCTTACAGGTAGTAGATGACCACCGAGTCGCCGACTTTCTGTAAAATAAAAATACTCTGTGACCTATCACCTATATCTACTAATTCTCCGATATCCAAGTTTCTAACCTACTTTGAGCTTGAACGGGTATGTTAAGGGTTGTGTAGAGTGAAAATAGTTCACGGGGCAATGCAGGTATAATACAGGGACAAATTCCCATTCCGATCAGATGAGCGGGACACCAAAATCTTCGACCATTTGAGCGCAGCCTGTTTTCGAACATTTGAACATTGACTTTAAATATACCTTTAACCCTTTGCGCTCTACATGAAATTTTAACGTTTGTCCTCTCCAGCCGGCTGGCCAGCAGGACGGGCCACGGCCATTTCTTCATTGAGTCTGAATTAATTCAACACTGTTGTGGCTCCCTGGTCGGATGGCCAGTAGCACTGGCCAACCTGATTTTACTCGAACGCTCGGGTGTCCACCACCACTGGCCATAAGATTTATTTTATCTGTGTTTATTTAGGTGCAACGAAGACTGTTTGACAAGTGCTGCAGTCTGTAGAGGAACCATTCAACTACAAAAATTATCCAGTTTCCCGCCATTAAAACGCCTATTTTGCTTTCTTGGATCTGTTTTGTTCAGCTGCTACATTCGTCAGTCAGTGTTCATTACTGTGCTATATCATTGATTTTAAATGTACCTATTTATAAATGTATATAATACCAAAAATCCTGGACTGCATGTGTGGGAACGTTTTGAGAAATATCACAGTGCCAAGAAAAATCAAAGGAATAATTAAACGGAAGATAAAGACTTGCCCACTCAAACAATGCGCATACACAGTGATTTTGATTAAATTTTTCTAAAGCTTATTGAAAATGTGTAATTTTATAATTTGTGTATTCTTAAAATTGATTTAATTGTTTTTAAATGTATAAATAAACTTGATATTAAAAATAAAACTGAAGTGTTTTATTTGACTTTTGAATACCATATGCAGTTAATCATTCAATTCAGTCAAAACAATTCCTACCCAGTGCGGCACGACTTCAAATCAATGATTTGAACCAGCAAAACAGACGAAAAAACACGTTCGATCTGTTGATAATCTTTTAATACACAACCCATAGTGACGTCAGGACGAGCCATTTTTTATTTTTATTGAGTGGGATAATATTCATAATGGTATTGTCTACTATATAGTCGTGTGTGGACATCCTATCTTTATGTTAGTTGTTGACCCTAAAGGCCTAAGTAAAAATTGTTGGAAATTAGCATTTAAATTAAGGTAAGGTCAACAATGTTCAAAATGGTAACATAATTAAACAAAAATATCGTAGTGTGTACAAATATTTCAAAATTTAGTACAGTACTCTACTAGGTAGGCCGTGTTTAGTTTTAGTTATTTACCATGTGATTATGTTTGCTATTGATTTCGCGACTAAATGATTAAGCTGTGGTTGACTTGGAAGCAGTACACGCTATATCACGCCCACAATATACAGTCTAACAATGGTAGTAAATAATCACTACACACTGAGAATTTAATTTGACTATATTATTGGCATCTCTGTAATAATGAGCCTCAAACACTTCTAAAATCTTTCAATGAAATGATGAGTAGAAATTCTTGTCTGAGCTGTGTACTGAATCATCTAATTGCTGTTTATGTCATAGATGGAGACAACTGATACATTGGAAGCCAGTTTGCTCACAACGGACTTTGTAGGTTCAAGCACACAATCACTCTTCGTAAGTAGTTTGTCTGTGGTACTTTTACATAATTACTCAATACGGCAGTTGTAGTTCCAGAAACTGCTCTAAATATTTTGTAGAACTTGTATATTAACAATATCAAGCCGAGTACCATATGTGTCTCTAGTATTTAGGCCATACGGGTAAGGTTTGCCAAACATAAAGCCAGCTCTACCTTAACTGGGCTTGGACCTGCCTAAAGCTATTCAGTGGTCGCCTCAATTTAGGCCTAAGCGAATGTTTACCCCTCGGTGGATTATGTACTCCATCATATTTTATTGGAAGGTAGTATTTTTTATCGGTCCTTGTATTTCCATTGGTCATTGGGCTATTAGATAATGACCCATTCTAAGGATGAGTTGGCCTTATATTCTAACAAGACTACACCTCATAACTCATTATTACCACTCATCACTCTCATCCTTCACCACATATTTGCCTTAAAATACCCTCATGAAAGTGGTCGGGATCTCAAATAGTGATTTAGTAACTCGAGGTTTTAAAAATATGGGTTTCCTATCAAAAGACTATGTATATAACTTACACACCTGGTGCAACCCTTTGTTTGGTTTTAGCAGTTAAGACCATTAAAATAATTCTTCAATTATTTTTGTTCTTTCGCTTCCAGACCCCTTCCTATACTAAGTAACATTTCAATCAACCTGGGATTTGAGCAAACCTTGCCTTTAAGCAGTTATTACACTGTCTGTTAATCGCATTAATATTCAAACGATGGTTCCGACTTTTTCTGATCCTTTCTTCTCCAATGGTAAGTTGTATACAGTAATAACTTATACATATTGTACCTTGTTCTCAGGAATTTCAATCTGAAATCAAACTTGAACCTTCTGAACAGTTTGAGGAAGAATCTGAACAGTTTGAGAAAGAAGAATACAAGTATTTTGGAAAAAAGTAAGTTAAGATGTTTGGTAGTTTAAAAAATAAACCTGAAGATTTATGTAAGTTTTAAAATTATTTTACACTTCCATTTTCATACAACAAACCAAACTGTGGTTTCTATTAACTTTCCATTTTAGGAAATTGTCCAACATCTTAATATTAGTCCAAGTCTCAAGTCAGTATTTGTGTAGTTAATACCTGCTCAGATTACTTTTTACTGGGTTACTCAAAAGGAGCTGGTTCAAAAAATAGCCCGGCAGTTTTGATGCTGTCTGGATCTGAACCTGTCTAGATCCCACATGTTACTTCGATATATACAGTTCATGCAGTTCAAATTATTGATACCATTCATTTACTTAAGATAGCGTAAAATAATTTTATATGATCTCTATGTATTATAATAACATGGGTCAATATGGAAAAATAAACGTGAGTTTTCCATTTAATTTATGAAAATCTAAAAATCCACCATTAATGTAACATTCTATATATAACTAAACTAAATTCAACCACAGTACATAAAAGTCAATCGTATATATAAATAAAAATCAAATACATATATTGTATATTTCGCTGTTGCAATTTAGTTAAATGGAATATTTACTTGAATTTAGGCCAAAAATGTCCTATTTTGAATTAAAGACGGATAATTAAAATTATAAGAAAAACCAAAGTGACCCGATTATTTTGTACATGATTGTATAAATAACTTAAGCCTACACCATGTTATCGCCTCTGGGCTATAATGATGATGACTTCTGGACACTGGCTTGCACTGCGCGTACCTTTAAACCTATTTTTTTGTTTTGTTTTTACTATGCTTGTAATAGTTTCTGCATAGTTTACAATATACTGTGTAGTCCTCTCTTGTTAATATTGCTATATCCTTGGGTACATCATTGGTAAGCAACGGGTTTGAATAAATGAAACCAACGTCTACAGCAACTGTATTCTACGCTCTTCTTTTCATCAGGAAGTTCCTTCGTAGGTGTCGAGGTGTCTTTTAGGTCTTCTTTGATTTTTGTAATTGTAACTAGTAGTACAGATTGTTCAATGTCTTTATTTATTTATTTATTTATTTATTACGGTAACACTATTTTTACATTATTGATACAATTGGATGAAAATAGAAAATAACAAGAGTAAGCACAGAAACATTAATAGAACAGACGAGTAGTATTTATACGAGGCGTGTTTTTTAAGTAAGTACCGTTTTTAAATAAAACAATAACGAGCAGAGATTTCATAATAATTTTTATTTCACATGAAAGCTTGTACTTTAAACTATTTTTCTACATAATTGCCATTAATATAGGGGCACTTATCATATCGTCCAGCTAGCTCTTGAATTTCGATGTCATAGAACGTTGCCGCCTGACTTGACAAAACATTCAGCACAGCCGTTTTGACTGAAGTCGTCATCGTCATCGTGACGCACGCCGCCCAGGCGCTTCTTCAAGTGAAGGAACATGTGGAAGTCGCCTCGCATAAGATCTGGACTGTAGGAGGGTGTTCAAATTGTTCCCAACCAAATTTTTGCATAAAATCTTGGGTTCTCTTTGTGCCGTTTGGCGGGGTAAGTGAAGCAAAATGACACCTTTAGTCATCATGCTAGCCTTTTGTTCTAGATAACGGTGGAACTCTACTCAAGTGTCACAGTATAGGTCTCTGAATTGATTGTGACCCCAGAGGCAAAACCCACCAAAAACACCCCCTTCCTGTCCCAAAATACTGTGCACATGATTTTTTGGGCAGACACCGTCTGTTTAAACTTGACTTTCCTGGGTGACTTTCCTTGTCATGAACATATGGGCGGCCATCTAGCGCCCTAACCCATTTTCTTACTATTCCTTCTCTTATAATGTTTTCTCCATACACTGCCCTGATCTCACGATAAACATAGACTGCTTTCAGGCCTTTGGCACTGAGAAAATTAATCACAGATCGAACTTCACAGTCGGCGGGACTTTTGATTGTCGGAGGCATTTAAACGGTCACAGGCAAGCGTACGCATCAGCTAAAATGGCCGTACTGGTGTCTGGTGACAAAGATGCAGGTACACGCGAACATCATGAACGCCGACCGTAGCGTTGCAGGCGTAATTCAAAACGGTACTTACTTTAAAACATGCCTCGTACTACACTGCTTAGAAACATATAAGGCGGGTTATCCACCCTACATCTTGGTACTTTTTTAACATTTTTTTGTCTAATTGATTTATTTTTCGGGTGGTAATGGGTACTACATTAGGGACTTGTTAAGTGATAAGGTGCTGATAGAAGATAACGGACAAATTTGTAACAGAAAGCATACATTTGAACAATCGATATAACAGTGACACAGTGAGATCAATAAATAAGTAACTATAATAAATAACTAATAATTATGTATAATTCTGATAATAACCATAACCACCAAGAATACAATATAACATTTGATAACGGATAATAAATATTAAATACAATTACAGAGTATAAATACATTAAATATGATAACAATTATATATACACAATATGGTTAACAAAATATAATATAACAAATATAATTTGACATTGAATAAATAATAAAAGATAACTTATAATAATAATATGTACACGATAGGCCTACTGTTAACAAGAAATATAATAATTATAACAAATATAATTTGACATTGAATAAATAATGAAAAGATAACTTATAACAATAATATGTACACGATATTGTTAACAATAAATATAATATAACAAATGTAATTTGACATTGAATAAATATAAATAGATAACTAAATTAAATTTTATTTTTTATTTATTTCTTTTTATTTATTTTAAATTTTGTCTTCTTTCTTAAATTGGCGGAATTACCGGGCAATATGAGCCCACACATTCCACAAAAGTTTAGCATATCTCTGGACTCTTGAATAAATCTTCTTCTGATTGTCTGTCGATATTGAGCTGGATCAAAATTCATATCAATTTGATCAAAAAGCATCAGTTGCTTGATGTAATAGCATACATATGCACCACAGTTGATGCCATCTAGTTTTTGAGGGTGCTCGTAGCGTTTAATCTTCCATTCTTTCTGTAGAAAAGGACTGTCCTTGGGCACCATAACAGCACTGAATTTCAAAATGCTCTCTAACAATTCTCTTTCCTGGTCTGTTCCTCTGACTACTTCGTTCTCGGTCATCTTGAATGAATCTAAATACAAAAACTCGCAGGTAACCAAATTTGCGTACGCCAGTGTCCAGTGCAACCTATCTATATTTCTAACAAAGAACAACTTTTTTGTACTCGGATGAATAGCCGTCCTTTCTTGCGGAAGAACGCAGCCAAATCACTATCTCCATGCCTACGAAACATGCCGTCCTGGCATGATTGTAATTTGGTGTGTAGATCCGCGTTCTCTCTGTCTGTGTCATTTTGTAAAACAAATGACATGCGAATATTTTCAAATATACAATGGGTCCCTTAATCCAACTAATTGGACCGAACCTGTTTGGATAGGAAAATTGTGATTAAATTTTACATATATTGATGTATTTATCATATATTGACCTTATAAGGTCATATATTGAGTTTGGCGTGTATTTTATATTTAAATGTAAGAAACTGTGTATTTAAATACAACTGTGTACATTGAATTCTGAGAACATCTTGAGTAGTGCGCTTAATTATGGCCATTACAAAGATATTCGGCAGGGCTACTTCTGAATACTAACCCCAAAGTATAGCCTACAGAGTCGACATCCGTTCTAAAACAATCAATGACTGTCCACGATCCATCTGTGAGTGTGTTGTAGCTTACTACTGCCAGTGGATTGTTTTGTTTGTCCCACACCTGTGTGCATAGTGCTTATTTTGAGTGTGTTGGCGTACTTTACATTATTTTATTGTTTCTACTGTCAATAAATATGAACAAGCTTAAACATAGCTTTAATACATAAAGTATGATATATCAATTGAGAAAATAACCAGTTTCTTGCACCAACTCAAAATCGGTATAATTTTTTTTCCTAACAGTGTTGGATTAAGCGGATTTTCTTTTCGAAAGCAGACTTGTGTACAACGAGGTTTTCTTCTTGATGACCATGTGTTTGGAATGAAACCTCGAATGTAAATTTGACACTATGTATTCTTGTGAAATGTCCGTGTAATATTCAAGATCATCAATGAGTTGATTGGACATTATTTAGTTTTAGTTTCTTCTATGAATTCTATTGGTATTGAGAAGGGAACTTTTTTACAAATATTGTCTGACTCAAAATAAGTTTTCCTTTTTTCAGGTTTTCTTTGCCAAAACTCTTCAGTAATTTGAACCTTGTCGACGTCTACACTAATCTTATTTTCCACATCATCTGTGACCTTTGCCTTTTCTGAAACTTGTGATAAATCAATTTTTCTTCGCTTTCCTGGTTGGTTGGTTTTCTTTTGAACTTGTATCTTCCTTTTCCTTCTTGCAAGCCCTTCTTTCGGTATTTCCAACATAATTTCTGCTACAGCTGAATCAACATGTGCACTTTGATTTCGAATCGGTTTGGTCTTAAATTAGTTTTTCCTTCCAAAATGATTTTTTTACTATGTTAAACCAACTTTCTACAATATTTTTTTCTCGCTAATATATAGTCCTAGCAAGCGATTAAAGCCAATGTCGTCAATAATATTGAAGGGAGGCCGAGGTTTTTGCAAAACTTTTGTCTTCAAGAAAGTGCTAATTTTGAATTTTTCCATGTTGTTTCATAATTTTTTGACAGCCCTGTATACCACAAAAGTAGATAAAATATTTTTTTCTCGTTAATATATAGTTCTAGTGTTTATTAAAGCCAATGTCACTGCCAATAATGGAAGAGGGGGGAGGTTTTTGTGAAACTTTTGTCTCCAAAAAAGTGCTAATTTCGAATTATTCCAGGTTGTTTCATAATTTTTTTGACAGCCCTGTATACCACAAAAGTAGATAAAATATTTTTTTCTCGTTAATATATAGTCCCATAAGCGATTAAAGCCAATGTCACAATATTGAAGGGAGGCTGGTTTTGCGAAACTTAACTGGGCTTGGACCTGCCTAAAGCTATTCAGTGGTAGCCTCAATTTAGGCCTAAGCGAATGTTAACCCCTCGACGGATTATGTACTCCATCATATTTTATTGGAAGCTAGTATTTTTTATTGGTCCTTGTATTTCCATTGGTCGTTGGGCTATTAGATAATGACCCATTCTAAGGATGAGTCGGCCTTATTTTCTAACAAGACTAGACCTCATAACTCATTATTACCACTCATCCTTCACCACATATTTGCCTTAAAATATTCTCATGAGAGTGGTCGGGATCTCAAATAGTGATTTAGTAACTCGAGGTTTTAAAAATATGGGTTTCCTATCAAAAGACTATGTATATAACTTACACACCTGGTGCAACCGTTTGTTTGGTTTTAGCAGTTAAGACCATTAAAATAATTCTTCAATTATTTTTGTTAGCTTTCGTTTCCAGACCCCTATACTAAGTAACTTTTCAAACAACCTGGGATTTGAGCAAACCTTGCCTTTAAGCAGTTATTACACTGTCTGTTGATCGCATTAATATTCAAACGATGGTTCCTACTTTTTCTGATCCTTTCTTCTCCAATGGTAAGTTGTATACAGTAATAACTTATACATATTGTAACTTGTTCTCAGGAATTTCAATCTGAAATCAAACTTGAACCTTCTGAACAGTTTGAGGAAGAATCTGAACAGTTTGAGAAAGAAGAATACAAGTATTTTACGGAAAAAGTAAGTTAAGATGTTTGGTAGTTTAAAAAAATAAACCTGAAGATTTATGTAAGTTTTAAAATTATTTTACACTTCCATTTTCATACAACAAACCAAACTGTGGTTTCTATTAACTTTCCATTTTAGGAAATTGTCCAACATCTTAATATTAGTCCAAGTCTCAAGTCAGTATCTGTGTAGTTAATACCTGCTCAGATTACTTTTTACTGGGTTACTCAAAAGGAGCTGGTACAAAAAATAGCCGGCAGTTTTGATGCTGTCTGGATCTGAACCTGTCTAGATCCCACATGATACTTCGATTTATACAGTTCATGCAGTTCAAATTATTGATACCATTCATTTACTTAAGATAGCGTAAAATAATTGTATATAATCTCTATGTATTATAATAACATGGGTCAATATGGAAAAATAAACGTGCGTTTTCCATTTAATTTATGAAAATCTAAAAATCCACCATTAATGTAACATTTGATATATAACTAAACTAAATTCAACCACAGTACATAAAAAAGTCAATCGTATATATAAATAAAAATCAAATACATATACTGTATATTTCGCTGTTGCAATTTAGTTAAATGAAATATTTACTTGAATTTAGGCCAAAAATGTCCTATTTTGGAATGAAAGACGGATAATTAAAATTATAAGAAAAACCAAAGTGACCCGATTATTTTGTACAGGATTGTATAAAAACTTAAGCCTACACCATGTTATCGCCTCTGGGCTATAATGATGATGACTTCTGGACACTGGCTTGCACTGCGCACCTTTAAACCTATTTTTTGTTTTGTTTTTACCACGCTTGTAATAGTTTCTGCATAGTTTACAATATACTGTGTAGTCCTCTCTGGTTAATATTGCCATATCCTTGGGTACATCATCCGGTAAGCAACCGGGTTTGAATAGTCCAAGCCTCAAGTCAGTATCTGTGTAGTTAATACCTGCTCAGATGACTTTTTTTTGGGTTACTCAAAAGGAGCTGATACAAAAAATAGCAGGACAGTTTTGATGCTGTCTGGATCAGAACCTGTCTAGATCCCACCAGGGAAGTTTAGCTTAAATATCATTGAGAGGGGACGCTGCAGCAGGGTAGACTTTATGAGAAACTTGCCATAATCTTGGGGAGAAAGGGGGAGAGCCTTCTTTCAGCATTTATGTTATCAAAAGAAAGGGCTTATAAATAGTGCAATATTGTGCATGGATTCCAGAACAGCTCAGGTTAACTATGGATTAGTAAATTGTTAACACTCATCCTGACATTTACAAGACAATACTCATCCTTGCAATGTGGCTGTTGCAAGCTTGTTGGGTAAAATCTTACATGTTTATCAATGATGCTTTGAGAAGACGTACTACGTACTCTTGGAATGTGTAAAAAGCAACTGAAAATCACCACACAATAAAAAGTTATTTCTATAAGTACCTCTGGAAGGTTAAATAAAATTGTATTTTATCATAGAAATTAACATTTTTACTTGTCTGTAGTTTTGAATTTGTCTAAATGTTTGCAGATTCCCAAAGCTGAGGTGAAAGAGGAAACCTCACAGAATTGGGAGACGGAAGAAATGGAGATAATCGTCAAAAAAGTGAGTTGCAATCTTGGAACATTTAATCAGTTCTCAAAAGGTTGTTACACAAATAATCCAATAATAACGTATTTTGTCGCAAGTCCTTCAGAAACCATGTTCGATCACGAGACCAAACATTATTTTCTTTGTTCTCATTTTCAGTTTGAAATGTTTGTTAAAAAGCCTAATATACATAATCATAATTTTTATTGCCAATGATATCATTTTACAATACATACACTAGGCATAGTAAGTGTATATTTACTGCAAAATGTTATTTTAAACGTAATAATTTGTTAAAGTGAATAAATGTATTATTGTGGTGTGATGGATTTTCTGTAGAGGAATGAATTTCCCTCTCTGGGGACTGAGGACCAAGAAAACCTCATGCTATCGATGGATGATGTCTATCGAAGGGCATTTATAGAAGACCAACTTTAACTTGAGGTTAACTGAGCTTTGTTTACTTTTCAGGAGGAGCCAGACGAGATGATCCTCTTGCTCCTGATCAAACGCTTGAAGTGGAAGAGCTGGTAATTATATATTTCAAGTGTCTGTACTAACATAAAATCAACCCCACAGTGTGAACATTCAACTCTGTGTTACTGAAATCATTCACCAATAAGTTTCCACATGAAAATATAAAACCACGCTTCAAACTGCGGACTGGTCATAGCTCTTTTATCGCCAATTTGCAAGTAAAGCTATCCTTACACCAAACTGTTTAGTGTACAAAAAACTCCAAAAATAAACAAATTACCATACAAGATCAGTGTTACCACAGATTTTTCTGTACAGTCTGGAATTTCATATCTTTAGTTTTTACTGTTTATACTCTCAATCTAAGCATTTTATCTGCCATATTTTAGGTTCTAAAATAGGGTGGGCCTTATATGCTGGTGGTCCCTCTACCTGCCTTCCTTATCTTCGTTGTTGACCCTTGTATGTTAATTTGATAACAGCTATTTCAAACCCAACATTTTTTGTGCTGCGGGAGGGCCAGTGGACATAGCAGGGAGGGGGATGGAGGGGAAGGCAAGCTTGATGCATTCTTTTTCTGGCGTTTACCTCTTGACAGCTGCAGCTGGCATTACGCACTGGTTGCTATGAGGGGTCAGCCTTACAAATCAGAGCCCCTAACTGTTGACATTATAAAAAACGGGTGTGTTTATACGAGGGTGTAGAGTCTTTACCATATATTCAGGGGAAAATTATGGGTAATTTAGATTTGCATGCGGCTTAGACTCGAAGTTTATTGGTAATTTTTGACATGTTTACAGGTTGCCAATAGTGAGGTGAAAGAGGAATCTTCACAGAGTTGGGATGAAATTGAAGTTGAATATACCTTCAAAGAAGTGAGTTACTGTAAAAGTTGTAACACAAATAATCCAATGAAATGATGAATTTTGTGATGATGCTTGATTGTTGAACAAACATAAATTCCAGTGGCATAACCAGAGAGGATCTGATCCTATCTCGGAAACAGTCGAGCATTTGCAAACACCTTGAAATGGCTCTTACTTCGGTAGCCAACTCAGCGTGCTTTGGAAATTATATTCACCCTCTTAAGTTTCTAGTGTGCACAATATTAAGTTCAAAACTGTTGCTTTTATCTTCGTTTATATAGGTTTATTTAGTTTGTGAGTTTTGTAAACGGACACATTTGCATAGGGCTTGCTCTACTTAAATCGACTAGGACCTGCCTAAAGATACTCAGAGGTCACTTCTGTGATCAGGCCTAAGTGAGTTGTACACCTGGGGAAATATACTTGTTGCAATGTTGACTTAAACGAGCTTTGTTTACATTTCAGGAGGAGATGGAGGATCCACTTGCTCTTGATGGAATGCCTGCAACAGAAGAGATGGTAATTACATTTATCCTAAACATTCATGATTGAATTTGTTATAAAATATTGTGTTCATCGAACCTCCTCTAGTGCAAAATATTAAACACATCTTTCAGGAAAAGTTGAGGAAATAATTTAAACCCTTGAATACAATACGGCTTATAACCACGAATCGGTTTTCTCAACCTTCCATACTAATAATGTGAGTTTACCCGCAAATGAATAAAAGTCCTAATTAATCAATGCTAAGTATAATCAACTAAATGTAGGTTGTGTATCGCAGTTAGTCCCTTCGAAAAGTAAACAAAGCGTCGTAGGGGTTTTGACCTTTGGAATGTACGCGAAACAATGGCGCGGCGACGCCCGGCCGCTTACTCCCACCAGTGCCGGTAATGCTATTTGCCAAGAGTTCACAAGGCTTCATTAATACACACGCCAGTCGCACTCTGGTACGTCGCCGCGACACTTCCGCTGGGCGTTATTTTGTTTTGCAGCGGTGTGTTATTTGTTCATTTTGCTAAGATGGCAAATCCGGAGCATCCGGACTTTGATATGTTTGTCAGTGAATTGATGAATAATGCCTTTTTCGAGTGCACTAGATTATAGTGAGCTTCAAGAAATGGAACAAGAGGGACATTCTTCAATAATATCAGTGATAGTGACATTGATGAAGAGATGGCCGATCCACCTTCACCTCAATCACTGGACTGGCAGTAACAAACAACATCACCACCGACTACATCACCCACCACACTATTCACCCACTAGGCCCACATCACCCACCAAACAATCACCGACACATCACCTACCACAATAAATCACCGACACTACAATTTTGTTTGAAAGATGTATTATAATAATGTTAAAATGCATATTCATTAAAATTTTCAAGATAAAAGGTGTCAACAATAAATTTCATTTTTTGTATTTTACTATGTTTTCTATTAATTTCAATTATGTGGCCAAATAAAAGGATAAAAAGTAAATTCATCGACCATTTTTTTTATTTCTTACTACCTACAGAATGAAAACAAAATTATCATTGGGGTTTTATTTAAAAAAAAAAATTTTAAACTAATTTGGCAATTGTGAACCATATTTCTAGCTTAAAAATCGTTTATGGTATCTGTTATTAAGACCTCTTTTCTAGAAAAGTTATTATATTGTGCTCTATATTTCCTGGAAATCTTTTACTGCAGTTTTACACCCTTACAGTATAGAGTGAACAAAATAACAAATTAAAGTACAGTCAACCTCCATTAACCGCATCGGATTAACCATGACACCAATGGAGAAAAGAAAATGCCACGCATTTTTCACAAAACAGACTATAGTAGTGTATTATATTCCTCTCTGACTCACAAGACAATATTTGTCCAAAAATAACAATTTTCCCACCAACCGGAATTACCCATCTCACTAATTATTTGGTTTTTACATTGGTATAAGAGGGCATATAATTTTCTGAAGTGTGGTTGCAGGAGTTGTTTATGTTATTGGAATGATTGCTAAACGATGTCTACTAAACGCAAACGGGTCGTATTGACAACACAGCAAAACTTCACATGGTGCAAAACATTGATCATGGTTGAACAGTAAACGTATGTGCAGCCAGTACAGTGCTGAAATACTTTAGGACTAAACTAGATTCCACAATTTGGATCCAATTTGATGTTACAAAGCGTTATTAGTTTGGCCGAGAGACATTCAAAGAAGTGCTACAGCAGTATGTTACTACTTCTTGAACTAAATAGGCTCAAGTATTTACACACCTCAAGTGTACTGATTCCAAGAGTGCATTGTTTATCAAATGTGGGTTTGTTTTCAGAATCAAGAGGACAGTGCCACAGCAGCAAGTACCTCTGAAAACAGTAAGTTTCTAAAGTTTGTTTCCTAACCAACCCTGTTAAGACCTCGAGCCTATTTGCTGTCCCGTTGTACTACTTGAAATGAGCAAATTATAAAATTAATAATCTGAAAGGTTCCGGAAATGTAACTCCACATACCATACCCAAATGACCCCCAGTTTCCTCGTTCCCTTATCTGTTGTGTTAAGTATAAACCTTGTTTACTATGGGATATTGCCACAACCTATAAGTCTCATAAGAGAAATCTTAGTAGTTCTGTCAAAGCAGTTACATAAATGAACGTCACCTGTCATTCTTAAAGCTATAATAATTCAATTATTTATCGCTCAATTTAAAGAAACTAAGTGTTGCTTAAAATTTGGTTAAATAAAGTACTTATTCTTTACAACTTTTGTATAATGCACAGTTTTTGTTATTTTAGTTTAAAGTTTTAAATGGCTGCCATTTTGAAAATATGTTTTTGAAATATTGTTGTTTTTCAACAAAGGGAGTACTATATACACAACCTTATAAAATTTCAAAATAATGAGTCAAGTAATTAAGAAGATAATAAATATTTACTGAAAAACACAAAATGGTGGCTGGCAGCCAAAGGAAAAAACGTAAACTCATATAATTCACCATTTTCCATTTGTTTTAGCTCAAGGGACAAAACCTTGAAGTTTGGACTAGTAGTAGAGGGACGTGCTGTATATTAGAGGTGTGCAAGATTTCGAGACCAGACTTTTTTTCTTGACGAGAATTTTTACACTCGAAAAGCTTGAGACTAGAATCAAAAATAAGAGCCAAACAGAATTTCTAATACCATGAGATTGATTAAAAGTGATTTAAAATACAATGTTTGCTGTAAACTAGAAGATTTGTTTCAAATATTAAGTGCCAGCAGTTTGAATAATGTACTAGGCAACATCGATGACCAGTAGCGACTGTAGACGGTCGATATAGAGGCTGATGCAATATTTATATTACAAAGTTAACAAGATGGCAGTCAAGCCCATAAAATGTTCTCTAGTCAAAGAACTAGCATACACGCACTAGTCACTTAAATCGATCAGTTATAATAGTTAGCGATATTCTTCACTGTCTTCTGTTTTGAAATTTTCAGAACAATGGTTAAGTTCGAGTTTTGCAAACATTACTATCTGATCAAATGATGCCATTATTATTTCGTCTGTTAGTACTTTGTTTTGTGACTTGTCGCCTTACAAAATCATCAAATTTGATGTAATTTATTGAGATTTTAGAATTTCAATAAAGAATATGGTTAAGAAACCAGTTTTAAATGGTAACCAATCCAAATTTTGATCACAAAAACGAGATAATGCTCATTATTAAACCTTTAACATTAATAACGAGTCCTTTCAAGAGGGGGTATTTCCAGAACTTTGCAAACAAGCTAAAGTAATCCCAGTTTACAAAAAAAGGGTCTACTAACCTAATGGGAAATTATAGACCGATTTCATTTCTACCAATGATCAGAACAACATTATATCTAGTACTCTATATGGATTTCAAAAAGGTTGATGCAATAAATAATTTCACGGAGTTTATCGTTAAAAGCCTTGATAGTCAAATGAAGACTACGAGTTTTAAAAAAAATGTATCTAAAGCGTTCGATTGTTACAAGCATAATGATACAACATTGAATTTCAGTAACAGAACAGTTGAACAACTAGAAGTGTCAAGCAATGCTAATTTTAATGCAGGTGTACAGTATTTTGAAAACTTAAACCTCAAAACAAATCTGGAAAAAACTACCTGCATAAATTTTGACTTGAACCATTGGATTAATAATGACAGTGCATTGGTTTCATTAGAAGAAGATATAATCGATGAAGTAGATTGCACAAAGTTTTTAGGGCTATATATTGATAAAACGTTATGTTGGGATAGCCAAACTGACCATATTTGTAGAAAAATGTCATCTGGTATATTACTAGAATTGGGTTAGTTCAAAAAGAAATTTAAGGAGTATTTGCTGATTAAGGCTCCTTACGCTGTAGCAGAGTTTATTGCAGAACCAGCTAGCTTACCTTAATCTGAAATATATAACAAATGAAAGTAAATAGTAGTTGCAAAATGAATTTAGCTATTTAGAACTATATCAATAGAAGAAAGAATGATCAGATTATTTTAGGAAATACCTAGAAAATATTCTTTAGTCCTCTGAATAGTCTTTACCAGTGGCTTAAGTCCATCATTCATTCTTACATTGTAATTAACCTTCCATTTCACCAATTCTCTATCGTATCCATTTTCATAAAAATTCAGTACAAATATTTATTTTGGTGGTTTTCAGGTTATTAGGCACACTGTTCCAGAGTTTTGCACTTGTGTAACTTGGTTTCGTTCAGTGGCTGCAAGGTAATGAACTGGAATGAGGTACTCAAAAGCCTTAAGGGTGTTGTACTTTTGGCTGAATCTTCAAGCTCTTACTTCCTTTAGCGGTCAGATGTATATTTACATCGCTTTGACGGTTCAATCCCACTTCAGTCTAGCTCTCATGTTTCTATTTTCTAGTAACCAAGATTTTAAAACATGTTAATTTTACAGGTCATACCTTTGCCTGTGATGGATGTGGCATGGGTTACAACACGTCAGATAACTTGAGAGACATCACAAGATATGTCCTCGCTGAAGAATCGACCATTGAGTATGAAACAAAAAAAATGTCTCTTCAGGAGATCTTAAGTGTGAAGTATGCAAGATGACATGTACCCATTCAAGCCATCTAAGTAAACACAGATATATTCACACGGGAGAAAAGACCTGTCAAGTGTGAAATGTGTGAGAAGACTTTACTCAAACAAGCCATCTTACTAGACATATATTAATTCACAGAGGAGAAAAGCCTTCAAGTGTGAAGTGTGTGAGAAGACATTTACTCAATCCATCACCCTCACCTTACACAGACGATACATACTGGAGAAAGACCTTTCAAGTGTGAAGTGTGTAAGAAGACATTTATTCAAGCAAGTGACCTCAATAATCACAGACGCATACACACACAGAGAGAGACCTTTCAAGTGTGAAGTGTGTGAGAAGACATTTAGTCGCTCAGGCCATCTAAATGAACACAGACTTATTCACACGGGAAAGACCTTTCAAGTGTGAAGTGTGTGAAGACATTTCCTCAATCAGCGACCTCAAGAGACACAGACGCACACACACAGGAGAGAAACCTTTCAAGTGTGAAGTGTGTGAGAAGACATTTGCTCAATCCACCACCCTCACTCAACACAGACATATACATACGGGAGAAAGACCTTTCAAGTGTGAAGTATGTGAGAAGACATTTAGTCGTTCAGCCCATCTAAATGAACACATACTTATTCACACGGGGACAGACTTTTAAAGTGTGAAGTGTGTGAGAAGACATTTAATCAAGCAAGCAAACTCAATACACACAGACGTACACACACAGGAGAGAAACCTTTCAAGTGTGAAGTGTGTAAGAAGACATTTATTCAAGCAAGTGACCTCAATAATCACATACGTACACACACAGGAGAGAGACCTTTCAAGTGTGAAGTGTGTGAGAAGACATTTAGTCGTTCAGGCCATCTAAATGAACACAGACTTATTCACACGGGAGAAAGACCTTTCAAGTGTGAAGTGTGTGAGAAGACATTTAATCAAGCAAGCAAACTCAATAGACACAGACGTATACACACAGGAGAGAAACCTTTCAAGTGTGAAGTGTGTGAGAAGACATTTACTCAATCCACCACCCTCTCTCAACACAGACGTATCCATACGAGAGAAAGACCTTTGTAATGTGAAGTGTGAGAAGACATTTTCTGATGTAAGCTATTGTAGTAAGCACAGACATATTTTTATTTTAAAGTCAGAAAACAATTATGGAAATTGTGTTGACTAGTATTAATTGAAATAAATATGATTTATTAGTATGGATGGGTGAATAACAAACAGTGACAAATTAATAAAGCCACTGGTAAGGAATTTATCATAATTATAAAAAAGCTGTATAAAAACTATTCTTATACATTATTGGAACTAAGAAAAAAAATAAAATTGAAACAAACCCCAAGTAAAGTTATTAAATTTATAATTATATTGATGATAAAATAACACAATACAATTATACCTTTATGTATGTTCCATAAATTCTCCTACTGAGTAAAGAGCGAGGGGTAATAAATGTTTTCTAAATTTCTTTTGAAATAAAGCTGATTCCAGCAAAAGGTCTTTTATTTCTTTTGGAAGTTTATTTAAAAATTTTATACTTGCTTGTATTGATAATTTTTCGAATATTTGCAATCTGTGGCTTTCTTGTCTGTACAATACATTTGAATTTGTATTGTGACAGTGAACATTATCACCTTGGACTAAATCAAATTCAAAATATCTTTAATCATTTTTATACAATAAATGTACAGTGAATAGTGTCATAGTAATTTTACACTTTATAGTCATTTTACACTCTCAAATATACTTACATAATTATTATATTATAAGTACAGTAGAACTCAAATTATCCGAACTCCGATCATCCGAATCGCCAATTATCCGAATCGCATTTAGAGAAAAGAAATTACACAAAGTTTTGTTACGAAATTTGAAGGATGATTAGGAGCCGCTCGCTACGTTGTTTTTTCAAACTACAATTCAAGTGACTGTACAATACACTAGTGGCAAAGGCAGTACAACACACTACTAGTATTGGCAGTGACTGTACTGGACAGTCAAGCAGATACTTGACTGTGGCTCTGTCTGTCTATCTACCCTGCACCTGCTTTTGTTTGTTTACTCAGTCTATTGAAGTCTTAGCTGACTTAATCTGCCTGTGCCGGTGTCTTGTGTTGCTTGCATATTTTTTACATATTTATGATTGAGTTGTACTGTACCACCATATCATATGGCTTCTAAGAGGAAACGTGTGGTTTTGTCGTTATCAGACAAAATTGAAATTTTAGAATAATTTAATAAAGAAGTGACGGGCAAAGTTTCAGTGGAAAACTACGGACTGGGACAAGCTACGATTTAAAGTCTGATGTGTATTTTACTTTTGTAATTAAGTCAATACTATTATATTGTAAAAGGAGTTTTTCCTGAATTTCCTGTTTTAGTGAAAACTCCAATTATTCAATATTTGATTAACCGAATGAGGTCCGGTCCCAATTAATTCGGATAATTGGAGTTCTACTGTACATCTAATTATAATCTATAGCCTTAGCTTCAGTTGTCATGCAGTAAAATTCTTCTAGTGAATAAAGAGCATGTTTAATAAGAAAATTTTCACCTTGATTCTCAAACCTCTTCAAGATAAGGATTTATCTAGATAAACAATCCTAAAAATGTTGTGTATACACACAGGGCAGAAACATTTCAAATGTGAAGTTTGTGAGAAGACATTTAATAAAGTAAGCAACCTCACTAGATTAGACACAGAACTATACACCGACAAACCTTTCAAGTGTGATGTGTGAGAAGCCAACCTCTCTTTAAGCCAACTTACTAGACACAGATTTATTCACACAGGAGAAAAACATTTTAAGTGTGCAGTTCAGGATGACATTTAATAAAGTAAGCAACCTTACTAGACTCAGACGGTTCACGCAAGGACGAGCTTACAATGTGAAGGTCAACAGCAAAATACCTTTTGTGTGTGTTTAATGGAAAACAATTTACTTCAATCAGCTGCTAAATAACTTAATAGCCTGTTTGCAAGGACACCAAAAGTAAACAACTTTCTTATTTGAAAACAAATAAAACAACAACAGCTGTTGATTGTGTAATTAGAAATACAATCATTACAATATACAGGGTTATTAAAAAAGAATGTCCTACTTTCAAACAACTTACTTGGGTTCAATAATTATTACTTTGATTTAAATAAATTAAATACTAGTTAAAAGAGCACTTTTCAAAGTTGGTTTTCCCTTGATAAATTGATAAACTTATTGCACAAAATGCTTTAAAATTGTGTAGCAAAAATTGGTGCATTGTCATATGATTTATCATAACTAAAGCATGATGTTTAACATGAAATTGTTTACAAATTAATAACATAAGGTTAATTATATAGTTAAAATTTACAATGATACATTATTTTAAATTAAGAAAAATCAAGCATACACAAAACATAATACAAAAACATCTTTATTCAATGTCCAGGACCCACAAAGAATTCAGACAATGAATAGTATGCATTAGTTAATAAATAATTCTAAGTTTAGCTAGGAGGTTTTCATGGGAAGCTTTTATAATATCTTGAGGCAAGTTTAAAAATTTTTCCATAAAGGGGCTCTGCTCAAACAATGTCATTCTATGTGCCGGATAGTTAAAGCACTGCGGTTTTCTTGTTTTATATTTGTGTGTAAACTCAAACTTTAAAAACAACAAAGGATTTTGTATTATATATTTAACATGTCTGAAATGAAAATACCAGTTAACGTTAAGATATTGAGTTCTTTTGAATGCATTTCTACAAACTGTGTTCTTTGAGGAATATTTAGAATATTTCTAACTATCCGCTTTTAATATAAAATACAAATTTAGAATGTGCAGATGCCCCCATAATATAATGCCATATCTAAGTACTGATTCAACATACATAATATACTGTTTTACAAGTTTCTATTGTTGTTGATTCATTTAAAATTTTAAAATGCATAGCTAATTGAATTTAATTTTAAAGTTATTTTTTTGAACAGCATTCTTTCCAATTTAAGTTAGTGTCCAACACTAAACCAAGAAATTTATGACTCTTGTAATCGTAACATTTGTTTCATTGAGATAATTTACTACATTGTTTTGGTTTGTGGTTCTGCTTCAAATTTTATTATGCTAGTTTTATTATCATTTAAAAGGAGACCATTGTTTTCGAACCATTTCTTGTTTACTAAGAGAGTTTGTAGTTTCTGAATCAACATAAGAATATTTGTACTTTTAATCAGTAGAGTGGTATCATCTGCATATAGATAGAAATTGTAATTTAGATCAGTTGTGAGGTTGTTGATGAACATTAAGAAAAACAACGGACCTAAAGTTGAACCTTGAGGGACTCCACACTCCAAACTTGACCATTTAGAAAAGTATTTTACATTATTCTCTGTTATTAGGGTTCTTTGTGTTCTACCGCCAAGGTAAGACTGTAAAAGATCAAAAACTTTGTTTTGAATTCCTAGATTTTTAAATTTTTGAAGGAGTAGGTTATGATCAACACAATCAAAAGCCTTGGATAGGTCACAGAACACTGCAAGCATATTCTCTGACCCATCCAATGATCCAAGTGACCTGATTAACAAAAATCTACCAAAGCCATATTTGTGCTTAAGTTTTTCCTAAACCCATATTGTGACCTTGAGAGCAGACAATTGGATTCTAAATAATTAATTAGCCTCTGATGAATTAGCTTCTCAAAAATTTTGAAATGTTGTTGAGCAAATGAAATTGGCCTATAATTGTCTATATTCTTTTCAGACCCTTTTATGAATTATATTATAGACTGTTTTAGTTTTGGGAAAACTCCATCAGTAAAAGATTGATTGATAATCATACAGAGTAATTTTAGAAATTATTGAGACAGACCTTTAAGAACCATAACATTGATTTCATCCCAACCAACAGATGTTGAATTTTAATGACATAATTGTTTTGTACACTCTTTACAGAAACAGAGTCTAATGCCAATCCATAGTTAGAACTAAAAATTCTGTTGGTGCGCTTTAAACAGAACTATTAATAATCTGATTGGGCATTGGTACATTTTAAGTAACTAATAATATCAGAGAAATGTGTATTAAAAACTATTTACAACATCATTTGTTTATTTAAATATAACATTATCAACTCTAATTGTATTATCTTCTCCCTTTTCTTAACAATACCTATTTCGTTATTTACAACAGACCAAGTAGCCTTGACTTTATTCTTAGAGTTTTTAATATATTTACAATTACTCATTCTCTTAGCTTCTGAAACAACACATTTAAACACTTTTTTATATCGAGAAACATAGTTTTTAAAATTAACATTGGAGTGTTTGGCTTGAAAGTGAAGTATTCTTTTACGTTCAGCTGATATTTTTATTCCTTTTGTAATCCATTGAATCTTTTTAGTTTTTTTGCAATTGACTTTTTTTTGTGGAAAATGATGATTATAGCATAACAACATAGATTCTAGGAATAAACTATAGCTAGAATCTACATTGTTTTCTAATTTAAAGTTATTAAATTTATAATTTATGTCATGCACAAAAGCTTGAATATTTTCTTCTGTGTAAAATCTTTTATAATAGGAAGCATTGCTACTTTTGTCTTTATTTACTAAATCCTATCAGAACATTAAGGACTGATAATCCTATGTCTTTGTTAATAACGATTTTGGCTTTACATAAGTTGCTAGGTTTGAAACTATGTTATCTATGCAAGAAGAGGTTTTGGTTATCAGTTGGCTCATCACAATTTAATATAAACCCATTACTTTTAATATTATTTTGAATGATTGGTATCTCTTCCATCTTTTAATATGTCAATGTTAAAGTCTGAAGTTATGAAAATATTTTAACCTTAGCATCTTTTCAATTAGTTTTAGTAGTTTTGAGAATTTTGTAAAAAATACCTTGATATTGCTTTGACATGGTGTCCTATAAATAGTTATGAACAAGGCATTATAACAAGGAATGTCAACTGCTGAGGCCTCAAAGACTTTAGTCTCACTAAGTGATTGTAAATCAGATCTTACAATGAAATCAATAGATTTATGAGTTAATATGCATGAGCCACCATCTGAGTGTTTCCTGTAAAAGCCAGCTGCAACATTGTAGTTACACAGTTTATTTAGAAGAAATGCATTTTCTTCTTTGATTCTATGCTCATTAAGGCATATTATTTTTATTTTATATTTAAGCTTTGATAAAAAAAGTTCAAAATCATCTAATTTATTATTTAGTCCCTGAATATTGTAATGTAAAAACAAGTCATTGTCTAGGTTTGAAATAATCCCGAATTCAGTGTGGAGTTTTTTTCACATACCCTGTTCGTGAGGTCCGTTGCCCTTCGTTCTGTTCGGACTAAAAAATTATCTTTATTTTCAAAGACTCGGTTGGATACATCTCCGCATCCTCTGGCTTGGGCAAAATGTCTGTTAGGATTACAGGGATCTTATTTTGCGACAAGTGCAGGTGAGGATTCAGATCAGGTGCAGGTTTAGCGTGATACCGGAATGAGGACTGGGTCAATATTAGGTTTACAATGGCTTGTTTCCAGATCATTGAAATGCAAGCCAAGTCGAAAGGAAGCATCGTTCAAGCAAAACAGCTGAGAGAAATAAATCTAGCATGATCATAATCCATTAAGAGTTTAGAGATCTTATCATTGATATTTGAGATTAATGTATTCAAAAAAGGCCTGTCTCTTCTATAAGGTATGCTAATTAAAGTAACATTTGTATGTCCAGTTTTTAAAATTAGAGATTTTACACAGTCAATTAAAATTGCTTCGTCTATTACATCTGATTTGAAATCATTAGTACCTGCAAAAACAATTAAAGAATCATTTTTGTTCAATTTCTCTGCAATTTTATCCAAGTCATTTATGACATCTTTGAATTGTGCATTAGGCTTTACAATCCCCGTAATTTCAACAGAACTGGGACTTTTCTCTAACAGTTTCGGCGCAAGGGAACGACCGTGACTGTCGGAGAGAAGTATCAACTTATTCTTCTTTACCCTTATTTGTTTGCCCTTACAGCCTTCTTTTGAAGTGCAGGCAAATTGAACTCTGTTTCCAGTTTTTTCACACTTATTAGTTTCTATAACTTTAAAAATATTCTTCCTTTTAAAATGCCCTACTGTCATAGTATTTTGTTTATTTTTTGCTTGCTTATTTATTCTATTTACATGTGATTGTTTGGAAGCTTCTTTGGAACTACTTTGCTTTGACACTTCCTCTCTATCTGTTGTTGATAACAATTGAAATTTATTAGAGCTTGTAACTGAAGCACACAAGTGAGGACATACTGTCTTAGTATTTTGTCTTCTACCAGGTTTTTGTTTAACGACTTTCCAACTGTTTGGATCTGTTTTTTTTAGTAACAGCTTAGGAACAGATAACAACTCAGATTGGATACTAGTGTAATTAGGTTTATCATACGTATTTTTGCAACTAATATCAGTTTGTGTTGACTTTGATAATTGTGAATTAGAAGGAGAATTCAATTTGAAAAACCATGTTGAAAATGGAATAGCTATCATGTCCTTACACAAGCAATAATAGTGTAAGATTTGTTTGGCATTAGTTAACACATTGATTCCACATTCATAAGAGTTTCTTTGTTTGTAACAAGGCATGTCAATGACATTCTTACTATGTAAGCCTAAGTTTTCTGCTAGCAGATGTGCTTGTCTCTCATTTATAAGAGACTTAGAAGAATCAAAATGAAACGCCCTATTTACACTTTTATCAAAAAATAAAAGGCTCCAGTGGGATCCCTTGTCCTCCGTGGCGGGGTCATTGTTGTTGCTTACACAAAAGAAAACAAATCTACAAGTAGAATATACTGTTTTTTCAAGACTTGCCATTCCTTCAGAGTGGCTGCTGAATAATAAGATTTGAGTGGCTGAGGGCCCAAGAAGTAAGACCTGATCATCTGGTACATCTTTTGACATACTGTCAAAGTAATCACTTAACAATGAGTCATCGACCCACCTACTTTTACACCATTCAGATTTACTCTTTTAGAATCACGTTCTTTCAAACAAACTTTAAACTTTTTACAAGAGTAAAAATTTTTTCAAGTTGGCTTATTTGATCTGCAAGTGATTTGTTTGTCAATTTTTCATTTTGTAAGTCATGGTTCAAGATATTATTTTCTAATTCTAAGTTCGCTAGAAAGAGTGTCTTTACTTTTCAGTTGAAGGTCTTGTAGTCTTCTCCAGGCGCAGTCTGTCGTCAGCGGCAAGGTCCTGGGCTCTGAAGGAGTCGTCCAAGTCCCTCTGTCGTTGGTCCTTCGTCATGGTCAGTTTCTCCGTCAGCAGGGCAACCCTTTGTTGGGATTGGTCCAGTTCTAGAGTTGTTGTCAAGTTTTGGGTTTGGGCGGCATCAAAGCGTGTCATGAGTAGAGACAACTGGGATATTAGCAGTGACAAATCTTCTTGTGGAAGAACGCTAGCCAAATCACTATCTCCATGCCTAGAAACATGCCGTCCTGGCATGATTGTAATTTGGTGTGTAGATCCGCGTTCTCTCTGTCTGTGTCATTTTGTAAAACAAATGACATGCGAATATTTTCAAATATACAATGGGTCCCTTAATCCAACTAATTGGACCGAACCTGTTTGGATAGGAAAATTGTGATTAAATTTTACATATATTGATGTATTTATCATATATTGACCTTATAAGGTCATATATTGAGTTTGGCGTGTATTTTATATTTAAATGTAAGAAACTGTGTATTTAAATACAACTGTGTACATTGAATTCTGAGAACATCTTGAGTAGTGCGCTTAATTATGGCCATTACAAAGATATTCGGCAGGGCTACTTCTGAATACTAACCCCAAAGTATAGCCTACAGAGTCGACATCCGTTCTAAAACAATCAATGACTGTCCACGATCCATCTGTGAGTGTGTTGTAGCTTACTACTGCCAGTGGATTGTTTTGTTTGTCCCACACCTGTGTGCATAGTGCTTATTTTGAGTGTGTTGGCGTACTTTACATTATTTTATTGTTTCTACTGTCAATAAATATGAACAAGCTTAAACATAGCTTTAATACATAAAGTATGATATATCAATTGAGAAAATAACCAGTTTCTTGCACCAACTCAAAATCGGTATAATTTTTTTTCCTAACAGTGTTGGATTAAGCGGATTTTCTTTTCGAAAGC
Organism: Matsumurasca onukii; assembly: GCA_018831715.1. Taxonomy (NCBI): domain Eukaryota; kingdom Metazoa; phylum Arthropoda; class Insecta; order Hemiptera; family Cicadellidae; genus Matsumurasca; species Matsumurasca onukii. The sequence goes on from CM032060.1 coordinate 48,191,612, forward strand.
AGACTTGTGTACAACGAGGTTTCTTCTTGATGACCATGTGTTTGGAATGAAACCTCGAATGTAAATTTGACACTATGTTATTCTTGTGAAATGTCCATGCAATATTCAAGATCATCAATGAGTTGATTGGACATTATTTAGTTTTAGTTTCTTCTATGAATTCTATTGGTATTGAGAAGGGAACTTTTTTACAAATGTAGTCTGACTCAAAATAATTTGTCCTTTTTTCAGGTTTTCTTTTAAAACTCTTCAATGTTGAACCTTGTTCTACACTAATCTTATTTTCCACATCATCTGTGACCTTTGCCTTTTCTGAAACTTGTGATGATTCAATTTTCTTCGTTTTCCTGGTTGGTTGGTTTTCTTTTGAACTTGTATCTTCCTTTTCCTTCTTGCAAGCCCAAGCCCTTCTTTCGGTATTTCCAACATAATTTGCTACAGCTGAATCAACATGTGCACTTGATTTCGAATGGTTTGGTCTTAAATTAGTTTTCCTTAAAATGATTTTTACTATGTTAAACCAACTTTCTACAAAATTTTTTTCGTTAATATATAGTCTAGCAAGCGATTAAAGTAATGCAGTTCGTCAATATTGGAAGGGAGGCCGAGGTTTTACTTGAAACTTTGTCTCAAGAAAGTGCTAATTTCAATTTTTTCTAGGTTGTTTCATAATTTTTGACAGCCCTGTATACCACAAAAGTAGATAAAATATTTTTCGTTAATATAGTCTAACAATGATTAAAAGGTACAGTTCATACAATATGTGGAAGGGAGGCCAGGTTTTGCAAAACTTTTGTCTCAAGAAAGTGCTAATTTCAAATTTTTCCAGGTTGTTTCATAATTTTTTTGACAGCCCTGTATACCACAAGTAGATAAATATTCTTCTCGTTAATATATAGTCCTAGCAAGCGATTAAAGGTAATTTCATTTGCCAATGTTGGAAGGGTGGCCGGGGGCTTTGCAAAACTTTCGTTTCCATGAAAGTGCTAATTTCGAATATGTTTAGGTTGTTTCATTATTTTTTTGAACAAAAGTAGATAAAATATTTTTTTCTCGTTAATATATAGTCCTAGCAAGCGATTAAAGGTAATTTCATTCGTAATATTGGAAGGGCGGGGTTTACAAACTTTTCTTTCCAGAAAGGCTAATTTCAAATTTTTCAGGTTGTTTCATAATTTTTTTTGACAGCCTGTATACCACAAAAGTAGATAAATATTTTTCTCTCGTTAATTTATAGTCCTAGCAGGCGATTAAAGGTAATTTCATTCGCCAATATTGGAAGGGGGGCCGGGGGGTTTACAAAACTTTTCTTTCCAAGAAAGTGCTAATTTCAAATTTTTCCAGGTTGTTTCATAATTTTTTTGACAGCCCTGTATACCACAAAAGTAGGTAAAATATTTTTCTCTCGTTAATTTATAGTCCTAGCAAGCGATTAAAGGTAATTTCATTCACCAATATTGGAAGGGGGCCGCGGGGTTTACAAAACTTTTCTTTCCAAGAAAGTGCTAATTTACAATTTTTCCAGGTTGTTTCGTAATTTTTTTGACAGCCCTGTATACCACAAAAGTAGATTAAATATTTTTTTCTTGTTAGTATATAGTCCTAGCAATCGATTAAAGCCAATGCCGTCGCAATTATTGGAAGGGGGCCGGGGGTCTTTCAAAAAATATACAGAAAATATATCATGAGATGACGGTTTGTAGTACACAGTATTTATTGGATACACTCATTTACATATAATACCTGTGTAGAAATGCAGGTATAACCTTAAATTACCGCTTAAACATCAAAAGAAATCACACATAAATTATTAATATCAAAAAACGTTAATGCCCTATGTCATGTTATTGCCACGGTCGATTAGAAAGTTTATGGATATAGGGTACGTTTACTCTGTGCGAGCCGATGTTCAGCGAGTATTTCTATTGCCCACATTTATGGGTGGCTTCACAGACATTAACAATGGCAGTAAATAATCATTACTCACTGGGAATTTATTTTGACTATATTATTGGCATCTCTGTAATAATGAGTCTCAAACACTTCTAAAATCTTTCAATGAAATGTTCAGTAGAAATTCTTGTCTGAGTTGTGTACTGAATCATCTAATTGCTGTTTATGTGGTAGATGGAGACAACCGATACATTGGAAGCCAGTTTGCTCACAACGGACTCTGTAAGTTCAAGCACACAATCACTCTCCGTAAGTAGTTTGTCTGTGGTACTTTTACATAATTACTCAATCACGGCAGTTGTAGTTCCAGAAACTGCTCTAAATATTTTGTAGAACTTGTATATTAACAACATTAAGCCGAGTTACCATATGTGTCTCTAGTATTTAGAGCCATGGGTAGGTTTGCCAAACATAAAGCCTGCTCTACCTTAACTGGGCTTGGACCTGCCTAAAGCTATTCAGTGGTAGCCTCAATTTAGGCCTAATGAATGTTTACCCCTCGTGGATTATGTACTCCATCATATTTTATTGGAAGCTAGTATTTTTATTGGTCCTTGTATTTCCATTGGTCATTGGGCTATTAGATAATGACCCATTCTAAGGATGAGTCGGCCTTATTTTCTAACAAGACTAGACCTCATAACTCATTATTACCACTCATCCTTCACCACATATTTGCCTCAAAATATTCTCATGAGAGTGGTGGGATCTCAAATAGTGATTTAGTAACTCGAGGTTTTAAAATATGGGTTTCCTATCAAAAGACTATGTATATAACTTACACACCTGGTGCAACCGTTTGTTTGGTTTTAGCAGTTAAGACCATTAAAATAATTCTTCAATTATTTTTGTTAGCTTTCGTTTCCAGACCCCTACACTAAGTAACTTTTCAAACAACCTGGGATTTGAGCAAACCTTGCCTTTAAGCAGTTATTACACTGTCTGTTGATCGCATTAATATTCAAACGATGGTTCCTACTTTTTCTGATCCTTTCTTCTCCAATGGTAAGTTGTATACAGTAATAACTTATACATATTGTAACTTGTTCTCAGGAATTTCAATCTGAAATCAAACTTGAACCTTCTGAACAGTTTGAGGAAGAATCTGAACAGTTTGAGAAAGAAGAATACAAGTATTTTATGGAAAAGTAAGTTAAGATGTTTGGTAGTTTAAAAAATAAACCTGAAGATTTATGTAAGTTTTAAAATTATTTTACACTTCCATTTTCATACAACAAACCAAACTGTGGTTTCTATTAACTTTCCATTTTAGGAAATTGTCCAACATCTTAATATTAGTCCAAGTCTCAAGTCAGTATCTGTGTAGTTAATACCTGCTCAGATTACTTTTACTGGGTTACTCAAAAGGAGCTGGTACAAAAATAGCCGGCAGTTTTGATGCTGTCTGGATCTGAACCTGTCTAGATCCCACATGATACATCGATTTATACAGTTCATGCAGTTCAAATTATTGATACCATTCATTTACTTAAGATAGCGTAAAATAATTGTATATAATCTCTATGTATTATAATAACATGGGTCAATATAAAATAAGCGTCGTTTTTTCAATTTATGAAAATCTAAAAATCCACCATTAATGTAACATTTGATATATAACTAAACTAAATTCAACCACAGTACATAAAAAAGTCAATCGTATATATAAATAAAAATCAAATACATATATTGTATATTTCGCTGTTGCAATTTAGTTAAATGAAATATTTACTTGAATTTAGGCCAAAAATGTCCTATTTTGGAATGAAAGACGGATAATTAAAATTATAAGAAAAACCAAAGTGACCCGATTATTTTGTACAGGATTGTATAAAAAACTTAAGCCTACACCATGTTATCGCCTCTGGGCTATAATGATGATGACTTCTGGACACTGGCTTGCTCTGCGCACCTTTAAACCTATTTTTTGTTTTGTTTTTACCACGCTTGTAATAGTTTCTGCATAGTTTACAATATACTGTAGTCCTCTCGGTTAATATTGCCATATCCTTGGGTACATCATCCGGTAAGCAACGGGTTTGAATAGTCCAAACCTCAAGTTAGTATCTGTGTAGTTAATACCTGCTCAGATGACTTTTTTGGGTTACTCAAAAGGAGCTGATACAAAAATAGCAGGACAGTTTGATGCTGTCTGGATCAGAACCTGTCTAGATCCCACCAGGGAAGTTTAGCTTAAATATCATTGAGAGGGGCGCTGCAGCAGGGTAGACTTTATGAGAAACTTGCCATAATCTTGGGAGAAAGGAGAGCCTTCTTTCAGCATTTATGTTATCAAAGAAAGGGCTTATAAATAGTGCAATAATGTGCATGGATTCCAGAACAGCTCAGGTTAACTATGGATTAGTAAATTGTTAACACTCATCTGACATTTACAAGACAATACTCATCCTTGCAATGTGGCTGTTTGCAAGCTTGTTGTTAAAATCTTACATGTTTATCAATGATGCTTTGAGAGGCATTACTTCGTGCTCTTGGAATGTGTAAAAGCAACTGAAAATCACCACACAATAAAAAGTTATTTCTATAAGTACCTCTGGTTAAATAAAATTGTATTTTATCATAGAAATTAACATTTTTTACTTGTCTGTAGTTTAATTTGTCTAAATGTTTGCAGATTCTCAAAGCTGAGGTGAAAACCTCACAGAATTGGGAGGCGGAAGAAATGGAGATAATCGTCAAAAAGTGAGTTGCAATCTTGGAACATTTAATCAGTTCTCAAAAGGTTGTTACACAAATAATCCAATAATAACGTATTTTGTCATAAGTCCTTCAGAAACCATGTTCGATCGAGACCAAACATTATTTTCTTTGTTCTCATTTTCAGTTTGAAATGTTTGTTAAAAAGCCTAATATACATAATCATAATTTTATTGTAATGATATCATTTTACAATACATACACTAGGCATAGAAGTGTATATTTACTGCAAATGTTATTTTAAATGTAATAAATTGTTAAAGTGAATAAATGTATTATTGTGGTGTGATGGATTTTCTGTGAGGAATGAATTTCCCTCTCTGGGGACTGAGGACCAAGAAACCTCATGCTATCGATGGATGATGTCTATCGTGAGGCGTTTATAGAGACCAACTTTAACTTGAGGTTAACTGAGCTTTGTTTACTTTTCAGGAGGAGCCAGGCGCCAGATGATCCTCTTGCTCTGATCAAGCGTTTGAAGTGGAAGAGCTGGTAATTATATATTTCAAGTGTCTGTACTAACATAAAATCGAAACCCCACAGTGTGAACATTCAACTCTGTAATAAAACACAATTTTTAAACATTAAACCAATATTTACAACTTTATTTTTGGGCGAGGCCTTTCAAAGGCAATGCCTTTATCGTCAGGTCACGTTTAAAATGTACAAAAAGTAAGGTTATATAAATGTTTTATAAATATAAAGCATTTATAACCTTGCCTGGCGAACCTGTGATAAAACATTATTCATCCATAAAGTTATCAATAGTTTAATCCAAATTGTGTTTCTTCTGAACTCTATTGACACATTCTACCTTCAATTCAACTCTGTGTTGCTGGAAATCTCATTCGAATAAGCCGACATGAAAAATACTAAAATTCACGTTTCCATCATTGACTGGTCATAGGCTCTTTTAAGTCAATTTGCAAGTAAAATTATCCTTACCAAACCGTGTTTAGTGTACAAAAAAACTCAAAATAAAATAAATTACATACAAGATCAGTGTTACCACACATATTTTCTGAACAATCTGGATTTCATATCTTTAGTTTTACTGTTTATATACTCAGATCAAGCGCATTTATCTGCCATATTTTAGGTTCTAAAATAAGGGTCGTCTTATATCTTGAATGGTCCTTTCTCTACCTGCCTTCCTTACTTCTTTTTCGTTGTTGACCCTTGTATGTTAATTTGATAACAGCTATTTCAAACCCAACATTTTTGTGCTGCGGGAGGGCCAGTGGACAGGGAGGGTGATGGGAGGGGAAGGCAAGCTTGATGCATTCTTTTCTCGTTTACCTCTTGACAGCTGCAGCTGCAATTCACGTTACTGGTTGCTAAGGAGGGGTCAGGGGCCTTACAAATCAGAGCCCTCTAACTGTTGACATTATAAAAGCGGATTGTGTCTTATCTGAGGTGTAGAGTCTTTTCCATATATTCAGGGAAAAATTATGGGTGCGACTTAGATTTGCATGCGGCTTAGACTGAGATTTATTGGTAATTTTGACATGTTTACAGGTTGCCAATAGTGAGGTGAAAGAATCTTCACAGAGTTGGGATGAAATTGAAGTTGAATATACCTTCAAAGAAGTGAGTTACTGTAAAAGTTGTAACACAATAATCCAATGAAATGATGAATTTTGTGATGATGCTTGATTGTTGAACAAACATAAATTCCAGTGGCATAACCAGAGGATCTGATCTATCAGGAAACAGTGAGCATTTGCAAACACCTGAAATGGCTCTTGCTTGTTAGCCAACTCAGCAGCTTTGGAAATTATATTCACCCTCTTAAGTTTCTAGTGTGCACTATAAGTTCAAAACTGTTGCTTTTATCTTCGTTTATATAGGTTTATTTAGTTTGTGAGTTTTGTAAAAGCGGACACACATTTGCATAGGGCTTGCTCTACCTTAAATCGGGACTAGGACCTGCCTAAAGATACTCAGAGGTCACTTCTGTGATCAGGCCTAAGTGAGTTGTACACCTGGGGAAATATACTTGTTGCAATGTTGACTTAACGAGCTTTGTTTACATTTCAGGAAGAGATGGAGGATCCACTTGCTCTTGATGGAATGCCTGCAACAGAAGAGATGGTAATTACATTTATCTAAACATTCATGATTATTGAATTTGTTATAAAATATTGGGTGTTCATGAATCCTCTCTCTCCTAGTGCAAAATATTAAACACATCTTTCAGGAAAAAGTTGAGGAAATAATTTAAGACCTCTTTCTAGAAAAGTTATTATATATTGTGCTCTATATTTCGGAAATCTTTTACTGCAGTTTACACCCTTACAGTATAGAGTGAACAAAATAACAAATTAAAGTACAGTCAACTTCCGTTAACCGTATCGGATTAACCATGACACCAAATGGAAAAGAAAAATGCGCCATTTTTCACAAAACAGACTATAGTAGTGTATTATATTCCTCTCTGACACCAGGCATATTGAGCTGTGCCGCGCCCAGTTCGTGCAGCGCGAAGCGGGGCAGAACAGAAGCGTGCCGCGCAGTTTCTGCTACTTATATTGGGGCGCAGTCTGCATTGAAACTGAAGCACTTGCGGAAATGGTTCGCATTTTGAGTATTACCAGGCGCATATTAATTAAGTAACTTGTAATTTTTCAAGTTTCTGTATTTAAGCTTAGAGTCAGGTTCGGATGCCGATTTAGACTCACTTTTACTGTTACAGTATCGGGAAAACAAAGAGAAACAACCTGATTTACTTTAGAAAACACACTATAAAACATTTTGCTATAAGATTAAAATGTTCCAAATTTTATTTTCCTTCTTATTATACAGGGTATCCATAAGTATAGTGCCAGACTCACAAGAAAAGGTTATATGAGTCAAAATAAAAAATAAAATCAAATATACAATTTTTTTCTAAGCGGCAGTTAATCAGATATTTGCCATTTAATATTTGTAACTAATTATTTATTATCTCCACACCCTTTATTGGTTTGACTCAAACTCAACATAATAATGTCTATCTAAGTAAGACCATTTATGGACAAAATGAGCCAGGATGATCTGTATCTTTTCAAAGCGGGGGGCTATTTTATGGTAATTTCAGGGCTTTTTGGTGTTACACCTTAAATAGCGAATAAGCGGTTAGTTTAACGATAAAATGTACAGAATAACGTTTTTAGAGGAATAGTATTACCTATCTATTGATACCAAGGTCATGAAAATCTATTGGGAAACATGAAGCTTTGGAAATCTGACTGAAAACAGACAACTTTCCTTTATATCTTGATGTTTGCCACGGTTTCCACTGTAACTTTGTTGATACTTAATCGATATTTTTGATCTTGGTGGCAATAGATAGGTAGTAAAATTTATACAAAACTTTAAATTACATTTTATCTTACAACTTACCGTTTATTCACTATTTAAAATGTAACATCAAAAATACCCTAAAAATACAATAAAATACCCACAGTTTTAAAATTATAAGTTCGATCACACTGGTAATTTTTTTCCTAAATGGTCTTATAGATAAATATGCGCTAAGTTTGAGTTAAACCCGATAAGTGGTGTGAAATAATAAATAATTAGTGAAAAGTATAAAATAACAAATATCTGGTTAACTAGCGCTTTCAAAAAATTTTATTCTTAATTTTCTTTATTTTTGACCCATATAACCTTTCTAGAGTCTGGCACTTTACTTATGGGACACCCTGTATCACAACTCTGAATACAGCTATTAGATCTTTCCATGAATGAAATAATTAGTTGATATTTATTTCTTCAAGGATGAGTTTAATGTCAAAAATAAATGAAGTGTCCATTAGATTGACAGACACAGTTTCTGCGGCACAGTTTCTAGCGGCTTTCTGCTCCTGCCACAAGTGCGGAGTAGCCCGAGTCGCGGCTTGCGTCGCAGTCGCGACACTGCTCTGCTCTGCCTCATGTCTCAATATGCGTGTTCTCTAGGCTATACATGGAGCAGAAACTGTGCTGCTTTCTGCTCTGCGCAGCTCCACCTGCGTGTAATATATTCCTCCTGACTCACAAGACAATATTTGTCCAAAATAACAATTTTCCCCACCAACCGAATTACCCATCTCACTAATTATTTAAGGTTTTACATTGGTATAAGAGGGCATATAATTTTCTGAAGTGTGGTTGCAGGAGTTGTTTATGTTATTGGAATGATTGCAAACGATGTCTACTAAACGCAAGCGGGTCATTATTGACAACACAGCAAAACTCGACATGGTGCAAAACATTGATCATGGTTGAACAGTAAAGCGTATGTGCAGCCAGTACAGTGCTGAAATACTTTAGGACTAAACTAGATTCCACAATTTGGATCCAATTTGATGTTACAAAGCGTTATTAGTTTGGCGAGACATTCAAAGAAGTGCTACAGCAGTATGTTACTACTTCTTGAACTAAATAGGCTCAAGTATTTACACACCTCAAGTGTACTGATTCCAAGAGTGCATTGTTTATCAAATGTGGGTTTGTTTTCAGAATCAAGAGGACAGTGCCACAGCAGCAAGTACCTCTGAAAACAGTAAGTTTCTAAAGTTTGTTTCCTAACCAACCCTGTTAAGACCTCGCAGCCTATTTGCTGTCCGTTGTACTACTTATGAAATGAGCAAATTATAAAATTAATAATCTGAAAGGTTCATGGAAATGTAACTCCACATACCATACCCAAATGACCCCGTTTCCTCGTTCCCTTATCTGTTGTGTTAAGTATAAACCTTGTTTACTATGGGATATTGCCACAACCTATAAGTCTCATAAGAGAAATCTTAGTAGTTCTGTCAAGCAGTTACATAAATGAACGTCACCTGTCATTCTTAAAGCTATAATAATTCAATTATTTATCGTTCAATTTAAAGAAACTAAGTGTTGCTTAAAATTTGGTTAAATAAAGTACTTATTCTTTACAACTTTTTGTATAATGCACAGTTTTTGAGTTATTTTAGTTTAAAGTTTTTAAATGGCTGCCATTTTGAAAATATGTTTTTTGAAATATTGTTGTGTTTTTCAACAAAGGGAGTGTACTATATACACAACCTTATAAAATTTCAAAATAATGAGTCAAGTAATTAAGAAGATAATAAATATTTACTGAAAAACACAAAATGGTGGCTGGCAGCCAAAGGAAAAAACGTAAACTCATATAATTCACCATTTTCCATTTGTTTTAGCTCAAGGGACAAAACCTTGTTTGGACTAGTAGTAGAGGGGCGTGCTGTATATTAGAGGTGTGCAAGATTTGAGACCAGACTTTTTTCTTGGCGAAATTTTTACTCGAAAAGCTTGAGACTAGAATCAAAAATAAGAGCCAAACAGAATTTCTAATACCATGAGATTGATTAAAAGTGATTTAAAATACAATGTTTGCTGTAAACTAGAAGATTTGTTTCAAATATTAAGTGCCAGCAGTTTGAATAATGTACTAGGCAACATCGATGACCAGTAGCGACTGTAGACGGTCGATATAGAGGCTGATGCAATATTTATATTACAAAGTTAACAAGATGGCAGTCAAGCCCATAAAATGTTCTCTAGTCATTAAAAGAATACTAGCATACACGACTAGTCACTTAAATCGATCAGTTATAATATTTGCGATATTCTTCACTGTCTTCTGTTTTGAAATTTTCAGAACAATGGTTAAGTTCGAGAGTTTTGCAAACATTACTATCTGATCAAATGATGCCATTATTATTTCGTCTGTTAGTACTTTGTTTTGTGACTTGTCGTCTTACAAAATCATCAAATTTGATGTAATTTATTGAGATTTTAGAATTTCAATAAAGAATATGGTTAAGAAACCAGTTTTAAATGGTAACCAATCCAAATTTTGATCACAAAACGAGATAATGCTCATTATTAAACCTTTAACATTAATAACGAGTCCTTTCAAGAGGGGTATTTCCAGAACTTTGCAAACAAGCTAAAGTAATCCCAGTTTACAAAAAAAGGGTCTACTAACCTAATGGGAAATTATAGACCGATTTCATTTCTACCAATGATCAGAACAACATTATATCTAGTACTCTATATGGATTTCAAAAAGGTTGATGCAATAAATAATTTCAAGGAGTTTATCGTTAAAAGCCTTGATAGTCAAATGAAGACTACGAGTTTTTAAAAAAATGTATCTAAAGCGTTCGATTGTTACAAGCGATACGATACAACATTGAATTTCAGTAACAGAACAGTTGAACAACTAGAAGTGTCAAGCAATGCTAATTTTAATGCAGGTGTACAGTATTTTGAAAACTTAAACCTCAAAACAAATCTGGAAAAAACTACCTGCATAAATTTTGACTTGAACCATTGGATTAATAATGACAGTGCATTGGTTTCATTAGAAGAAGATATAATCGATGAAGTAGATTGCACAAAGTTTTAGGGCTATATATTGATAAAAGCGTTATGTTGGGATAGCCAAACTGACCATATTTGTAGAAAAATGTCATCTGGTATATTACTAGAATTGGGTTAGTTTAAAAGAAATTTAAGGAGTATTTGCTGATTAAGGCTCCTTACGCTGTAGCAGAGTTTATTGCAGAACCAGCTAGCTTACCTTAATCTGAAATATATAACAAATGAAAGTAAATAGTAGTTGCAAAATGAATTTAGCTATTTAGAACTATATCAATAGAAGAAAGAATGATCAGATTATTTTAGGAAATACCTAGAAAATATTCTTTAGTCCTCTGAATAGTCTTTACCAGTGGCTTAAGTCCATCATTCATTCTTACATTGTAATTAACCTTCCATTTCACCAATTCTCTATCGTATCCATTTTCATAAAAATTCAGTACAAATATTTATTTTTGGTGGTTTTCAGGTTATTAGGCACACTGTTCCAGAGTTTTGCACTTGTGTAACTTGGTTTCCGTTCAGTGGCTGCAAGGTAATGAACTGGAATGAGGTACTCAAAAGCCTTAAGGGTGTTGTACTTTTGGCTGAATCTTCAAGCTCTTACTTCCTTTAGCGGTCAGATGTATATTTACATCGCTTTGACGGTTCAATCCCACTTCAGTCTAGCTCTCATGTTTCTATTTTCTAGTAACCAAGATTTTAAAACATGTTAATTTTACAGGTCATACCTTTGCCTGTGATGGATGTGGCATGGGTTACAACACGTCAGATAACTTGGAGAGACATCACAAGATATGTCCTCGTCTGAAGAATCGACCATTGAGTATGAAACAAAAAAAATTGTCTCGCTCAGGAGATCTTAAGTGTGAAGTATGCAAGATGACATGTACCCATTCAAGCCATCTAAGTAAACACAGATATATTCACACGGGAGAAAAAAGACCTGTCAAGTGTGAAATGTGTGAGAAGACCTTTACTCAAACAAGCCATCTTACTAGACATATATTAATTCACAGAGGAGAAAAGCCTTTCAAGTGTGAAGTGTGTGAGAAGACATTTACTCAATCCATCACCCTCACCTTACACAGACGTATACATACTGGAGAAAGACCTTTCAAGTGTGAAGTGTGTAAGAAGACATTTATTCAAGCAAGTGACCTCAATAATCACAGACGTACACACACAGGAGAGAGACCTTTCAAGTGTGAAGTGTGTGAGAAGACATTTAGTCGTTCAGGCCATCTAAATGAACACAGACTTATTCACAGGGAGAAAGACCTTTCAAGTGTGAAGTGTGTGAAGACATTTCCTCAATCAGCGACCTCAAGAGACACAGGCGTACACACACACAGGAGAGAAACCTTTCAAGTGTGAAGTGTGTGAGAAGACATTGCTCAATCCACCACCCTCACTCAACACAGACATATCCATACGGGAGAAAGACCTTTCAAGTGTGAAGTATGTGAGAAGACATTTAGTCGTTCAGCCCATCTAAATGAACACATACTTATTCACACGGGGGACAGACTTTTAAAGTGTGAAGTGTGTGAGAAGACATTTAATCAAGCAAGCAAACTCAATACACACAGACGTACACACACAGGAGAGAAACCTTTCAAGTGTGAAGTGTGTAAGAAGACATTTATTCAAGCAAGTGACCTCAATAATCACATACGTACACACACAGGAGAGAGACCTTTCAAGTGTGAAGTGTGTGAGAAGACATTTAGTCGTTCAGGCCATCTAAATGAACACAGACTTATTCACGGGAGAAAGACCTTTCAAGTGTGAAGTGTGTGAAGACATTTAATCAAGCAAGCAAACTCAATAGACACAGGCGATATACACACAGGAGAGAAACCTTTCAAGTGTGAAGTGTGTGAAGACATTTACTCAATCCACCACCCTCTCTCAACACAGACGTATCCATACGAGAGACCTTTGTAATGTGAAGTGTGAGAAGACATTTTCTGATGTAAGCTATTGTAGTAAGCACAGACATATTTTTATTTTAAAGTCAGAAAACAATTATGGAAATTGTGTTGACTAGTATTAATAAATAAATATGATTTATTAGTATGGATGGGTGAATAACAAACAGTGACAAATTAATAAAGCCACTGGTAAGGAATTTATCATAATTATAAAAAGTTGTATAAAACTATTCTTATACATTATTGGAACTAAGAAAAAAAATAAAATTGAAACAAACCCCAAGTAAAGTTATTAAATTTATAATTATATTGATGATAAAATAACACAATACAATTATACCTTTATGTATGTTCCATAAATTCTCCTACTGAGTAAAGAGCGAGGGGTAATAAATGTTTTCTAAATTTCTTTTGAAATAAAGCTGATTCCGGCAAAGGTCTTTTATTTCTTTTGGAAGTTTATTTAAAAATTTTATACTTGCTTGTATTGATAATTTTTCGAATATTTGCAATCTGTGGCTTTCTTGTCTGTACAATACATTTGAATTTGTATTGTGACAGTGAACATTATCACCTTGGACTAAATCAAATTCAAAATATCTTTAATCATTTTTATACAATAAATGTACAGTGAATAGTGTCATAGTAATTTTACACTTTATAGTCATTTTACACTCTCAAATATACTTACATAATTATTATATTATAAGTACAGTAGAACTCAAATTATCCGAACTCGATCATCCAATCGCCAATTATCGAATGCATTTAGAGAAAAGAAATTACACAAAGTTTTGTTACACAATTTGAAGGATTTAGAGCCATTTCATCACGTTGTTTTCAAACTACAATTCAAGTGACTGTACAATACACTAGTGGCAAAGGCAGTACAACACACTACTAGTATTGGCAGTGACTGTACTGGACAGTCAAGCAGATACTTGACTGTGGCTCTGTCTGTCTATCTACCCTGCACCTGCTTTTGTTTGTTTACTCAGTCAGTCTATTGAAGTCTTAGCGTTGACTTAATCTGCCTGTGCCGGTGTCTTGTGTTGCTTGCATATTTTTTTACATATTTATGATTGAGTTGTACTGTACCACCATATCATATGGCTTCTAAGAGGAAACGTGTGGTTTTGTCGTTATCAGACAAAATTGAAATTTTAGAATAATTTAATAAAGAAGTGACGGGCAAAGTTTCAGTGGAAAACTACGGACTGGGACAAGCTACGATTTAAAGTCTGATGTGTGTATTTTACTTTTGTAATTAAGTCAATAATACTATTATATTGTAAAAGGAGTTTTTTCCTGAATTTCCTAAGTTTTTAGTGAAAACTCCAATTATTCGAATATTTGATTAACCGAATGAGGTCCGGTCCCAATTAATTCGGATAATTGGAGTTCTACTGTACATCTAATTATAATCTATAGCCTTAGCTTCAGTTGTCATGCGAGTAAAATTCTTCTAGTGAATAAAGAGCATGTTTAATAAGAAAATCTTTCACCTTTGATCTTTCATTGGCCTTAAGAGAAAAACTCCAGAAGAAATCCTTATACAAACGTGATCTACTTGGGAGTTTCAAGATAAGGATTTATCTAGATAAACAATCCTAAAAATGTTGTGTATACACACAGGGCAGAAACATTTCAAATGTGAAGTTTGTGAGAAGACATTTAATAAAGTAAGCAACCTCACTAGATTAGACACAGAACTATACACGACAAACCTTTCAAGTGTGATGTGTATGAGAAGCCAACCTCTCTTTAAGCCAACTTACTAGACACAGATTTATTCACACAGGAGAAAAACATTTTAAGTGTGCAGTTCATGAGCTGACATTTAATAAAGTAAGCAACCTTACTAGACTCAGACGTGTTCGCAAGACGAGAGCTTACAATGTGTAAGGTCAACAGCAAAATACCTTTTTTTGTGTGTTTAATGGAAAACAATTTACTTCAATCAGCTGCTAAATAACTTAATAGCCTGTTTGCAAGGACACCAAAGTAAACAACTTTCTTATTTGAAAACAAATAAAACAACAACAGCTGTTGATTGTGTAATTAGAAATACAATCATTACAATATACAGGGTTATTAAACAAGAATGTCCTACTTTCAAACAACTTACTTGGGTTCAATAATTATTACTTTGATTTAAATAAATTAAATACTAGTTAAAAGAGCACTTTCAAAGTTGGTTTCCTTGATACCCTTGTATAAATGCTCACCATGTCCTCCCCATACCGGTGAAAATCTAGCGATAACCAAACTCTCCGAGATCCTGAAGTTAATATTGATTTATCATATTCTTTATTGCCGTTGATCATTACATGAAATGGGCATGGTCACATTTAATAAATACATAGTTATCCTGCCTTAAATTTACATTTAGAATTAACAATTATTTGCTGTTACATATTCAGTAGTACAAAAATGTGTATTTTAATTTTAATCTCTTTTCATATCAAATATCTTTAATGTCATTTTACAAGATAGCATTGACAGTGTCATAAACATAGCCACAGAGTATTTATTATATACAGAGAAGGAACTCAATGGTATAATCTGCGTCTATAGTTTTGAGCGATGGTGGCGCCTCTGTGAACGATACCAAGACCTAGCCAAAGTTTAAAACCGGATGCTGGTGGGGGCTACTTCCTGTTTTGGTTATGGGAATATTTAAATTATTTATGTTCTTTGTTTAGTTGTTCATTTCAACTGAAAACATTTTAATTTTTGCCCGATTATACTTTTAGTGTATTAACACTGAGATATATAACCACAAAAGCACAGTAAAATAGTTAGAGCTAAACAAAACAATAAACAATGAAAACATAACAGTTTTTATACACTGTTGTAGCTAAAATAAAACAATTTTCTTTATTAGACATTTTGATGTTTTAAATTTCTAAATCATCTAACAAGATCCAGTTCTTCAAGATATATAGAGGGTTCAGAATAGAAGTGGACCAAGTCCACTAAGGCTAGTTTTGTGATACAGAGATTTAAAGTAAAAGCTTTATAATAAAATCACCTGTCAATATTAATGGATTACAAATTAAATTTAAACAGTTTAAAGGTAACTTGCACATGTACATATCTTCCATTAGTTAACTTTTACGTTATATGGTTATAATTCCAAAATAATGGACTTGGTTCATTTGTATTCTGAAAAACTTTGGGATGTTAATGAACCAACTCCAAGGATTGTTGATACATTTGATTTTACACTTAAATATCCATTTAAATAGTAATAATGAAGTCAACTTTATTGATTTTTAGAAAGAATTAATTGACATAAAACGTTTTGTCAACATCAGCTTCATCGTCCTGGCTTTGTGAGGTTGCCTGATGTTCAGGAAGGTTCAAGAAGTACCCGGGACGTAAGGCAGGAATGAAAACATGTCCTCCTTTTTCGACAAATCATGGGTCGTCTGTTTGGGTAAAGCATGCCCTGTTGAACCGTCAATAAACCGGCACTTTCCTAGTTTTCCCTCCTTACCTTTTGGCTTTTTGTGTTGTTCACCGTTTGAATATTGACAGTTTTCTGAAAGATTCATTCATCTTTATTCGAAGGGTGCTCCTTTTCAAACCTCAAGCACCATGTTTTCAGACACAAAATTTATTTTGTTTCCTTCTATGTCCATTTCTATTTAACTGGGACTCGTGGGGTAGTAGTAATCCTGCTTCATGGAGGTCAGGTTTGAGGATGATATTGGCCTAAAGCGGCTCCAGATAGTCTCAGTGTGATCATCTGATGACCCATCAACTCCACCATCGTTTAGACATATCAGACCATCACCTGAGTGGTTCGAAGTCATGTAAACGTTGGTCCTTGTATTTCCATTGGTCATTGGGCTATTAATTAAAGACCATTCTAAGAAGAGTTGGCAGTTTGTAACAAGACCACCTCATAGCTCATTACTACCACTCATACACTCATTCTTTACCACATATTGCCTTAAAATACCCTCATGAGTGGTCGGCATCTCAAATAGTGATTTAGTGATATTTATCGTTGAAGCTTTAAAGGTTTTTGTGGTGCGAAATTCTTCTAGGTTTAATTTTACAACCTCAAACTGATTTTTTATTTATTGCAGTTTAAGTTGTTATCGGACCCAATCATCAGGCACATAATTGATGGTCCCATGTTTCTTGCTTGCTCTCTCTCTCTCTCTATGATATCAAATTCGGTGTCAAGAATGTAGGAGTGGTCTGATGTCAATTGTTTCCACATTCTATAGGGAGGGCCTTGACCAGATTCAGCAGAGTAAAACTATAATATTAATGTTTCCGTTTTGGCCAGTGCATGAGTCAGAAAATAGAACAATGTGCTTTGAATGAATGTCCAGGCACATTCATATAAATGTTTCCGAAGACATGAAACTAGTTCTTTAGAACCCCTTCCACCATCAGTATCATCCCAAACATGCATATAGGAGGTATTGTTATTATAAAAGCGAACACCCGAGTTATATACATAACGATTAGATCTCCAGACAGGCTATTAAAGTAGTCTGTTTGGGAAATTTCAGTGCATTTGGAAATCAAATGTGCAAACATATATTTGTTCTAGGAGACTTAGCGGCATCTTTTTTTAGGATTACGCTGCGCTTTGTTCTACTCGCCTCAAGTGAAGCTGTTTGTCTACTTTCAGTTTGTATTTTTTCATCAGTTTCAGCACTAATTTTTATGAAACAACTCTTAAAACTCACTGCAAGTGTCCTTAGAAAGGGTTTAAAATGCAAATTAATATTTTTGCTAAGGTTTGGAAATAATATTTTTGACAGGCTCTTTGTTCTCACTGTGCAAATTTTTTAATGTTTAAATCTGAGCTTGGGTACTTTTTGTTTCCATTATCCATTCAGTGGCTTTGATAACAGGAAATTGACTTTATGTTCTACAACATCGTCATCAATTTTACTGACGATGCTTTACCCTTGAGTCAATAACAGCAGCAATTACAGTCTTACTCAGACACCTGTATAATCGTCCCTAACTAACTTGTAACATAGCAAGAAAGTAGGTCTTAAAAACCCTCCGGTGATTATTTGTATATTTGGACTGATAAACCTTTGATTTTCCTTCTCCTGATCCAGCAATTGGTCGAAGTCTACTGCTGACAGTTAAGGCCTTAACTAAGCCCGCCCCATTTTAGCCTTCCACCAGGTTCCAAAACAAATTAAAGAATTGTTTCAATGTATCTTCAGAAGGTAACTTTTCAAAACACTTTCTGAGAAATTTGCAGCTATATCCAGTGGGAAATCTCTGTTCGTTCTTTACCTTATTACTTTAAATACTGTACTCTTTACCGATTCAACTTCCTCTTGTTGCTTTGTCACTTTTCACAGTTCCTTGGGCTCACATCAATTGTAGAATATAATTATTAAACTATAATAATATGTACTAAACTGTTGAAACGATTAAATTTTTAAATACAGTTTTTATACCGCACATTAAACCAAACTGTATTCAATAAACAAAATATGCTGGACTTGGTTCAGTAGTATTCTGAAAGAAAATCTTAATCTTTCAGTTCACAACAGAACTTGCTGCTGCCAAGCGCATATTATCAAAACTAGGACTTGGTACATTATTGCACTGAAATACTACATTGTTGGTGCATGTTTGGCGCTACAAACTTCGAAAAAAATCAAAAAGTGGACTTGGTCCACTTGTATTCTGAGCCCTCCATAACTAACAGAATGGTTGGGCAGTTTGGATTGATAGATTTTCAATGTGCATTATGCGAAAATTTATATCGTGGAGCATGGTAGGATGAGTGTAAAAGTGCACTGAACATTACTGAGTTGAAATTTATTTCCTACAACCTCAAGGTTATTCATAAAAGGTAGAAATATAGAATTATGGGCGATATGTTTCTTATTATGATAGCCACGCCACCTACAGCGATTTTGGATTATCTCTGTCGAATCTATAAATTGTATAACCTGGAATGGTTAACTTTATGAAGACACTAAGTGGGTTTCAGTTATCCAAGCTATGTCTACTTTGAAACTAAAAATAACCAGCAGATAAAATGCCAGCAAAGGAACAGCAATAAAGACTCTCCATCCAATACCGGTGGAGGCCACTGATTTAATATATACTAAACCTTAAAGTCAATGTGGTTTCGAATCAAGGCGATATCTCGTGAGTCCAAGGTTATGGGGGCCTCACTGACAATAATTTACCCACGTTTTAAACTACAGGCCTATTTTATAAAATAGCAGTAAATACCCGGTATTTACCTAGGTATCTTACCACAGTATTTTGTACTAGTAAAATTGTGTTTCATTAAAATCATCTTTTACCCAAGTAAAACCTTAAATTTCAGAATTTTACCGTGGTAGTTTGTTACCTCGTTTCGGTAACATCTTACCACAGTATTTTGGGTGAGGGCTCAGCAGATCAGTTCAACAGCGAATTCGATCATTCAACTCCGTCATATTTTAACCTTGACGTGTTGAACATTACAGAATTGGGGTGGACAAACTCAGAGCAGGGATTTTTAGGGAAAATTACGAAGTAGCGGTTAGGGTAATAAGTAGGGTACATAGCTGATAGATGGTAACATAAAAGGGAATTATGCATTGCTTATATTTCTAAACTATTTTTTTGCTATAAGATATTGTAATAAACATAGAATAATGAAATATAATAAATTATCGATCCTAATTTGTACAAGCTAAATAGCTAATTTGTTACTAAAGAAATGTAATATTTATATACATTTTAATAGAGCAGTTACATTGGCTTTAAAGATATAAAATCAATGGAAGTTACAAAATTAGATTGGTAAATATTATTGCGTTACTTTAGTTTGAGTGAGTGCGAAAGTTTAATTTCATTTTATTGTAATTTGTGTTTTGGACTCAATATTTTTATTGCCAAAGCAAATATATATTGTCATTAAGCTAGGCTCATGTATGGTCATGACAGTGTAAAATCAAGTAGTGTAAACGCATTATCTTATCCTGGCAAGCCTGAATGCGTGCATAGCTTATCGAGTAGCAGTAGACTAGTAGGACTAGTATAGCTTTTTACACCTCGATAGTAAAGGTTTGAAATGATGTATTAATTGTCAATTTAGATTAGAACTAGCTTAGGGTTAGGTTCATGTTTATGAAGGAAGAGTGATCGAGCCGCTAAAGGCCTAGTTTATCCCAATAATAAATCAATTTTACTGCTGCGCACCAGTAGTGTCGTAGTGATCTTGCCAACAAAGTCAACGCCCCAACGGATCAGGCCCCGCTGGACATACAACCATTTATAATCGGTGTTTTTAGAGTTTACAAAGCCGCAGGTAAACCATTACAAACATGTATAACCTGAGCCTTAATAGGTAGGGTTTCGTTATATTCACTAGATTGCCTAAACAATAAATAAAATGAGGTAAAAAAAGGGACAGCAGTCATCCTCAGCGACTTAGTCTATAGTTTCTTACAGGTAGTAGATGACCACCGAGTCGCCGACTTTCTGTAAAATAAAATACTCTGTGACATATCACCTATATCTACTAATTCTCCAATATCCAAGTTTCTAACCTACTTTGAGCTTGAACGGGTATGTTAAGGGTTGTGTAGAGTGAAATAGTTCACGGGGCAATGCAGGGATAATACAGGGACAAATTCCCATTCCGATCAGATAGCGGGACACAAAATCTTCGACCATTTGAGCGCAGCCTGTTTTCGAACATTTGAACATTGACTTTAAATATACCTTTAAAATCAATGTTTTGAACCAGCAAAACAGACGAAAAAAACACGTTCGATCTGTTGAACTTAATAACCCATAGTGACGTCAGGACGAGCCATTTTATTTTTTATTGTGTGGAATATTCATAATGGTATTGTCTACTATATAGTCGTGTGTGGACATCCTATCTTTATGTTAGTTGTTGACCCTAAAGGCCTAAGTAAAATTGTTGGAAATTAGCATTTAAATTAAGGTAAGGTCAACAATGTTCAAAATGGTAACATAATTAAACAAAAATATCTAGTGTGTACAAATATTTCAAAATTTAGTACAGTACTCTACTACTAGGTAGGCCGTGTTTAGTTTTAGTTATTTACCATTTGATTATGTTTGCTATTGATTTCGCGACTAAATGATTAAGCTGTGGTTGACTTGGAAGCAGTACACGCTATATCACGCCCACAATATACAGTCCATACAGTCTAACAATGGTAGTAAATAATCACTACACACTGAGAATTTAATTTGACTATATTATTGGCATCTCTGTAATAATGAGCCTCAAACAATTCTAAAATCTTTCAATGAAATGATGAGTAGAAATTCTTGTCTGAGCTGTGTACTGAATCATCTAATTGCTGTTTATGTCATAGATGGAGACAACCGATACATTGGAAGCCAGTTTGCTCACAACGGACTTTGTAGGTTCAAGCACACAATCACTCTCCGTAAGTAGTTTGTATGTGGTACTTTTACATAATTACTCAATACGGCAGTTGTAGTTCCAGAAACTGCTCTAAATATTTTGTAGAAGCTATTCAGTGGTCGCCTCAATTTAGGCCTAAGCGAATGTTTACCCCTCGTCGGATTATGTACTCCATCATATTTTATTGGAAGCTAGTATTTTTTATTGGTCCTTGTATTTCCATTGGTCATTGGGCTATTAGATAATGACCCATTCTAAGGATGAGTCGGCCTTATTTTCTAACAAGACTACACCTCATAACTCATTATTACCACTCATCATTCTCATCCTTCACCACATATTTGCCTTAAAATACCCTCATGAGAGTGGTCGAAATCTCAAATAGTGATTTAGTAACTTGAGGTTTTAAAAATATGGGTTTCCTATCAAAAGACTATGGGTCGTTTTTTCAATTGCCTGGTTAGCAGCTGGTTAACTAACCGGCGGTTAAGTTGTTTACAGTCTGAAATGTTTATATTTTCACGCAACGTTCAAAATACGTAAATGAATTATTTGAAGATCTTAATTTGTATAAATGCTAAATAGCTAATTTATTACTAAATAAATTTGAAGACAAAAATATTTGGACCGAACGGATTTGAACCGGGTCTCCAGCTTACCGGGCGGTTATGCTAAACCACTACACCATCGACCCAACTATTTCTGCCTTCAAATAAGTACTTAAATCTGAATGTTTATCCGAAACATGTGACTGTCAAATAGTGACTTAAAATCAACAAGCTGGAAATATTACAAACAGAATTTAAATACTGTGTCAAATGACTTATTATAGATCTTAATTTGTATAAATGCTAAATAGCTAATTTATTACTAAATAAATTTGAAGACAAAAATATTTGGACGGACGATTTGAACCGGGTCGCTTGCGGTAGGTTATGCTAAACCACTACACCATCCATTTAAACTATTTCTGCCTTCAAATAAGTACCAAATCTGAATGTTTATCCGAAACATGTGACTGTCAAATAGTGACAAAATCAACAAGCTGGAAATATTACAAACAGAATTTAAATACTGTGTCAAATGACTTATTATAGATATAAGTTTGTATAATTTGTCATATTTCAGCTTGTTGATTTTAAATCACTATTGTTCAGTCTGAATAAACTATTCAATTTAAGTACTGAAGAGCAGAAATAATTGAGCGAATGGTGTAATAATTTAACATAACTGCGGCAACGAACTTTCCAGTTCAAATCCCGATTCGATCCATCTTCAAATTATTGTATAAATTGCTATTGCATTTATAAGTAAAATATAATAAGTCATTTTTTACAGTATTTAAATTCATTTGTAATATTCCACTTTATTATTTAAGTCACTATTTGACAGTCTATATTTGAATAAACATTCAGATTTAAAATACTTGATTGAGCAGAAATGTTTGCCGAATGTTAAATGGTCATTCATTACAATAAAGGTATAGTTTTACCATTTTTATTGAATTTCTGTGTACATTATGCTAATATAGCTAAATACAAACTGTAACACAAAATGCAAAATCAAAATGACAAGTAAACTTAACCAAAAATATCCAGCTTTTCTATTGGTTTGCTCCCTGTCCAATTTTAACTTGCCGGTTAAGACTGAATTGAAAAAGCGGCCCTGAATATATAACTTACACACCTGGTGCAACCTTTGTTTGGTTTTAGCAGTTAAGACCATTAAATAATTCTTCAATTATTTTTGTTCTTTGTTCGAATCCCTATACTAAGTAACTTTTCAATCAACCTGGGATTTGAGCAAACCAGTTATTACACTGTCTGTTAATGGCATTAATATTCAAGCGATGGTTCCTACTTTTTTCTGATTCTTTCTTCTCCAATGGTAAGTTGTATACAGTAATAATATACATATTGCCTTTGTTCTCAGAATTTCAATCTGAAATCAAACTTGAACCTTCTGAACAGTTTGAGGAAAGAATCTGAACAGTTTGAGAAAGAAGAATACAAGTAACACGGAAAAGAAGTAAGTTAAGATGTTTGGTAGTTTAAAAAAATAAACCTGAGATTTATGTAGATTAGATTAGATTGGATGGGGAAAATTTGTGGTTCAAGACCCGCGCACGTCAACCCTTTGGTTTATTGTGCTGGCTCCTTTTCTCTAACTAGGCAGCCCCACCCCGTTTGCTTGCAAAGCTCGAGGATCGCGCTACCCAATTCTGATGGGTGTAACTCCTGCCACTCGAGACCCTAGAAGACCCCTTCTCCTGGCCTCCAGGGACTCGCATTCAATGAGAATGTGTTTTGCGGACTCAGGAGTACTACATAGCCTACAACTAGTATCTCCTGTGTAGAGACCCATTTTTGCTAGGTGATTTCTGAAGTGCCCATGACCTGTGATGTAAGATATTACCAGTCTGATGTTCTGGCGACTAAGACTGGTCAGATGTTTGTAAGTATCCTTGATGGATTCTTGACTAAAAGTTTGGCGGGTTCCTGGCATGGTAGCTGTTTCCATCGCTCAGTGTGTGGCATTTCCTGTCGGCTAGCATAGTTTTGACAAGAGAAGGACTGATTCCTACCGCTGGTTCCGACCGAAAAGGATGACAGCGCTCCCTTTCTAGCCAGCAGATCGGCTTTTCATTCCCTTTAAATCCTTGATGCCCGGTATCCATTCAAGCCGTACATTATTACAGCTTGCTAGAGCCCGAGTGCTTGGGAGCATTCCCGGACAATGCAGGAGTTGATAAGTGGACAGTCCAGTGCCCTGAGGGCAGCCTGACTGTCTGAGAAGATTAAGATATGTTTATCCCTTGTACCAACAGATAACTCTATATAGGTGCAAGTGAGGATTGCAAGACTTCTGCTTGAAACACTGCCAAAAGCCTCCCAAGCTACCTGAGAGGTTACACCTGGGCCGGACTCTGTGTGCCTGTAGCCAGCCTTTCCTTCTATCAATGAACCGCCTGTGTACCAGACCCTACAGTTATTAATAGTTAAAAGAGATTTGTCAGTTGACCACTGTAGCCGTGATTCTATGCTGACTGTGTAAGGTTTACAAAGAGATATTGCCCCTCCATACAGTCAGACCTCATAGTGAGCTGCCCTCGGGAAGGAGTCTAAAGTCTCATGTCCTCAAAGAGTCGGACCCCTTTTAAAAGGCCCGCAATAGAGAGTTTGTAACCGAATTTCCTAGCCTCCATTTCTATGAAAATGTCTAGGGGTTATATTGAGCATACCCTAGCTGTGGGGTGCTAGTGAATTCGGTGATACCTAAGCATGCCAGTCTTTGTAGGCTGCTAAGTTTGGTCTCTACGGTACTCTGCCTGGCTTTGGTCCACCAAACTAGAGAGATGTAAGTGATCTGGGGCCTTATTACTGCTTTGATAGCCAAAGCGCCATGTGTGGCTTAAGTCCCCAAGCCTATGAAACGTCTGGTTGCTAAGAGCGACCAGCTTGCTCTGTGTAGTACCGACTGTAAGTGTAGGTTCCACGTAAGTATGCATCCAAGGTCAGGCCTAGGTACTTTGTGCTGTCTGAAAGTGTTAATCGGACGCCGAAGCTCTAGTCTGGCCAGAGGGGTCAGGTTCCTAATAATGAAGTAATTGGAAGTATAACGGTTTTGGAAGGATTAACCTAAGCTGTTCTCCCACCATTCACTAACTTGTCTTAGGCTATTGTTCATTACATCTGCACGGTGTCGATGAACTTGCCTTGAACCATGAGAACTATATCATCAGCGCACTCCTGAATGAAAGTTCCTGTTTGTGATACTTATGTTAAAAGATCATCCACCACCAGATTCCACAAGAGAGGGAAAGAACCCTCCGCGACAACCTCTTGTGGTAGAGACTTCCTGGTGACATTTAGTAGGGTGGATTGGACCCTTCTTGTTGCAGCATATTTTTTATCCACTTACTCAAGGTTAGTGTAACCTTTACTGGCTTTCTATGATCACCGTGTGAGGTGCTGTCAAAAGCCCCTTCAATGTCCAGGAAAGCAGAGTGCCAGCTCTCTATTATCTAGAGAACCCTCTGCCCTGCTGACCAATTCATTGAGTGCGTAATGCATGACCTGCCAGATTGGTAGGCATGCTGGTTTCTATGCAGGGGTTGACCTAGCAGCACCCTGTCCCTGAGGTATCTCTCTACCAGCCTTTCCACCGTTTTAAAAGAAATGATGAAAGACTGATAGGTCTGAAAGATTTTGCCTGACTATAATCTGTTTTACCCCTTTAGATAAAGACCACCCTGCTTACCCTCCATGCCAGTGGTATGTGACCAAAGGCCACGCTGGCTCTGCAGAGTTCGCATATCAGCCTGAGTACAATGGGATGCATGCTGTAGCATTGCTGGATAGATTCCATCCCCAGATTTATACCGGGCTGAATTTACTTAGAGCCCATTTGAGTCTTGAGGCGTAAATAATTTTGTTGGCAGTTCCAGTCCCTTCTTGAGCGGCCCACGGCTTTGACCATCCAGGTGACCATAATTGTCCAGCAAGTCGCTGAGTACTGTCTGAAAAGTGAGTCTCTAGGAGAAGGTCGAGAGTATCACCAGCAGACTCAGTATATTCTCCATTTGGTTTCTTTAGCTAACCGATGAGAATTGAGGGTCCCAGGCCATGAACTTGCACAACCTTGCTGTCTCCTTGATTCCGTTCAACTCGCTGGTGAACTTGAACCACGAATCTGATTTTTGTTCTCCTGATAGCCTTACTGTACTTTGTAAGGCTAGCATGATAGGGTTTCCTGTACCATAGCTCTGGCTCTGTTTTCTGACATCTCTCCGTCTAGATCCGCAGTCCACCATTTAATAGTGATCTACCTTTCCTGGTTTGCAGAGGACAGTTGTCATTGAATGAGTCTAACATTGCCTTATTCAGAGATGAGGCTGGCTGCAGTTCAAGTCCAAAACACTTCAATCCTGCCAGCCATTGATCTAGTCATAGCTGTCAACTGACTAGAGTATTGTCCCAGTCAGTTGTTTTAGGATTTCTGTAAGATGTTGTGGTTACTTGCATTAAGTTTAAACTGAATGTACTTATGATCCGAAAGTGAGGTTTGTTCTAAGACATTCCACCCACTTACGAACTTGCTAGTTTTACTTGAACAAAAGGTTATGTCAATTACTGGCTCTAGTTTTGCTTAACGTGGGAGCTGTTACCGACATTCATTATCTCTAGGTTATTTGCCATGAGGAACTCCATGAGATAATGCCTCAAGGTTAGTATTGGAGCTGCCCCATCCCATTTTGTTATGAGCATTACGCCGCAGCCCACTAGAGATGGCACCCTGTTTGCGTCTTCTCCACAAGTTGTTGTAGCTCTTGTGAAGGAGAGGTTTGCTGGAGTCGTATGGAAGATATGCAGAGCTGATGACCAGTCTTTCACATCCCCATGACTCCAGCAAATTTCTACAGTGGTCAAGTTTCTGGAACTAAATTCCATTAGAGGCAGACACTGACATTCTTTTTTACAACAATACAAGTTCTTGGATTTTGCACTATTGTAATAGATATCTTTCCTCTGGCATCTGCCAACTCGCTATCCGTCCCCGATGAAGCCAAGGTTCTGGACCAGGGCCAGGTCGCAGGGGCTGCCAGAGGAAACGTCTCCACAGAAGGTGGCCGAGGGCCTACTGTGGTGTAGGTTCACTTGCAGAATTTGCTCTCCATCCTTGTCCGTTTCGATCTCTTCCTCCACCTGAAGGACCTCGGTTGGTGGCTTTCAGCTTTGTCAATCTCGCAGTGTAGTGGGGTTGGGGACTGAAGAAGGTCGCTTCTTTCCTCCCTCAAGAGAATCGGCTGCCTCCTCAAGCCCTCCTTCCATTTTGTACTGTTACAGTCTCCCTTGGCCAAAGTGACCTCCAAAGACTGCGTGAAGTGTTTTTTGTCTGTGTTAGTGTTTCCCTTGACCCAGGCCTCCGGAGACACACTTTGAGTGTTTTTTGTTGGATCATCCTGGCCTGAAGGGCCTCCGATGATTTTAAATGTGTGTTTTATTTATCTTCCTTGACCTGGTTCTGGAAGATGGATTTGATTTGTGTTTTTTTTCCTTATTTGTTTCCATGGTGTTCCCAACAATGGCTAGGGAAGGTCGCCTTTGGCAGAGCCCGCTTACCCAAGGAAGGCTAGATACTCAATGGGAGGTCGCCTGGTATCCCGCAGGTTCGCTTGAGACACACTAGCCCTGTGCCATACACCTTGGCACGGATCGCTTGGACACCCCTAGGGTTGGGCGGTGGGAGGAGGAAGGAAGGTTGGACTGACTGGATTAAGGAAAGGGAAGGAGAGGACCAGGTTAGAAAAGACAACCAGTGGGTTTGGACGGACCCAGTATTGCTAGCACATTTCCCCATGTTGAACTCTCACCCATAGAACTAGTGCTAGTATTGATAGAACGCCTTTTCCTACCAAGGAGTTTTTCGAACTACCAGCCTAGATCCGCCGGAATCTGTGAAGGCTGGGCCACCAACGCAGGATGCAGTTGTTTGCATAGTGCAGTAGTGGAGGCAGTCTCTGTATGTGAGGCTGCCCCACCACAAGCACTCTCTTCCTCGGATCGTCTGGGTGTGAAGCACCCCTGGGTGAAGAAATCGCCAGGTTACTAATCTAAGCAGCCTTGGCTGTCCTGAGAATTCCCGCACTTTGACCCTGTGAAGATTTATGTAAGTTTTAAAATTTTTACACTTCCATTTTCATACAAACAAAACCAAACTGTGGTTTCTATACTTTCCATTTTAGGTATTGTCTCAACATCATCCATCTAAACAGCATCTATTTTATTTAAAGGGAACAAATTCTGATACAATCAGATTCATAATTATATATAGTTCAATATTTATTTGGATAATATAAAAATATTTTTCATTTAATTTATGAAAATCTAAAAATCCACCATTAATGTAACATTCTATATATAACTAAACTAAATTCAACCACATTACATAAAAAAGTCAAACGTATATATAAATAAAAATCAAATACATATATTGTATATTTCCCTGTTGCAATTTAGTTAAATGAAATATTTACTTGAATTTAGGCCAAAAATGTCCTATTTTGGAATGAAAGACGGATAATTAAAATTATAAGAAAAACCAAAGCGACCCGATTATTTTGTACAGGATTGTATAAAAAACTTAAGCCTACACCATGTTATCACCTCTGGGCTATAATGATGATGACTTCTGGACACTGGCTTGCACTGCGTACCTTTAAACCTATTTTTTTGTTTTGTTTTTACTACGCTTGTAATAGTTTCTGCATAGTTTACAATATACTGTGTAGTCCTCTCTTGTTAATATTGCCATATCCTTGGGTACATCATCCGGTAAGGGGACGCTGCAGCAGGGTAGACTTTATGAGTAACTTGCCATAATCTTGGGGAGAAAGGGGGAGAGCCTTCTTTCAGCATTTATGTAATCAAAAGAAAGGGCTTATAAATAGTGCAATATTGTGCATGGATTCCAGAACAGCTCAGGTTAACTATGGATTAGTAAATTGTTAACACTCATCCTGACAT
The DNA here is from genome assembly GCA_018831715.1 of Matsumurasca onukii. Classification (NCBI taxonomy): domain Eukaryota; kingdom Metazoa; phylum Arthropoda; class Insecta; order Hemiptera; family Cicadellidae; genus Matsumurasca; species Matsumurasca onukii. Next base: position 48,220,510 of record CM032060.1, read on the forward strand.
TTACAAGACAATACTCATCCTTGCAATGTGGCTGTTGCAAGCTTTTGTTGGGTAAAATCTTACATGTTTATCAATGATGCTTTGAGAAGACGTACTACGTACTCTTGGAATGTGTAAAAAGCAACTGAAAATCACCACACAATAAAAAGTTATTTCTATAAGTACCTCTGGAAGGTTAAATAAAATTGTATTTTATCATAGAAATTAACATTTTTACTTGTCTGTAGTTTTGAATTTGTTTAAATGTTTGCAGATTCCCAAAGCTGAGGTGAAAGAGGAAACCTCACAGAATTGGGAGACGGAAGAAATAGAGATTATCGTCAAAAAAGTGAGTTGCAATCTTGGAACATTTAATCAGTTCTCAAAAGGTTGTTACACAAATAATCCAATAATAACGTATTTTGTCGCAAGTCCTTCAGAAACCATGTTCGATCACGAGACCAAACATTATTTTCTCTGTTCTCATTTTCAGTTTGAAATGTTTGTTAAAATGCCTAATATACATAATCATAATTTTTATTGCCAATGATATCATTTTACAATACATACACTAGGCATAGTAAGTGTATATTTACTGCAAAATGTTATTTTAAATGTAATAAATTGTTAAAGTGAATAAATGTATTATTGTGGTGTGATGGATTTTCTGTAGAGGAATGAATTTCCCTCTCTGGGGACTGAGGACCAAGAAAACCTCATGCTATCGATGGATGATGTCTATCGAGAGGGGCATTTATAGAAGACCAACTTTAACTTGAGGTTAACTGAGCTTTGTTTACTTTTCAGGAGGAGCCAGACGCAGATGATCCTCTTGCTCCTGATCAAACGTTTGAAGTGGAAGAGCTGGTAATTATATATTTCAAGTGTCTGTACTAACATAAAATCGAACCCCACAGTGTGAACATTCAACTCTGTGTTACTGGAAATCATTCACGAATAAGCCGACATGAAAAATATAAAACCACGTTTCAAATCTCCGTGACTGGTCATAGGCTCTTTTACGTCAATTTGCAAGTAAAGCTATCCTTACACCAAACCGTGTTTAGTGTACAAAAAAACTCCAAAAATAAATAAATTACATACAAGATCAGTGTTACCACACAGATTTTCTGAACAATCTGGAATTTCATATCTTTAGTTTTTACTGTTTATACTCGAATCTAAGGCGCATTTTATCTGCCATATTTTAGGTTCTAAAATAAGGGTGCGTCTTATATGCGGGTGGTCCTTTCTCTACCTGCCTTCCTTATCTTCTCGTTGTTGACCCTTGTATGTTAATTTGATAACTATTTCAAACCCAACATTTTTTGTGCTGCGGGAGGGCCAGTGGACATATCAGGGAAGGGGATGGGAGGGGGAAGGCAAGCTTGATGCATTCTTTTTCTGCGTTTACCTCTTGACAGCTGCAGCTGGCAATTACGTTACTGGTTGCTAAGGAAGGGTCAGGGGCCTTACAAATCAGAGCCCTCTAACTGTTGACATTATAAAAAACGCGCGTGTCTTATACGAGGGTGTAGAGTCTTTTACCATATATTCAGGGGAAAATTATGGGTGCGACTTAGATTTGCATGCGGCTTAGACTCGAGTTTATTGGTAATTTTTTGACATGTTTACAGGTTGCCAATAGTGAGGTGAAAGAGGAATCTTCACAGAGTTGGGATGAAATTGAAGTTGAATATACCTTCAAAGAAGTGAGTTACTGTAAAAGTTGTAACACAAATAATCCAATGAAATGATGAATTTTGTGATGATGCTTGATTGTTGAACAAACATAAATTCCAGTGGCATAACCAGAGAGGATCTGATCCTATCTCGGAAACAGTCGAGCATTTGCAAACACCTTGAAATGGCTCTTACTTCGGTAGCCAACTCAGCGTGCTTTGGAAATTATATTCACCCTCTTAAGTTTCTAGTGTGCACAATATTAAGTTCAAAACTGTTGCTTTTATCTTCGTTTATATAGGTTTATTTAGTTTGTGAGTTTTGTAAAACGGACACACATTTGCATAGGGCTTGCTCTACTTAAATCGGACTAGGACCTGCCTAAAGATACTCAGAGGTCACTTCTGTGATCAGGCCTAAGTGAGTTGTACACCTGGGGGAAATATACTTGTTGCAATGTTGACTTAAACGAGCTTTGTTTACATTTCAGGAGGAGATGGAGGATCCACTTGCTCTTGATGGAATGCCTGCAACAGAAGAGATGGTAATTACATTTATCCTAAACATTCATGATTATTGAATTTGTTATAAAATATTGGGTGTTCATCGAATCCTCTCCTCTAGTGCAAAATATTAAACACATCTTTCAGGAAAAAGTTGAGGAAATAATTTAAGAATTCTTTCTAGAAAAGTTATTATATTGTGCTCTATATTCGGGAAATCTTTTACTGCAGTTTTACACCCTTACAGTATAGAGTGAACAAAATAACAAATTAAAGTACAGTCAACTTCCGATTAACCGTATCGGATTAACCATGACACCAAATGGAGAAAAGAAAAATGCCGCCATTTTTCACAAAACAGACTATAGTAGTGTATTATATTCCTCTCTGACTCACAAGACAATATTTGTCCAAAAATAACAATTTTCCCCACCAACCGGAATTACCCATCTCACTAATTATTTAAGGTTTTTACATTGGTATAAGAGGGCATATAATTTTCTGAAGTGTGGTTGCAGGAGTTGTTTATGTTATTGGAATGATTGCGAAACGATGTCTACTAAACGCAAACGGGTCGTATTGACAACACAGCAAAACTCGACATGGTGCAAAACATTGATCATGGTTGAACAGTAAACGTATGTGCAGCCAGTACAGTGCTGAAATACTTTAGGACTAAACTAGATTCCACAATTTGGATCCAATTTGATGTTACAAAGCGTTATTAGTTTGGCCGAGAGACATTCAAAGAAGTGCTACAGCAGTATGTTACTACTTCTTGAACTAAATAGGCTCAAGTATTTACACACCTCAAGTGTACTGATTCCAAGAGTGCATTGTTTATCAAATGTGGGTTTGTTTTCAGAATCAAGAGGACAGTGCCACAGCAGCAAGTACCTCTGAAAACAGTAAGTTTCTAAAGTTTGTTTCCTAACCAACCCTGTTAAGACCTCGCAGCCTATTTGCTGTCCGTTGTACTACTTGCGAAATGAGCAAATTATAAAATTAATAATCTGAAAGGTTCCGTGGAAATGTAACTCCACATACCATACCCAAATGACCCCCAGTTTCCTCGTTCCCTTATCTGTTGTGTTAAGTATAAACCTTGTTTACTATGGGATATTGCCACAACCTATAAGTCTCATAAGAGAAATCTTAGTAGTTCTGTCAGCGCAGTTACATAAATGAACGTCACCTGTCATTCTTAAAGCTATAATAATTCAATTATTTATCGTTCGATTTAAAGAAACTAAGTGTTGCTTAAAATTTGGTTAAATAAAGTACTTATTCTTTACAACTTTTTGTATAATGCACAGTTTTTGAGTTATTTTAGTTTAAAGTTTTTAAATGGCTGCCATTTTGAAAATATGTTTTTTGAAATATTGTTGTGTTTTTCAACAAAGGGAGTGTACTATATACACAACCTTATAAAATTTCAAAATAATGAGTCAAGTAATTAAGAAGATAATAAATATTTACTGAAAAACACAAAATGGTGGCTGGCAGCCAAAGGAAAAAACGTAAACTCATATAATTCACCATTTTCCATTTGTTTTAGCTCAAGGGACAAAACCTTGAAGTTTGGACTAGTAGTAGAGGGACGTGCTGTATATTAGAGGTGTGCAAGATTTCGAGACCAGACTTTTTTTCTTGACGAGAATTTTTACTCTCGAAAAGCTTGAGACTAGAATCAAAAATAAGAGCCAAACAGAATTTCTAATACCATGAGATTGATTAAAAGTGATTTAAAATACAATTTTGCTGTAAACTAGAAGATTTGTTTCAAATATTAAGTGCCAGCAGTTTGAATAATGTACTAGGCAACATCGATGACCAGTAGCGACTGTAGACGGTCGATATAGAGGCTGATGCAATATTTATATTACAAAGTTAACAAGATGGCAGTCAAGCCCATAAAATGTTCTCTAGTCATTAAAAGAATGCTAGCATACACAACTAGTCACTTAAATCGATCAGTTATGATAGTTGCGATATTCTTCACTGTCTTCTGTTTTGAAATTTTCAGAACAATGGTTAAGTTCGAGAGTTTTGCAAACATTACTATCTGATCAAATGATGCCATTATTATTTCGTCTGTCAGTACTTTGTTTTGTGACTTGTCGTCTTACAAAATCATCAAACTTGATGTAATTTATTGAGATTTTAGAATTTCAATAAAGAATATGGTTAAGAAACCAGTTTTAAATGGTAACCAATCCAAATTTTGATCACAAAAACGAGATAATGCGCATTTGTCAGTATGTTCAGAACTTAACACAGCGTTATAGTTTGAGAAAAAAACTTAAGCTCAGCCTGTTTATTTATTCATTTTTAGTTATACAAGTTGTTTTTTATCCACTTGAAGTATACATAATGTTTTATAGGTGATATTGCTGTTAGTGTGGTATAGCCAATGATAGCTTATGCCTAGCTAGCTACAGCTTGACAATATAATTTCGTACTATTTTAAATGTAAAATAACGATAAAACATAATTATTGGTAATTTAAAACTGGACTAATTTTTATTTATGCGTACAATCTATATAAATAAAATAAGACTTTTGTCTGTACATTGCAAAGAATCCATCGGTTTTTGGTTATTAAATAAATTTTGGAGTTCATATACTTACATCATGGTGTTTTATACATCATCCAAAAAATAAATGGCGAGGGACCAAAGTGGGTCCCTCTTTGGGACACGTTTTTTAGGCGTTTCGGACCACTCATAATTCAAAATTGGCTAAAACTGGCGGTCAAACTATGTTTAAGGTTAAACCCATTACGCAGTGTATCTTTAGCTATATGTCATATCCATACAACATCCACAAAATAAATGGCAACACTTATTAGGAGAAGATGGGAACTAACAGGCAAACTAAATGGTTTACTAAGGATACCTAGGAACTATTTTTTTTGTTTACGTTAAGTTTGCAATGTTCTTAAAATATACAAACAGCTATGTTAATAAAAGTCTGAGGCGAAGCGCGGGTACTCTCAGCTAGTACTTAAAACTATCAGAGCATTCAGAAAAAATAAAACATATAACACTTTCAATATTACAATAATATCCAAGAACAACTGAGCAAACTACTTAATAATAGCTAGATCAAATAAATAGGGTGAAATATTTATCAAAATTAGAAATTCTTGTCTCAATGTCGATTTTTGAGATCTTGACTCTTCCTCGATCTCGTCTCGACCATAAAAAAAACCAGCTCTTGTACACCTCTACTGTATGTACTGGATAGTTTGGGGTTTTGATAGTTTAACACCTCTTCAGTCCACAAATAGTTTATTTTATCTAATATTTTAGACATTGCAAATTTTATAGGTTTAGCCTTCGTCTGTAGTGGATGTAGCATGACTTACACCACCTCAGATTACTTGGAGACACATCACACAATATGTCCCCGCCTAAAGAATCCAACCGTGAGAAAAAAACATACGAAATTATCTCGCTCAGAAGATAGAGCTCTTACGTGTGAGAAGACATTTTCTGATACAAGCAGCCTCACTAACCATAGACCTATTCACACTGGAGAAAAACAAATCAAGTGTGAAGTGTGTGAGAAGACTTTTACTCAAGTAAACAGCCTCACTCAACACAAAGTTATTCACACGGAAGTAAGATCTTTCAAGTGTGAAGTATGCGAGAAGACATTTAAGTATTCAAGCAGTCTTACTAGACATAGATTTATTCACGCAGGAGAAAAGCCTTTCAAGTGTGAAGTGTGTGAGAAGACATTTACTGAAGCAGCCAACCTCACTAGACACAGACTTATTCACACGGGAAAAAGACCTTTCAAGTGTGAAGTGTGTGAGAAGACATTTATTCATTCAACCCATCTTACTAGACGTAGGTTTATTCTCACAGGCGTAAAGCCTTTCAAGTGTGAAGTGTGTGAGAAGAAATTTTCTGATGAAAGCACCCTCACTCAACACAGACGTATACATACAGGAGAAAGATCTTTCAAGTGTGAAGTGTGTGAGAAGACATTTATTCACTCAACCCACCTTACTAGACATAGGTTTATTCACACAGGAGAAAAGCCTTTCAAGTGTTTAGTGTGTAAGAAGACATTTACTGAAGCAGGCAACCTCACTAGACAAAGACTTATTCACACGGGAAAAAGACCTTTTAAGTGTGAAATGTGTGAGAGGACATTTACTCAAGCAACCGACCTCAATAGACACAGACATACACACACAGAAAAGAGACCTTTCAAGTGTGTGAGAAGAAATTTTCTGATGAAAGCACCCTCACTCAACACAGACGTATACATACAGGAGAAAGACCTTTCAAGTGTGAAGTGTGTGAGAAGACATTCATTAATTCTACCTATCTTACTAGACATAGGTTTATTCACACAGGAGAAAAGCTTTTCAAGTGTAAAGTGTGTGAGAAGACATTTTCTGATGAAAGCAACCTCACTAGACACAGACGTGAGGTTCACGCACGAACAAGAGCTTACAATGTGTGAAGTGCAAGAGGAAAGTACTGACTTCATCAAGCTACCTTACTGTCGGGGTATTCATCGGCTGGATACAATAACATGTTTGTTTTTATTAATTTTATCTCAAAGAGGTTTTCCTATTCCAAATACTAAAGAGTTTAATATTGTTTTGTTAAATTACATTTTGTCTAAATATTTTAATTTAATAAAAAAAGTTAATGGTTTTAAAAGTTTAATTTTATGACGTTATAACTGTAAAAGTTACTGTTAAAAGTTACAGGTACTAGTTTTAGCGTTTTCTACCATATTAAGTGATCAATTTGTGTTTAAATAAGAACCCCAATAGGCTGAAAATTTGACAGTTTGTGTTATGTTATGTGTTTCTACTTTATCCAGGTAAGCCTGACCTCCTTTGTATATTGATAACATATGATACAATTCAAATGATTCTGATCAAAAGTTGTAATGTATTGGAAAAGAATTCAAAATTACCTCACTCAATAGCATCTTTTTAAATCAATCTCGATGTTTGTATTACTAGGATTACTAGGGCACAACTATAATTACAAGATATTCAAATTATGAACAGGTTCTAGAGCAAGTTAAGGATAATGTTAATATCGTAGAGTAAAATGTCTTGATGTTTGAATTAAACAGTTATTCTTCCGAGTTCTCCGAGTTATTTATCTTATTCTTTTATAACATTAAACTTATTAAAACCACTTTGAAGAAAGATTTATTGTAAATTATTTGTCCCTGCCTTTTTCTCTCTTTTCAACAGAGGTAGAAATTAATTTTTGTATGTTCACTGAAGCTTAATTAAGGCTTTCAACATGTTCTTTCGACAGATTTAAGGGGGTGAAAAAACTTTGGGCAGATCATAAAATTTGCAAATATTTTCTTCAATATAAATAAGTACACTAGTACATTTTTATTATTAAGGTACACAGTTTTGGAACCAACTTTTTCCTGCCACACAAATTAAAATTGACATTATTAATTCATTAATTAGTTCATTAGACATGTGCAGCCTGTATACAAAGGAAAGTGTCCTAAGTTACCAACCAATTTGTATCGTGGTTATTTACTGTACTCGTGTGTTTCTCCAAAGTGTTGTACTTTATTGATTAACACAGGCATAACATGATTTTCAAATAAATAAACTTTGGCTTCATCAGTTGTTGTTACTTAATACTTTACAATAAACTATAAAAGGTTTCTTATGTAAAATTCTGCCATCAAACAAAATGGATTTTCTTGATGCCACCTTTTTAAAAAAATGAAGGTATTTCAACAACAGTTTAAAAAATGACCTATTTGGTACATGTACTGTAGTCAATGAATGGAAACTATCAAAAAAGGCACAAAGAATCAATATTAATAATGACCTAAACTATCCTCTGACAGTTAAGAACCGCTATGATGCCCTTTTAAAAATCAGCGATGACTTGTATTCAACAGAAAGCAATGATGAGTATTAAAGTCAAAGTAGTTTATTAGGCAAAATTAACAAACAAACATTTGCATTAGCCAGGTCAAATAAAGTTTTTTTACATACTCAAGAGTCACATCATCAACAATATGAAATAAGTCAGTAAGATCTACATATTATGTACAATACGAGACTCGCCAGTAAATTCACGGACGCTGTAGTAGGCATTATTGGCTAACTGTGATTTCAGGTTTACCCTGAACTTTCTGTGATCCTGCTCGTTCTTCAAGTTAACAGGAATTCAATTCAATTGAAGAATTAATACGGCTAACTACTTGCCCCAGAGAAAACCCTTCCATAGGCAACTTAAAACTCTTACTGGACAAATAAGTTGAAACCTACAAGTTCATTGAGGCAGGAGAAACACCTACCGGATCTACATTTGTTTGCTGATAGTCATGGAAGGGGCTTGTGTGAGCTAGTAAAGGAAAAGCTATCTGAGACCAATGTTACTTCAATGTTCAAGTCAGGAGCAAGATTCCTTGATGTTGTACCAATGAATAAGTACTTGAAAAAGAATCAGGTTATTTGCATCATGGCAGATACTAATGATATCTCGAAGTGTGAAAGTAACAATCTCATCAAAGCTTTGCCAACTGCTTGTCTAACTGATTATAAAATTATCATATCAACCACACCTTTGAGACATGATCTAGACACCATCGATCCTATCAACGATGAAATCATGTACTTCGACGCTTACTTAAAGGAAGTCATTAAGAAAAATTCAAATCCCAGATTGTTAAGCTATATCAATAGACGCTACTTCACCTGGCACAGACTACATTTCAACAAAACAGGGAAACGTTTGATTTCGCATCTACTAACACAGGCATTTATTACTTTCAATGATTCAAGAAAAATCCTACAGTGAAGCGACAAGAAACACAGACATTCATCCTTTTTTTAGAAACAACTCCACTTCACATCTTCAACCTTTGTTAAAGCCACTGGTAAACTATTCAGAGGTAGGTAGAACAAACGTACCGGTACCAAATTTTATATCCAAAACAGTCAAAGTTTTACACCAAAACGCCCAGAGTGCGACCAATAAGTGTGATATGTGAGATATATTTCCATCAAAAATTGAACCTTACTTTTTTGTTTTTACCAAGCACGGTTACACTTCAGAAACTTCTGCATATTTCAAACTTGAAAATTATACTATGAGAAGTGTATTTTGCAGAGAAAAATTTAAGATGGGTGGAGTAGCCGTATTTTCAAAGCTGTGTATAAAATGTGACCAATTGGCTTGTAATTTATCAATAGAGAGACATTTTGAGATGTCTGCCCTTATTTTTCAATCATAACCTTCGAAAAAAGTTATGTTAATTGGATTATATAGACCTCTTTTGGGCGATTTTGATATTATTCTAAATAGAAATCAACACGTATTTTGCAAATGTTGCTAATAACGTCACTTTTGACGATACAACATTTAATATTGCAAATCATGTTAATATTTTAGGATCAATGATCTTACAGCCAGAAACCCATCCAGAAATGATAAATGTTTCCAAAAATTGCCTTTTAAAAGATCTACCGACAAAAATGGTTTTTTGCGATGTTTACTAAAAAGGTGTTTTGTGCACATTATTAAACCTTTAACATTAATAACGAGTCCTTTCAAGAGGGGGTATTTCCAGAACTTTGCAAACAAGCTAAAGTAATCCCAGTTTACAAAAAAAAGGTCTACTAACCTAATGGGAAATTATAGACCGATTTCATTTCTACCAATGATCAGAACAACATTATATCTAGTACTCTATATGGATTTCAAAAAGGTTGATGCAATAAATAATTTCACGGAGTTTATCGTTAAAAGCCTTGATAGTCAAATGAAGACTACGAGTTTTTAAAAAAATGTATCTAAAGCGTTCGATTGTTACAAGCGTTACGATACAACATTGAATTTCACTTTCAGTAACAGAACAGTTGAACAACTAGAAGTGTCAAGCAATGCTAATTTTAATGCAGGTGTACAGTATTTTGAAAACTTAAACCTCAAAACAAATCTGGAAAAAACTACCTGCATAAATTTTGACTTGAACCATTGGATTAATAATGACAGTGCATTGGTTTCATTAGAAGAAGATATAATCGATGAAGTAGATTGCACAAAGTTTTTAGGGCTATATATTGATAAAACGTTATGTTGGGATAGCCAAACTGACCATATTTGTAGAAAAATGTCATCTGGTATATTACTAGAATTGGGTTAGTTCAAAAAGAAATTTAAGGAGTATTTGCTGATTAAGGCTCCTTACGCTGTAGCAGAGTTTATTGCAGAACCAGCTAGCTTACCTTAATCTGAAATATATAACAAATGAAAGTAAATAGTAGTTGCAAAATGAATTTAGCTATTTAGAACTATATCAATAGAAGAAAGAATGATCAGATTATTTTAGGAAATACCTAGAAAATATTCTTTAGTCCTCTGAATAGTCTTTACCAGTGGCTTAAGTCCATCATTCATTCTTACATTGTAATTAACCTTCCATTTCACCAATTCTCTATCGTATCCATTTTCATAAAAATTCAGTACAAATATTTATTTTTGGTGGTTTTCAGGTTATTAGGCACACTGTTCCAGAGTTTTGCACTTGTGTAACTTGGTTTCCGTTCAGTGGCTGCAAGGTAATGAACTGGAATGAGGTACTCAAAAGCCTTAAGGGTGTTGTACTTTTGGCTGAATCTTCAAGCTCTTACTTCCTTTAGCGGTTAGATGTCTATTTACATCGCTTTGACGGTTCAATCCCACTTCAGTCTAGCTCTCATGTTTCTATTTTCTAGTAACCAAGATTTTAAAACATGTTAATTTTACAGGTCATACCTTTGCCTGTGATGGATGTGGCATGGGTTACAACACGTCAGACAACTTGGAGAGACATCACAAGATATGTCCTCGTCTGAAGAATCGACCATTGAGTATGAAACAAAAAAAATTGTCTCGCTCAGGAGATCTTAAGTGTGAAGTATGCAAGATGACATGTACCCATTCAAGCCATCTAAGTAAACACAGATATATTCACACGGGAGAAAAAAGACCTGTCAAGTGTGAAATGTGTGAGAAGACCTTTACTCAAACAAGCCATCTTACTAGACATATATTAATTCACAGAGGAGAAAAGCCTTTCAAGTGTGTGAAGAAGACATTTATTCAAGAAGACCTCAATAATCACAGACGTACACACACGAGAGAGACCTTCGTGTGAAGTGTGTGAGAAGACATTTAGTCGTTCAGGCCATCTAAATGAACACAGACTTATTCACACTGGAGAAAGACCTTTCAAGTGTGAAGTGTGTGAGAAGACATTTAATCAAGCAGCAAACTCAATAACACAGACGTACACACACAGGAGAGAAACCTTCAAGTGAAGTGTGTGAGAAGACATTTATTCAAGCAAGTGACCTCACAATCACAGACGACACACACAGAGAGAGACTTTCAAGTGTGAAGTGTGTGAGAAGACATTTAGTCGTTCAGGCCATCTAAATGAACACAGACTTATTCACACGGGAGAAAGACCTTCAAGTGTGAAGTGTGTGAGAAGACATTTAATCAAGCAAGCAAACTCAATAACACAGACGTACACACACAGAGAAAACCTTTCAAGTGTGAAGTGTAAGAAGACATTTATTCAAGCAAGACCCAAAATCACAGACGAACACACACAGGAGAGAGATCTTCCAGTGTGAAGTGTGTGAGAAGACATTTAGTCGTTCAGGCCATCTAAATGAACACAGACTTATTCACACGGGAGAAAGACCTTTCAAGTGTGAAGTGTGTGAGAAGACATTTAATCAAGCAGGCCAACTCAATAGACACAGACGTATACACACAGGAGAGAAACCTTTCAAGTGTGAAGTGTGTGAGAAGACATTTAGTAGTTCAGGCCATCTAAATGAACACAGACTTATTCACACGGGAGAAAGACCTTTCAAGTGTGAAGTGTGTGAGAAGACATTTAATCGAGCAGGCAAACTCAATAGACACAGACGTATACACACAGGAGAGAAACCTTTCAAGTGTGAAGTGTGTGAGAAGACATTTAGTCGTTCAGGCCATCTAAATGAACACAGACTTATTCACACGGGAGAAAGACCTTTCAAGTGTGAAGTGTGTGAGAAGACATTTCCTCAATCAAGCAACCTCAAGAGACACAGACGTACACACACGGGAGAAAGACCTTTCAAGTGTGAAGTGTGTGAGAAGACATTTCCTCAATCAAGCAACCTCAAGAGACACAGACGTACACACACAGGAGAGAAACCTTTCAAGTGTGAAGTGTGTGAGAAGACATTTACTCAATCCAACACCCTCTCTCAACACAGACGTATCCATACGAGAGAAAGACCTTTGTAATGTGAAGTGTGTGAGAAGACATTTTCTGATGTAAGCTATTGTAGTAAGCACAGACATATTTTTATTTTAAAGTCAGAAAACAATTATGGAAATTGTGTTGACTAGTATTAATTGAAATAAATATGATTTATTAGTATGTATGGGTGAATAACAAACAGTGACAAATTAATAAAGCCACTGGTAAGGAATTTATCATAATTATAAAAAAGCTGTATAAAAACTATTCTTATACATTATTGGAATTAAGAAAGAAAAAAAATTGAAACAAACCCCAAGTAAAGTTATTAAATTTATGATTATATTGATGATAAAATAACACAATACAATTATACCTTTATGTATGTTCCATAAATTCTCCTACTGAGTAAAGAGCGAGGGGTAATAAATGTTTTCTAAATTTCTTTTGAAATAAAGCTGATTCCAGCAAATTTTATTTTGGAAGTTTATTAAAAATTTGATACTTGCTTGTATTGATAATTTTTCGAATATTTGCAATCTGTGGCTTTCTTGTCTGTACAATACATTTGAATTTGTATTGTGACAGTGAACATTATCACCTTAGACTAAATCAAATTCAAAATATCTTTAATCATTTTTATACAATAAATGTACAGTGAATAGTGTCATAGTAATTTTACACTTTATAGTCATTTTACACTCTCAAATATACTTACATAATTATTATATTATAAGTACATCTAATTATAATCTATAGCCTTAGCTTCAGTTGTCATGCGAGTAAAATTCTTCTAGTGAATAAAGAGCATGTTTAATAAGAAAATCTTTCACCTTTGGTCTTTCATTGGCCTTAAGAGAAAAACTCCAGAAGAAATCCTTATACAAACGTGATCTACTTGGGAGTTTCAAGATAAGGATTTATCTAGATAAACAATCCTAAAAATGTTGTGTATACACACAGGGCAGAAACATTTCAAATGTGAAGTTTGTGAGAAGACATTTAATAAAGTAAGCAACCTCACTAGATTAGACACAGAACTATACACGACAAACCTTTCAAGTGTGATGTGTGTGAGAAGCCAACCTCTCTTTAAGCCAACTTACTAGACACAGATTTATTCACACAGGAGAAAAACATTTTAAGTGTGCAGTTCGCGAGATGACATTTAATAAAGTAAGCAACCTTACTAGACTCAGACGTGTTCACGCAAGGACGAGAGCTTAAAATGTGTGAAGGTCAACAGCAAAATACCTTTTTTGTGTGTGTTTAATGGAAAACAATTTACTTCAATCAGCTGCTAAATAACTTAATAGCCTGTTTGCAAGGACACCAAAAGTAAACAACTTTCTTATTTGAAAACAAATAAAACAACAACAGCTGTTGATTGTGTAATTAGAAATACAATCATTACAATATACAGGGTTATTAAAAAAGAATGTCCTACTTTCAAACAACTTACTTGGGGTTCAATAATTATTACTTTGATTTAAATAAATTAAATACTAGTTAAAAGAGCACTTTTCAAAGTTGGTTTTCCTTGATACCCTTGTATAAATGCTCACCATGTCCTCCCCTGATACCGGTGAAAATCTAGCCGATAACCAAACTCTCCGGAGATCCTGAAGTTAATATTGATTTATCATATTCTTTATTGCCGTTGATCATTACATGAAATGTGCATGGTCACATTTAATAAATACATAGTTATCCTGCCTTAAATTTACATTTAGAATTAACAATTATTTGCTGTTACATATAGTACAAAAATGTGTATTTTAATTTTAATCTCTTTTCATATCAAATATCTTTAATGTCATTTTACAAGATAGCATTGACAGTGTCATAAACATAGCCTTCTAAAGCTGAGTCTAAGTCTTAACTAAAAGAATACAAACAAGAACTTAGGGTTAAAAATCTACATCACAGTTAAAAAAGTCATTTAGCGAATAAAAAGGATTGAGCAATAACCAATTATAAAATTTATTTTTAAACATATTTTCTGTGAATTTTTCTACGAGCTTCTTTAGTTTATTAAAAATTTTTAGTGAAATTACTAAATGGCTGTTACATGTTTTGCTTAACCTTGTGAACTCTATTACTACATTTCCTTTGTGCCTTGTGTTATAACTGTGCCTATCATAATTGTATTTAAAATTATCTTCATTTTTAAAAGTATAGCAGATGAGGTCAAATATGTAAATATTTATAACCGTTTGCAATTTTAGTTGAACAAATAATGGTTTACAGTGTGCATCTAGTTTTGAGTTTGTGATTATCCTGATTGCTTTCTTTTGCAAAATTAAAATGTCTTGGACTCTGCTGCAGTTACCCCAAAGGACTAGCCCATATCTTATTATCGATTGGAAATAGGCAAAATAGCATGTTCTTAAATAGCATTCCGGTACATTAAAAGTAAGACGTCTTAATAAGTAGATAACTCTGGCTAATCTGGGAGCAATAGAGTCAATATGTTGACTCCATGACAGGCGATTGTCAAAAACGACTCCTAAGAATTTTACTGAGTCAAGGTAATCAGTACTATTGATTTGTGGATTGTTTTTTACACTAAATACTATTTGTTGAGTTTTTGTGTCATTTAATAAAAAGCCATTGGCACTGAACCACGCAGCAGCATCCTGAATCACATTTTGAGTGATTGTTTTAAGAGCATTAATGTCTGGAGAAGAGTTTAGAAAAGTAGCATCATCCGCATATAAAAAAGTCTTAGCCTGTACTGATTCTGGAAGGTCGTTGATTGAAATTAAAAAGAGGAGGGGACCAAGCACGGAGCCCTGTGGTACACCATAGTTAATTTTCAGTTCTTGGGACCACATATCATTTACTAGTACTTTTTGTTTCCTATTTGTTAGATAGGATTCAAAAAGGGTCAATGGAGATCTTTGACTCCATAGTATTTTAATTTATTTAAAAGGCTTTTATGGTTTACACAGTCAAAGGCCTTACTAAGGTCGCAAAGAGTGGCCTGTGCGTTTGCCTTATTCTCAAAAGCCAAAAGAACTTCTTGGACCAGCCCATCCATGGCATCCACTGTAGACCTCCCCTTTCGAAAACCAAATTGTGTAATATTTAGGTATTTATTTGATTCAAAAAACTCTATGAGTTGGTCATAGATGATTATTTCTATTAATTTAGATAGAATTGGTAGTATGGAAACTGGACGATAGCTGTCAGGGGTATTTACATTTCCTTTCTTGTAGATTGGGCAGATGCGAGATATCTTTAATTGATCAGGAAAATGACCCTCCTCAAGAAATTTGTTTATACAAAAAGAAAAAGGGAGAGCAAGAGTTGATACCAATTTTTTTATAATATTATTAGATAGGAAATATACGTCCGTACTATTAGAATTACTTAATCTACCTGCTGCCTTTATAATTTGATGTGGGGTAATGTATTGCCAACAAAAGGTTGATGAAGTTATGCTTTTCCTCTCAACTAGATCATTTGAGGTAACGTTAGGTCTTACAATTGTACTTTGAATTTTATCGACAATATCAACAAAAAATGTGTTAAAAGAATCCGGCAAAATATTACATTTAGACTGCAAAGGCAAAGTTTTAGAATTTTCCTTGATAATATTCCACGCAGCTTTGCATTTATTTTTGCTGTTTTCAATACATGAAGCATTCCATGAAATCTTTGCTTCCTTTACTGAAGCTCTATACTGATTCTTCAAGTCTTTAATTCTATTGCCTAACATATCATTGCGATTAGTACTATTTTTTAAAATGTCATTAAGAAATATTAGGTTATTTTTCATATTGGCAAGTTCATTTGTGTACCATTCATGTTTAGAAGTTTTATGTGTATTTCCAGATTGTTTCAATACTACATATTTGTTTACACAATTAATAAATATATCAAAGAAAATTCCAAAATTTCAGCTTGCACTTAAATTTACATTAAGAGCTAATTCCCAGTCTACAGCAGCTAAAAGATCTTTTAAATGTAAAATATTATTTTCTGTTAATACCAATTTCATGGATCTATGTTTAGGTTGCTCCTTTAACTCAACCTGAACAATAGTCCTATTTTTAATAGGAATACTCAAAACTAAACCATCATGGTCTGAGAGAGGGAACTTAAAGGTATTTGTTTTAGTCTCAAGGCTAAGGTGAGAGTTAATAAAAATGTTGTCTAGGCAATTCTTACCTCTAGTTGGTAAGTTGTTAACACAGTAAAAATTAAACTGCCTTAGAATATTTTTAAATTGATTTACTGTGGATCTTTTTTTGGTAATATCAAAGCTTGAGTTTAAGTCATCCCCTGCTATTACAGCATATGAGGACCATGGTGTCAAGTAACTTAAAAATGATTCTAGAAGGTTTAAAAAATCTTTTGCATTACCAGAAGGAGAATGGTATAGTGACACTACAATTACCTTTAGCTCTTCACTAATTACTGCAGTTACTTCAAAGTCTAGTTCTTTGCAAAATAAACTTGTGTCTAACTTTTTAGTTATTATATCTTTACGAGCAAATATCAAAGTACCTCCTCGTATATGGTTAGTTCGACTGTAATTTGACGCGCAGTAATAGCCCTGCGGAAAAGCAAATTCTGTCTCCTGGTCACTAAGCCAGTGTTCTGATATGCATATAAATAAAAGATCTTTGTAACTACTTAAACAGCTTTCCAACATCAATGATTTATTTTTTAGGCCCTGAACATCGAGGTATAAGACTTCAAAATTTGATTTTAAACTGACTGTTTTAAACTAGACTGTTTCTTACTTGTAATTTGTTCTATATCTACAATACAAAGTGTATGATTATTACATAACAGACCAGAATTATCTAAATCGAACTGTTCTTTATATATTTTGGTGGGGTTGCGTTTTTTGTGGCCCAGAGATGTTGGCAGGATTTTTAAGAGGAGTTTTGTCTTGAATGCTGGCACTACTGACAGTTTCAAAGTCGGTCAGTCGCGTGTCACTATATTGCCCTTCACTGATATCACCACACTGTACACTCTCTGGTAGCGATGTCTCCAACGGCGAGGTTGTGGCTGGTCTGCAGGTTTCTCCATTGATGAATTTGGGTTGAAACAGGTGGTTATGGGGCATTCCATTCCGCTTTCTGCTTGGATTGAATTTTTCAGGGCTGTCAAGAACTGTTGATGAGAAAGTCCGTTCCACAGTCTTCTTCTTGCTGACTCCTGGTTGTACGACACTATGCAAACGGAAGCCCCAGTCGAACGTTGGAAGTTCACGATGTTTCTTGCAAAGACTGTGGGTTGAACTAGGTCTCTCACACATCCGATCGCTGAACAGAACAAAGTCTTCAGTTCAAGAGTTTTAAAATGCTGTTGTAGTTGGTTGAAAGCAGCATTGTAAACCTTCTCTTCTGGTTTACCAAAGTATCTCTCTTTCGTCACTAAACTGTAGACTGCTGGACCATCTGGATATTTCTGACAGGTAACATTGTTGGCGACATAGTTGAAGGTCTTAGGTGGACCAAATTTGTTCCGAAACACTACGGCTACACCAGCAGACATATGTCTCTTCTCACTGAAGTTGCCAGAAATGGAGTGGGCAAAGCCCACTGATGTATGATTCATATGTTGATCAATTATGTCATTCATTTTGGCATTTAGAATTGTAATTTTTGAGAAAGTTTCCTGGTGAGTTTTAGATTGAGGTGATTCTGGTTAAGAACATTTTGTTTGAAAATATGGTGTTTTTATTTGTTTACGGTTAAGATTATACAAAATGTTAGCTATGTCCCCCGCAATCAGCCTTTTCCCATTTCTGTTTATGTGCATTCCCTGTTTGGTATGATAGCTTCTTTGCAAAAGTTGGAGGTCCAGAAAAGAGATGTTAGTGCTATTTTTAGCCATCAATCGTAGGTGATAGTTTATCTCACTAATCATGTTTTACTCTACTGCATGGAGACAAGTCATGCCGATGCGGGATTGTCGATATAATGAGGTTGGTGTGTGAAAACTGTTTGAATTGTTGTTCCAGAAAGTGTGTGTACTTTTCCACAGAAAATCTTGCATTTTTTAGTTTATTATTCGCTACGTTGTTTGATCCAGCAATTAGAACAAAGAAATCTCTCTTAGAATAGTCCTTGCAGTTGGGATATTGCATTGCTGATACCATGATGTTCTCAGTATAACCACCAGAATGAACATGACCAAAAACCTCAAAGGAACTTCCTACGTTTTTATATAGATAAAAGGCAAGGTGATACAAAACCTTGACTATCACTGATCACAGTCAATTTTGGGTTATTGGGTTTTCCTTTTTTTGTTTCAGGATATTGTTCAAGAACTTTGTTCTTGGCTGGTTCCCTCTGTTTTAGTTGTACCACTTCTGGGGTTTTACATTATTATTTTTTGGTTTAGATTGAAGAGGAGGGTAACAGTGTAAACATTTATGTTCATTATTTTTCAACTGTTCAAACTGAGTGTTTAACTGTTTATGTTCATTTTGCATTATTTCAATTGTAGTTTGTAACCTTTTATTTTCCAACTTAAATTTCTCCAACTGTTCCTTAAGTATTTGAGTATGAAAGTCTTCATTTGACTCTTCTTCTTCCTCATGATTGTTTAATTGTTTATTACTTTTAGATTGCAACTGAAAACTTCTTTCTTGAATCAAGCTGCTTTCAAGTTCAATGCATTTATCGGTCAGGGCATTCAACTGAAAGTTTAGGTCCATGTGATTTTCGGTATTTACTGACGCATCTCTTGTGACAACCTGAGGTGTTTCAGTTGTTGGTTTATTAACAGCTAGGAGATGTGCAGAATTGATGGCAAGAGGTGTTGAAAAAGTTAGAGTATTGTCTTGAGTCTTGCAACTTGTGGGTGTGTTTATTAAGTTGGTAGATACTGGACTGCCTACTTCATTCAACAAACCGTATCCTCCCATAACTTTTGAATTTCTTGAAGTGCTAATTTATATTTTTCTTTATATCTTGAGGCTATTGATTCCAATGAAACTTTTGTGTTTAGTTGTTTAGTTGTGTTGTTGTAGTGGCTTAGGTCAGATGATTTTCCACACTATCCTAGTTCATTTGTTCCAAAAACTTTACTGAGCATTTTGTTGTACTTTTAAATGTTTGCTATCAATACTTTCGATTCTTGCTGGCCACGGTTTGTGTCGTTTTATTTTAGCAAACACCAAATCGTTTACTTTAAAGATGTGGCTGAAGTTTGATTTGTTCAGATTGGGAGTCATATTAAACTTAAGTTTCCTGAGAAACTAGAGAATAAGTCGTTTAATTATTTAAATATCAACATTAGAACCAAAAGTGCAAAAAAAAACCATATACAAAACATACAAACATATTTAATTCAAATAATCTTTATTCACAAATTGTACAATACATAGATGCATATACAATTAGCGAATGTTGTTAAAATTAATTTGTCTATGCTATAAAATACAAAATGGCTTTCAATTTACTGTATACAAATTATTTATTATAAAGTATTAATTATTAAACTCTATTCTACAATTATTATTTTCTTTAAATTCTACAATTCTTTAAATTGGTACAGAGCCTTCTTTATTAATAGGTTTTCAGTTTTTGTTTGAAAACCTTTAAATTAGTTAGGCCTATATATTTTAAGTTCTGGTATTGAGCCAATATAGTACCGAACTTGGCTCTGTGTCATTTCGTGTTACAGTTTTTTGTGCTACCTCTCTGGTTCCCAGTGGAAGCGTGCTGGGCCTGCCCAGGGTCCGTGGATCGGAACCACGCTCTCTGCTACCATTTGAGACCCAGCCGCCCTCAGGAAGCGTGAACGGCTGAAATCCCAAAAATAGAACGGTGGATCCGGGCATAAAGAACCACCTACAAAACTAGAGAACAAGGTTTATTAAACATTAGCATCAATAATCACAATCCATTGATCAATAATTAACCATAAATCCAGACAAAGTCAAAATACATTAGCAAAATCACAAAATAACAATTGCAAAATACAGCGTGCACATCATAATAAATCAGCAAAGGGCACAGCTTCAACAAAATTACAAAGAAATTACAAACTTTAAAATTAATGTTCAATATAAATTTAAAAGGACTGGTAAATTAGTTTTCAGAAGTTAAATTTAATAGAAAAAGTATATATATTTATGTCACACAAATTACTAAGAAAACCCTTTAACAATAACGGTAACAATATTTCTTTAAAAGTTCACTTTAGAGTTGGGCAAATTGACCAGAATGCATTTGGTACTCTGGCTCTCTTTAGTCTATCATTATTTTTAAATACCTTAGAATTTGTTTTAATGAATGCTTTTAAATAGTTTAGCATGCAACTCTTACACAAGAACAATTTTACATAACACACATTTGCTTACATGACACAGAAACACAAAACGAGAAAAGGTACAGTGACGTCAATTTGGAAAAGAGTAAAAGAGTAACCAGAAATTAGAAATTTAATAATGGTAACGCTCTAGGACTGACCAGGTCGGAGTTCGGAGTAGGAAAAGTTCTCAACTAGATTTAAGCAAATTTACATTTTCAAAATACAAAGCAACTGAGTTACGGGAGCTACGCGCAAGTCACTGGGTCACTAGGTCGCAGGGGACGAAGTGAAATTCCCTTGGTGAAACCTTTCTGGTCAGAACATATTCACTACTTATGACACTTATCTGGCAATTGGCTGAACAGAAGTAGTAGTTCAGCGTAGTGGCACTGCGTGGGCTAGTCCTCGATACATCCAAGCGATGGTCGGTCAGTCTTTCCGCTAGCATCCAGCACTTCAGCATCTCTGCGCTGTTGTCCCAATTTAGTCAAAGATGACATTAGGACTCGTACATGTGGTCTCGGCCTAAGCCGTGAGCCTCAACGGCTGGTGAATGTAAATTTAGTCCATATTACTTGAAAAAACGGTAGACAATAAATAAACTGACAATTTAAACATAGAAAACAGATTCGAACGGACAAAAATTATGCATACGCCATCATGGCACAGTGACAGAACAGAAAGAACGACAAAGACGTTGTCGACGGAATAACGCTACTTACCTCGCAGGCAGGTAGCACAAAAGCGTAACACGAAATGACACAGGCCAAGTTCGGTACTATATTGGCTCAACTGGTGGGATAGGCTAGACACACAACAGTTCCCCAACCTTCAGCATGGAACCGGTTTACGACCAAATTATACCTCCTCTGTACCCTTTCTCTAGCTCGGATCAAATTTCTCGGGCAGCGTCCCATGTGCGTTGCATTGCGGAGTGCCAGGAGCTGGCAGAAGATCGCCAATATTCACCTATTAGCCAACAGTCATTGGGACTAAACCAAACAGAATTTCAATGTCCCCACCAATCAGCCTTTTCCCATTTCTGTTTATGTGCATTCCCTGTTTGGTATGATAGCTTCTTTGCAAAAGTTGGAGGTCCAGAAAAGAGATGTTAGTGCTATTTTTAGCCATCAATCGTAGGTGATAGTTTATCTCACTAATCATGTTTTACTCTACTGCATGGAGACAAGTCATGCCGATGCGGGATTGTCGATATAATGAGGTTGGTGTGTGAAAACTGTTTGAATTGTTGTTCCAGAAAGTGTGTGTACTTTTCCACAGAAAATCTTGCATTTTTAGTTTATTATTCACGTTGTTTGATCCAGCAATTAGAACAAAGAAATCTCTCTTAGAATAGTCCTTGCAGTTGGGATATTGCATTGCTGATACCATGATGTTCTCAGTATAACCACCAGAATGAACATGACCAAAAACCTCAAAGGAACTTCCTACGTTTTTATATAGATAAAAGGCAAGGTGATACAAAACCTTGACTATCACTGATCACAGTCAATTTTGGGTTATTGGGTTTTCCTTTTTTTGTTTCAGGATATTGTTCAAGAACTTTGTTCTTGGCTGGTTCCCTCTGTTTTAGTTGTACCACTTCTGGTGGTTTTACATTATTATTTTTTGGTTTAGATTGAAGAGGAGGGTAACAGTGTAAACATTTATGTTCATTATTTTTCAACTGTTCAAACTGAGTGTTTAACTGTTTATGTTCATTTTGCATTATTTCAATTGTAGTTTGTAACCTTTCCAACTTAAATTTCTCCAACTGTTCCTTAAGTATTTGAGTATGAAAGTCTTCATTTGACTCTTCTTCTTCCTCATGATTGTTTAATTGTTTATTACTTTTAGATTGCAACTGAAAACTTCTTTCTTGAATCAAGCTGCTTTCAAGTTCAATGCATTTATCGGTCAGGGCATTCAACTGAAAGTTTAGGTCCATGTGATTTTCGGTATTTACTGACGCATCTCTTGTGACAACCTGAGGTGTTTCAGTTGTTGGTTTATTAACAGCTAGGAGATGTGCAGAATTGATGGCAAGAGGTGTTGAAAAGTTAGAGTATTGTCTTGAGTCTTGCAACTTGTGGGTGTGTTTATTAAGTTGGTAGATACTGGACTGCCTACTTCATTCAACAAACCGTATCTCCCATAACTTTTGAATTTCTTGAAGTGCTAATTTATATTTTTCTTTATATCTTGAGGCTATTGCGGCTACACATTTTGCGGAAAGCGTGCGATTTAAATTGAGAACCATTATCCGAAACAATCGTGGCTACCGTACCGAAATGCTGAAAGAGTTGGGTCTTGAGTGCACGAATAGTGAGCGGTGCCGTGGCACTTCGAAGTGGAAAGCCAGACAAACTTGGAAAAAGCGTCAACACAAACAAGAAGATATTTGTTACCTTTCTTGCTACGGACCAAAGGGCCAACGTAGTCGATGAACAATTTTTCCATGGGTCTGGTAGCCACCTCAGATGACAAGAGACCAATCTTAGTATTCTGGGCAGGTTTGCTGAGAGTACACAAGCGACACGCTCGTACCCTAGTAGCGATATCCCGATCCATGCCCTTCCAGATGAAAGATTTCCTAATCTTAGCGATGGTCTTCATAATGCCTAGGTGCCCACCGAGTAGAGGAGTGATAATATTCGAAGACCATCGGTATGAGAGAATTTGGCAGCACTATTCTAGCTCCACCTCTCTGCCGCTGGTTGCAACAGAGGGTGCCCTTGGAAAGAAAGTATGGGGGATGGGCTTCCCCGGACTTGAGTTCAGTTATGATAGTGGCCAACTCAGCATCAAGCATTTGATGGGACAGGACATCCTTAAAGGCAAGAGGAAATTCCAGTAACACAGCCCCACAGCTAGGTGTTACTTCCGTTTCTGGGTCGTCGGTCTTGTGATACATTCTAGAAAGAGTGTCGGCTACCACGTTTTGCGTACCCCGCAAATGTTGCACTTTGAATTTAAGGGACGATATTTGAACGACCCAACGACCAAGTTTGCCGAGTTGGCGGGGATGGGCGAGAAGTTATGACAGTGCTTGGTTGTCGGTCTCCAGGAGAAACTCCGCATGTTCCAAGAACCTCCGAAACTTGTTTACCCCGAAAACGACGGCCAAGCACTCCAATTCATATATTGATGCTTTAATTTCTTGGGGCGATAAGGTGCGGGAAGCAAAAGCTACAGGCCGCCTGATACTATCTATCTCCTGCGAAAGAACCGCTCCAACTGCCACAGAGGAGGCATCAGTTTGCAAGATGAAAGGTTTGGAAAAATCCGGCATCAACAAAACCGGAGGTTGCATGATGGCCTCCTTAAGAAGTTCAAAGGACGTCTGCTGATCTTGACCCCAAACAAAATTGGCCCCCTTTCTCCGCAGCTCATTCAAAGGAGCAGCCAATTCCGCAACATTAGGAATGAAACGACGATAAAAATTTATCATCCCAACAAAACGGGCAATGCCCTTCACATCCCTGGGAGGAGGAAAATCTCTGATACCTTGAGTCCGAGCCGGATCAATGCAGACGCCTCGAGAAGAAATTAGATGACCTAAAAAGGAAATTTCCGAACGAGCAAAACTGACCTTCGGGTTAACGGTCAGACCCGAAGAACTCAAGCGCTTAAGCACTTCCTCTAAATGAACAAGATGATCTTCCCAAGTTTCTGAGTACACCAAGAGGTCATCCAGATAATTGAAGCAGTATTTGAATTTCAAGTCATGAAAGATTGAGTCTAGAAGACGAGTGAGAGTTTGAGCTCCCACTGCCAAACCCATGGGTACTCTGGTGAACTGATAAAGGTTCCAAGGGACACAGAAGGCAGTCAAATGACGACTTTCTTTCTTGAGTTTAATCTGATGATAAGCGGCATTCAGATCGAATACCGAGAAGTATTTGGCCTTGCCGAACCAATCAAAGGCGGAATGTAAATCAGGAAGAGGCACTGAATCAATTTCGATATTGGCATTCAACTTACGGTAGTCCAAGACCATACGAGATTTTCCATTAGGCTTAGGGACAAGAAAAGCTGGACTAGCGTAGCTTGAGCATGATGGCTCGATAACTCCCTGCTTTAGTAAATCATCAATCATGGTCCTCAGAATTTCCATTTTAGGAGGAGCCAGTTTGTACGGGTGGGAGCGCACAGGCCTGGTGTCAGTAAGACGGATCTCGTACTCGAGCAAGTGTGTTACTCCTAACTCGGGGGTTAACACTTCTGGGAAACACTTGCTCAAGTCCCTGATAGCTTGCGCTTGCGGCGCAGAAAGGTGAGCTAAAGGGTCAGTCGTCTCCTTGACGTCAACAACAGTTGTTTGATTGGTTTGCACTTCCCCGAAAGGTACTGACACCCGGCGTCGAAACTTGAAATAACAAACTCCCATTTGGAGATCCAGGACCATACCCGTTTTAGAAATAAAGTCTGCTCCTAAGATGACTGGAAAACTCAGGTCCTTAGCGACCAGGAAGCTCCACACCCACGAAAAATTGTCAATTTTAAATTTAAATGTCACTTTCTGACGAATCTCCATTGGGGATTGAGAAGCTGTCCAGCAGACTAGGGAACTGTCCTCCACCTTTTTAAAAATAGACTTTTCAGATAAGAAATCAAATACTTCACCGGAAATCAGACTGCGGGCAGAACCCGAGTCGACCAGAGTCTTCAGAAATGACTGACCCACTAAGATGTTCAGTGTAGGGCAGGTAGAGGACACGCCACCTAACCCCAGGCTAGCCAAATCAGGGCCGCGGCGCGACATGGGTCCCTCATCACCGAGGCAACCCCAACCTTCCAAGCCGGGAGGAGAACTCGGGGTTTCCCTCCCGGGCCTTACCCGTTTTTTGGAGGCGGTTCCGGATACTCGGGCTTGCCCTGGCGACAGAACCGCCGAATGTGTCCTGGCTCTCCACAGTTGAAGCAAACAGGAGGCCCACGCCTAACCGCTGACGCCTGGTTAGCAACCTGAAGAGAGTTGACCGTTCTAGTATGGGGCCTACTCAATCTCTCCTGGTTTTCTCTCTGCTGGTCTGAAAACTGAACATTTCTAGAGAGAATCGAAAGTCTATCTAGATCAGCAAACGATGTCACTGACCCAGCGAAGACAAGCCTAGAACGCTCTTGGACAGTGAGTCCCTGCAAAATAACTTGGACCATCTCAGCTTCGGGGAGGTTGAGCAAAAGTACCTGGCTGGCTCGACGAATACAACTGACAAAATTTGACAGGCTCTCATGATTCATTTGGGGTCTCAGAAAGCGATCGATGCGAAAACGATCTTTGATCTGCCCTGGCAAGAAAAACTCTAAAGTTTCTCGATGAAAATCCAGGAAGCTTCCCTGCCTGGCTAGGCAAGTCATGAGTCGTAAAAGAACAACGAGTATCTTATCATAAAATTGTACTCCTACTCTTTTAGGAGATTTCCAGAAAAAATTACGTGAATGACTCGGAATTGCTATTGTATCTTGTGTTGTAACAATGATTAGTGCCTAGCTTTGGCAAACTGTCTTCAGCTGATTTTACCGCTAAAACTGTTTCCAACACATATAGTCCATAGACAGTTAGTATTCCCAACTTAGCAAAATCCTGTTGCACATAATCAATAAAGTTTAGATGTAGCATAATTTTCAATGTTTTTTTTTGCAAAACTAGTAATTTGTACAAGTTTTGATTGCTTGTAGCTCCATACAGTACAATACCATACGATGTGAATGTATGTGGGCGTAATATACCATCTTGAGTATGTCAATTGAGCAGAATTTGGCCATATTTTGTAAAATATATAGCCCTGACAAAACTTTGTTTACCAGACTTTCTACATGACGATTCCAGGTCAAAGACTGATCTACTATTAATCCTAAAAATTTTGTATGTTCTACTTTTTGCAACTCGCTATTATCAATCTGTAAAGTTTGACTTAGTTTTTTTTTCTATTTTGCTGTGTGTGAAATGAAATAAACTTGGTTTATCTAAGATTAACAATAAATTTCTGCTATCAAAAAAAATTTCATTATGGACAGTTTCTGATTAACTACACACTCAATTTCCACATTTGTATTTCCTTTTACTATGAGATTATAATCATCTGCGTATAGAATCAACTTGCTGTGCAATTCAGATAAAGAGGAAGGCAGCCCCTTTAAATAGCACAAGAACAGAACCGGCCCTATGGCCCTATATCCCATCTCACCGGCCATGCTAAACCTGACGAACTTTATTTCTCTGATTTCAAGTGTTTGTATGTTACAGTAGACGCTCGCGGAACGGACCTCGCTCGACCGGATTCGGGATGGTCCGGACCACCCCTCGGTAAAAAATTAAATTTAAATATACGAAAACATATTTTTTGTTACATACAGTATTTTTTAACATCAACGTTAAACGCTAGTAATTTAAACAATATTTAATGACAATATAGTGCACTAACGTCACGTTGACAATACCGGAGCTACGCAGAAACGCAACTGAGTTCTGAGTTTGCGAATCGATGCTGGGGTTGTCAGGATACACCGCGCAGACTGGAGCAGGGAGTGGATCGATAATGTCAGGCTATCTACTGCGCACCGGCGAGTCACCCCTGCACTGTCACAAATGTAAACAACAGTGAGTTACGTGCAGCTGATTCGTGATGTGATATCTGTATTGTGATAACTTGTGTTAGTGTGTCGGGGGATTAAATTGTGTGATTACGATGGCGGACAAAAAGCGCAAGAGAGTGTTCATTCGTATGGAGGAATTTTATTAAAATTAGAAACCTTTTTTACTGTAAATATGAATTGTACATAAATTGTGAAAATACAGTATTTTGAACGAAATAAATACATTGTCGAACGTTAAATGTGTTTTTATATCGTAAGACCTTCAGTGTGAGTACTGCCTACGAGAGTGAGTGGTTTTAAGGTATGTGGCTCAGCTAAACACGTCAGTAACCGATCTGGACCTCAAATTACGTCATCTTGAGTCTATTTTTATCGATCCTAATGCACCAGGATATGCTTATCGGTATCCCCCCGATCGTCCGGATTTTTCGAAATCCGGACCACCCTTCCGCCACATTAGTCCGTTCTATCGAGGGTCTACATTTGTTAAACTTAGTTCCTGTTGCTCACAACACATCACATCTCAGGTAGAAGCTAGTTCGACCAAAGTGTAATGCACACAACGGTAGAGTCTTGCTGGTCCGAGGTCATTGCTGCTCTCCTTTGTCAGGGTTGAACAGATTTGTGTTAAAGACTCCTAAGAACTATTATGTTTTAAGGCAATTTTTGTAAATATCTCAGTCAAGTTTGTTGGCCAGCAAAATCTGACTACCAAAAATACCCTTTGGAGGGGGGGAGGTTAATCAAAAATGTGGTTTTTATGATCTAAAAATAGTAAATTTTATCAGATTTTGATGAAATTTAAATTAAGTGTGTTGTGTATTTTGAAAGTGTCCATTGTTGTAAAGTGAACAGCAGATTATGTTAGTTTATATAAGATTATATTTCGTTGCCCGTATTCAGTATTTGACATGTATATAAGATCAAGACAAGACTAATAGTTGAGCTGAGTACTTGGATAGTAAGGACAATGCAAGTGACCTTTGTACTCAGCTGATAAGACTCGGGGCAATGACGAGAAGCAGCAGAGGGGCCAGTCTAGTTCTGAATCCAGGTATGCTAGGACGTATGCATTTCTGCCTGAGATTTATTATTTTACTTTAAAAAGTAGTTGTGCCATAAGCAATATTTTGAGTTATTATATTAGCTTATGTCATCCATCAATGTACCAATTGTACTAACTCTTTCCATAATAAGGTATTTTATTTATTTACGATCAACACTTTTTATTTTCATTATATCAAAATTCAAAAATATAGTTTTTTCCAGATTATGCAAAGTTTTGGATTAGCAAGACTCTACTGTTGTGAGGTTGGACTCTAGATACCTTTGTACCAATCAAAGCTGGATTTTTCAGAAACTATTTTATAAGTTTAGCAAGTAGTTTCTCAGAAATTCATCATAATATAATTTAGTTTAGCAAGTAGTTTCTCAGAAATTCATCCTAATATAAATTAGTTTAGAAGTTGTATATGATTAGTTTTTATTTTAATTGTTTATATTAATTGAAAAAAATATTGTGATTTGAACTTAGTTAAAGCGGGATTTATCCTTTCAAATTTGTAAACTTGTCGAAAATACTATTTTAGTATTTTAACATGCAATTTATTATAAAATCTTCTAAGGTGCTGTTTTATTTTAGTTAGGTAAAATTGTCTTTGTGTATATAGCTTGTTACTTGATGTTTTATTTGTGTTGAAAAACAATTTGTTTGAAGTAAACATTGTTTGATTTATCCTAGTTATGAAATAGCGGAAGAAAATTGTGCCGAGTTGTGTGAGGATAAAATACAATACGCTTGGCCAACCCAATCGGCCAACCGCCAAACCAAGATGGCAGCAAACAAATTATAAATTAATAAAGTTTTACCATTTGACTCAGTGAGTTTTGGTAACTGTTTCCTGTTTTGTTCTATTTGGCGGTACAATGAATAACTCCATTTCCTACAAAATACACTAATAATTCCCACGAATAATACCTTAGCTTTATCCCTACACATTTATAACATAAATCATACATTTTCAAGGGTTAATGAAAAACTGTCTTGTTTGATGATACAAGTTATATTTTCACATTGAATGTGACGCAAAAGCTGTACAAACATACAAAATACGATAAAAATCACCCGAAATTAACAGTTACAAAAACATCTATGGCAACAAACATCAAAACTAATAACTTAAATATTGTTAATTTAAAACTAAACTATAACAAGAACAGGGATACAACAGAAAAGGTTTAAGGTGATAGCTTTCTTGTCGTTCTTATTCTAGAAGGTAGTATTACCATTTCAAAACCAAGAGCGTTAATCAAATTATAATGCTAATTAAACTGTATACTGTTTTAGACCTTTTGTTCGATTTAAACTCGAATGTGTACAAATTAAATCAAGAAAAAGTACAATATTTTGTACAAAACGTGCGATGATAAGAAAGAAAATGGTATATCTTTATATGAACGCCACTATCCAGCTACGGTAATTAAAAATATTTAACAACCAAAAAAATTGTACATTCGTTTTACCAACACTAATTTTTAAAAGTGATATGCTGTTTTATATTAAAATTTCATATATATATTTTACTAGTGGTGTACAACCAAGATAATAAATATACTTTTAAGAATTTAGCACAATATGTCAAAGCTTTCTTGAGCTTTCAGCTATTTTCTTCATTAAAATACTTAACTAGAAAAAATAGGAGCTACGTCAATCATTTTTATAAATACAGTAACATCTAAAAAAAATCCTATTTTTCCATAGTTTGTCTGAATATTCTATTGAAACATATGTTTTAATACTGATAAAATGCAGTGGCGGCTTCAGGGGAGGGGCCATGGGGGCCATTGCCCCCCCGAGAGCTCCTGCAAACTTTTTATAAAAAAAGACAAGGACTTAACATTTATGAACAATAAATTGGTGTAATTTACTTATCTTAATTCACAACAACAACCACATCAATTGACGGTGCTCTCGCGCTAATGCTACCATCAATGGTGCCCACCAATACCATAGAGATTAGAAGTATGAGACATCTGGCTACCTCTATGCTAATATCACTAGTCCCTGTGGTTTGGTTGTTGGTGGGTGGGGGAGTGGCGGGAAGACGAGCAGGAGCTAACATGAAAACAGCTTTGGCTGTCTGGCGTGAGTGGCGTCTAATACACAGTACACTGCCGCCTAATGTAAATTACTTCAACGCGTGAATCGTGCAATCTCAAATCTGCGCTATTATTTTTTATTTTTGAGGGTGAATTGACTCGTAGGCGTAACCAGGATGATCGAATGGGGTTTATAACGGGGTCCCGGAAATTTTGATTTTTTGGGTGCAATCTGATGGATTTTAGGCTCTTGAAAGTACTTAAAATTTTTATAAGAATACACTATTTTCATGTTCTATATTTTAGTTTGGGCAATACTTGATACTGTTTATATACACTATGTTGGAATATGTTACATATTATATAAAACCAATTGCTACTCTTTGTACTCTTCAACTCACTATAGCCTGTACATTTAACGTAGGTACTTGATAATGTTTGGAAATTATAGCCTATATAAATTTTCTAATCATTTAAAATATACCTATTTTAAGATACATATTTCAAGAGTTATTATGTAGTTAACTAGCTAGCATTTGTAGAAAAATTTAGTATTATATCATTATTTAAAGATGCAACAAGTATTGATTCAACCAAATGAACAGACTTTTAAATCAGGGTAAAGGTGTATGTAATGAAAATAGAAAACAATGTGTCATAATTTGTTAGTTTATTATAATCATTATTACAGTATAGTAGAAAAAAATTAGATTAATAAGAAAAGACATAATCTGAAAACATTTAAGTTATTTATAAAACATACTTCAGTTGTGGCGTTGAACATTTTGATATCTGCTTCTTCCATCTTCCTACTTGAGTCGGAAATCCAACCGGCGAGGAGTATCTGCGAGGCGATCCAACACTTCGTCTGCCGTTATATGGATTTCCCTGTGGATGTTCATAATTGCCAACCCATTCAATCTTTGCTGGCCAGTTGAATTTCTTAGGTACGTTTTTACTCTTCGTAGTGTTGAAAATGTCCTTTCACTGGTACTTGTGGAAACGGGTAAAGTTACAAGGATTTGTAATAGTTTGTGGATGGAAGGAAATATTTCCTTCTTACACGCAGTGAAGTATGGCATGGCTTTTTTTGAGCTTAGTTTTAGTTCCTGCGCTCTTTGGTGCCATAGACGAAGCTCACCAATCACCGCCTTTTCACTTGTTGTCTCTACGTCTTCATGGTAGAATGCTAGAAGTTCTTTTACTTGGCTTTCTTGATCCTTTGTCCAGGGCTCACGGCCTGGCAACAAACACATAAAACTACTCAGAAGTGTCTCGTGTTTTAAAAACCTGTCCTTTAGTTCACTTCCAAAATGGTCTAGGAAAGGAAGAAAGACAGCAACTCTAAAGTAGTCTTCAGGAGAATCAACGTTTATGTTGCACCTTTGAGTTTGTCGTCCAGAAACTCTTGGTTTTTTTATGTCAGTACCAAGTAGTTCAGCCATTTTCTCAGCTTCCTTGTAAATTGTGGTGAATTGAGAACCTGCATCATCTCTGATTTCTTGAACATGTTCTTTGAGTCTTTTTACCATGTTGACAGCAGCAAGTAAGTCCACATCTTCAAGTTGCAAAGCTCTGCAAAGTGGTAAGCTCAGCGAGAATATCTCAACTAACACCTGCAAGCTGATTAGAAATGACGAATTTGCAATAGCACACAGAAGTTGAAGAGCTAGTGATGATGTGTCGGCATCCTCCCACGTCGAAACTTCTTCCAAGGCGTGATGAATGGCGGGCATCATTTCATCAAGAAGAAGAATGGAGTCATGGCGTTCTACCCAACGAGTAGGGCACATCTGTTTTAGACGTGTTCTGTTTTAGCACCTCAGATCTTAGAGTAAGTTTACGTTAGATAAACAGAGTTATATTATTTTACACTTTTAAATGCAATTTCCGAAATTATAAAGAGTGACAATGTTATCCCTCAAAGTTGCCGCCCGCAAATGTTACCTATTTTTAGTTTAGTTCCATCGTAATTAAACTTGATTGGCCATTCCCAAAATTATCATAGCGGAATTAAGTGGCAACGCACCCCCAGAGGTTACCAACTTCAGAAATGCTTTTGTAATTATAGGTTATATGTTATCCAAAATACCCAATAACGGATACATAATGCCGCCCCCCAAATTTTACCGCCCTTATTTTGCCACAATTTTTCTAAGATGGTATGTTCAGGATATGTTCCAGTAACGTGACGAAAGATTTTGTGATTGGTAGCATATACATACCTGATACCATCCTGAAACGTACCATTTATGTTGCAAAGTAACATATCTCGAACCTTTCAGTCAGGTACAGTTGTAATATTTCACAGGGCGTGACATTTGTCATGTCTCTTGAACATTGCAGAAAGGTCTCAGATATGTATCTGAACCTTCTGAATTGTATCCAATGTTACAATGTTACAAATCTGAAACGTATGTGAGAGGCACTTGTGCTGTATGGGTGACGTTGCTAGAACTTTGTTCTCAATATAGGTAGGCCTAATAATAGATCATAAACTTACGAAACTGCACAATATCTAATATTTTTTAAAACCAGCTGGTTATGTATGCACTGTTTTGTCCTGGCGTTCAATGAGAAGATAAAACAGAGTACGCTACTGTAGGCAAACTGCGCAGCATACCAGCGTAGATAAACTTATTCTATTTACATCTTGCAGGGAAGATTTCTGGCTACGTGCGTCTTTTTTTTGGAAAGTATGGTTGCCCGAATTCTCATAGCTTTCCTTTTTCTTCTTGCCATTCTGTTACACTGAATTTGCGTTTTTGCCCTGGGTTAACCGTTTTCTATCTCCCGGCGACAGAACATCGCTCGAGCCAACGACATTTATGCTAGTAAGTCCGGTTTCCCAACGTCAAGTTAACTGGAGATCGGCCGTTTAACCGCGTTTTATCTCGACGGAGGTGTTTTCTCCAAAATTTGTACTGTCGATTTGGCCGGAACAAACTAACTGGCCTAGGCAGGTGGTTTTAAACGGTTGATCCATACTAGTCGAAGTAAACAAAACCTAACCTCAAACCCAAATCAAAAAACTAGCCTTCGTAGATAATATTAAGTTCCTACTAATTTAGCCTATACTTTTTATAAACGTCGTATTATATTTTATTATTTTAGATGCACAAGCATTAAAATGGAATATTCATTAAACTGTTGGAAAATATTATGGAAATTAATAATATTGGAATGAATAACTCCTCAAATTTGAAGCTAAGCCATAATATTAAGTTTACAAATACTTAGCCAGTAGCCTACTCTTAAAAAGACATATTTTGTTTAGTTTTAGTACACAGCACATACCTCTTTAGTCAAATGGATGAACTGTTGAAAATATTAGGAAGCTGAGGAAGAGAATTACGAGAATCAGGAAAGACTGATAGTTACACTGGAGATAAGAAGGAAAAGTTTTTGAAAGGTTTCGGATGAGGAAGGAAACTGCAATATTACCTTTACCCTTATTAGTGATTCTTTGGATCCACAAGTAACCAAAATCGAGCCTTTGTCGTACCTTGCGGATACTTTTAGTGCGCATTGAGTTTCTATGCCTCCAACTTTTATCGACGTAGGGGAGTTGGGCAGAATGCACAAGTCCTCCATTACCAAAACCATTAAGCAAGGTTCGATGCTTCCAGCTGTTTGTGTCCGACGTTTCATACTTTCATACCAATGAGAAAAGTAAACGGGAATAAGAGAAATTGCGATAAAACAAAAATAGGCCTATCTTCTTTACATTGGCAGTCAGTAAACATAACCTCAACTCTGGATCGAATGTCACTTTTTGTCAGTTTCACCTGAAATCAAACAGAAAACAGACATGCGAGGTTTAATCTATGCTGTGCCAGTCAAAAAAGTTAGGAAACGCCTCGGAGTTTAAACCCGGAGGTATACATTTTGATCGGTACAAAGTTAAAACCGGGATACGAGAATTTGGGGAAACCGGCCCCTTGTAGAACGTTATTTCTACGGTGGAGCTTGCATTTCTGCCAACTTAACTTGGACCAGCTGTTCAACTACCAACATAAAAATATTGACAAAAACAAAATACACGCGATTACAATTAGAACAAACGTTATTCCACTAAAACATCAATTTTGAAAATTTTATTAGAACGTTATTATTTTACCCATTAAATATAGAAAGAGATTATTTCTATCATTGACATATTTACTATTTTTAATATACTGCTTATGTATGTATGAAATAACTGATCTTACATGTATATAAAACAATTTAATTATATATATACTAATAATTGTACTAATTTGAACAAATATTATAATTGTACAAATTCACTAATTTGTTCTAATTATTCTCTACCAATTAAGTCAAATATAGGTAAAGCTTGTGCTAGTCGGAGTATTTTTAAGTGTATTTTATTGAGTTCAATGTTTTCCAAATAACAATTGTATTGAGTAGACAAAACTAATCTGACGTTGTTTTATACTACTACGTCGTTTTGTTCTCGATTTGATCCCTACGATAGACTACAGTAGGGTGTCCTTAAGTCGTTAACAGTCATGCATTTCATTGAATGCATGTCGGTCAACTGACTTATGGGCCACCCCTATATATTATATAGTATAAAATAAAAGTGTCATGTCCAACCTGTAAAATTGCTTATAAATAGTCAAAATTATTGTAACACGGCTTGTTTCCATGAAAGCCGGATAAAAAGCAAAGTATGGCGTATTTTCAATAATTGAAATATTTTCATGATTTTCCATGTGCTCAGCGTGAATATTGGCCGGAGAAAAAAAGTGCTATAAAACTTGTGGTAAATCTTCTTACCTTTAATTTAATATAGGGCACATTTTTCGATAAAATGCATATTTACTGAGATTTAGGCCAAAGACTAAAACAAGTACAACATTTTCACTGTTTTTGGCAAAAAAACAATGTTCCGGCCAAAATATCTGTCAGCAAACCTCAAATTCGTGTTCAGCGACCTCGAAAACATATAAAGATCAAAAAGAATTAAGACTGTGCCTAAACTTTCCTCTAACTTTGCTAATTTGACTAGCCTATGATGACATAAAGCTATACACTGAAGTCAACTCTCACAATGACTGCCAACTACTACTAAAAGCCCTTGACAATGTCGACAGTTGGTGTGTAGCAAATGAAATGTCAGCTAATCCTGCCAAAACGAAGGTTATATATCGTTCAGTAGAAAAAAGAATACATTGGTAGCCGACTATCTCCTCGACGGGAACCGGGTGGAAAGGTGCAACATTATCAAGGACCTGGGCGTTCTGATTGATGCTTCGTTTGACTTTGGACCGCACATAAGTCATATATGTGCCAGGGCGTGACGCATGCTGGGGCTGATCACTCGTACGTCAAGACATGGGTTGAGCACAAGCGCTTCGACGATCCTGTTCAAGGCATTGGTTTGTCAGCTGCTTGAGTATGCGTCTGTGGTCTGGTCTCCCTACCTTCTCTGCCAAATAAATAATCTCCAATCAGTCCAGAGACGCTTCGTGAGATATCTTGGCTGCCCGCGTTGTTCAACTTCATGGACGTCCCAGTCGAGGCAATATCTGCTGCCATGGACTCAAAGCGAGTGTAGAAGAAGAGTTGCAGACATTGCATTCCTCTAAGCTTCTGAATAACCAGATCTGCAGTCCATATCTGCTGGAGAGGATCAATCTTCACGTTCGAGACCGAACCAGCCCAACCAGGCACTAGCGCTTGTTTGAGCTTGACATGCTGCGACCAGATACCTTCGCTTCTGTCCCATCCCACGTTTGATGCGCACCGGGAACGAAATTTGTTCTTCACTTGATTTTTCACATCCATTTTGAGGCTGTTAGAGTGGCAGCGGATGAAGGACTGACCTAGCTGCAAAACACAAATCTCTCTCTGTTATTGTAATTTATTGTTATTGTGCCAAAGTTTCAAATATCATTTATTGTTAAGTCATTGCCAAATTATCGCACTGTTATCTAGTTTTAATTAATTTATTGTTGGTGTAAATGTCATAGTATTCATTTTCAATTATTAGTAGTTCAATCGCAAGTCATTTGATAAACCAATTGCATGTTATATCTATGTAACATTCATTATTTATTAAATCACCTTAGTTGTAAGCACAAATATTACTGTGTTATTTTCAAACTTGTATTTTGTAAATGGTGTCATTGCCGTTGGAAAATAAATAAATAAATAAAAAAGTAGGATTTGACAGTCTTCTGACTTCTAAACTACGCAAAATCTATTTTGTCTCAAAGATATAATGTCAGCTCAACCACAGCCTAGTGTGACCCAACAGTAGTCTTATCTTGGATACGAACGCCACCTTACCGGTTGAAAGTATAGGTAATAGAGTCTTTCTTATACAAGAGTTGATTCCCCCTCACACTTGAACCCACATTTTAACTCAGTTCAAAACCCTAGTTTGATCGAGTGTTCATGCATACTGTACTCTTTAACAAAACATGAACTGTGGTATTCCGGACCGCATTTCAACAACCGAAGGAGACATAGCCAATTTCACAGTTTACTCCAATGAAATTTGAAGAAATGTCAGAAATCATAACCGAGCCTCTTCCTAGCCTATATTGGTTACAATTGAAGAACACAAGGAACACGACCTACTTGAAAAGTTTTCATCATGATCCTGGGATACCATAATCCGGGTGACAGTCATGGCTCTTTGCAAGACCCAAGAGGAAAACACCGTTGGATCGGTCTCCTTGGAGGAACTCAAAGCAGCAGAACTCAGGTCTATGGATTATGAAAATGGTTCAACTGTCAGCTTTCTCAGAAGAACTTTTTCGTCTTAAATTTAAAAACCCTTGTACTTTAAGAATTCAACATCTCTCTCCTTTCATGGATAAAACAGGATCTGCATGATGGCCTCGTACGAGTAGTGCAACTCAAACCACAAGTGGGGTCATAACCAAGTCTCGCCCCTTCCACTGGAATGACACGACCACTTCCAAAAGACTATTTTACCTCAGTTAAAAATGAACCAATGTTCAGAGACGGGGAATATTTACGTTTTGTTTGTAAACATATGTTTATCAAAGGTTATTGTTAGGGTCCTGCAATAAACTGATTTGGTTTTAAAATGGGATGAATCAAAAAGTTGTTGAGATATTTTAAAAATTATTTTTTTGTAACGAGGAGAAGTGGAAATTTAATATTCATAATAAAGAATACAAAAATAACTTATATAGAAAGTTAATCACCTTAAATGAATACCACTATTTTCACTGTACGAGTCTCTTGGAGAAGTTAGACATGACTCTCTCCAATGTTTGGCACGGGATCTCACGAAGCTCGCCGAATGACGGTTTTGAGTGGGGATAGGTAGTGGACGGACGTCTGGTTTGTTGATGATGGTCGCCGTTCTGTTCACCTTGAGCGAAAGTTCCGGGATGGAGTGTTGGACCGCGAACACCGTGCGTATGTAGTCGATACTTTTTTTTAAGAAATAATGGTCTGTGATTCTAACACAAAAGAGTGTTCGTATACGGTTTAATGTTTCTCGTGGTGTGATCCCGTCTCTAAACACAATTCTTCTTTGGGTTCGAAACTTTCAGAACACTGCTTTTGGGACAACAAGAAGAGGAGGATCACCTCGAACGGTTAGAACACCTGCTAATATTGAAGCTGTTCGACATGCTTTTGAACGGAGCCCTCGACGCTCTGTTTTTCAAACCCTCAAGGTGAACAGAATGGCGACCATCCCCAACTGACCAGACGTCCCCACCACTACCTATCCCCACTCAAAAACCGTAATTCGGCGAGAACTTCGTGAGATCCCGTGCCAAACATTGGAGAGAGTCATGTCTATCTTCTCCAAGAGACTCGTACAGACGGTACAGTGAAAATAGTGGTTATTATTTAAGTTACATAACGTTTGCTATATAAGTTATTTTTGTGCTTTTTTATTATGAATATTAAATTTCCAATTCTCCTCTTCACAATAAAAAAATAATTTTTAAAATATCTCAACAACTTTTTGATTTATCTCATTTTAAAACCCGCCAGGTTTGACTGCCGGACCCTGTATTTGTCGTGAAACAACTTTTGCTAAATTGTTTGTTATTTACAAATAATTCTCATCTCTTGCTGGTTGTTCCTAAGATATGTTTTTGCTCCAATATTAAAAAACTAACTTTCTCTAAATTTTGTATCTAATATCTCATTATAAAAATCTTTTATACAGTCCACTCTCATAATACAAAACAAATATGATAGTGTTCAATTAAATAATCTTCGACGTATTCGACCATAGTACTTTTCGACTTAGTGTTTTTATTCTCATGGACCATAAACGTAATGAGACTGATAAGGAAAACATCTATTTATTTGTGTGGTTAATTTTTTGCATATTTTGACAGAAGTGAGATGGTAAACTAGGCCTATGTATTAGTAGCAAATTGTAATAAAATAACATCAGTGTCATGTGAATAAGTTAGATAGTGTGATCTAAATTCGTAGTGTTCTATTGTTAATTTTTTTAAAATATGTTGTTCATGTCTGGCTTTAAACCATGGGTTTCTAAACTATTTTAGTTGTCCTGTGTGACAGATTTGTGTTTTACTTCGATTTTACCCCCATACTTCAAATCTGTCGATATGAACCCATCCAGCGATTCTTCTTCTGAATCTAAAAGCAAGTCGGACACCAAGGAACCACCCCAGGAATCCATGAAAAATCCAGTAGACAAGTATTTTTTAGACCTGGAGAAATGGCTCAATGACGCTTACATGTGGCAAGGGGTTGCTGCTAGCTTTCCATATTTTTTTATGTGCAATCAATACATGTCCCACTATACATCTTTGAATGGCAACACAACTACTAATCGAAACCCCTTTGCAAACGAAGGTTCTACTTTCAACAATCATGGATTTGTACCAAATCAAAATCGACCTTTTATTTCACATGGTAAGACTTCAGTGACACAAATTCCAAAAGACTGTAAGGAATTAACTTAGGCCTATCTTTATAGTAGCAAAAATCTAAACTGATTAATATTTTATTCTTAAAACACTAAGGCCTAGGCCACACTTTGCGGTAGGAATGCATGTATGCACGTACATCCGTCCAGCTGCACATTGAGCATATGGACCGGGACACTGTTAGCGTTAGCTACCGCATCTACCACAAGAAGTTGCGTTGGACTGTGTTTGTACGTATCTTACACAACCGTAAAATACATTGAGTTGTTTGGACCGGGACACAATTAACGCACTATCACACGTTTTCAGTCCTCCCCTCCAATTTTTGCACCCCTGAAAAGAGCTCTTGCAGGCCTACTACTGTCACCTAGTGTGAATTGAAGTCTATTGTTGTGCGTATTGTTAGGAGTTCATCGAAGGATTCTACAATCATACGATGCTAACCAAAAAAGCTTATTAGGATATTGTCTCATGTTATCATAAAATGATTTAAATCATGCATCCGCCTTTAAGTCTCTATAGAGAGGGATGGACGCAAAACCGCCTTTCTTCAGGCTCGTCCAGGAGTCCACAAGCATCCATCAAACCCCCTTCACCTTTGTCAATATACTAGATTGCACTGAACAATAACAAACGTTCAATAAACAGAGACCTGCAAACTGCGAAATAACCCCAACGCACTACCGCGTGGTAGCAATGCAAAGTGTATCCCGGTCCCAACGCGCTACCGTGCGGTAGCAACGCAAAGTGTGTCCCAGTCCCAATGCACTACTACGCGGTAGCAATGCAAAGTGTGTCCCGGTCCCAACGCACTACCGCGCGGTAGCAATGCAAAGTGTGCCCAAGTCCCAATGCACTACCCCATGGTATTAACGCAAAGTGTGTCCCAGTCCAAATGCACTACCTCGCGGTAGGGCGTTTACGCAACGCAAAGTGTGGCTCGGGCTTAATGCTTCTAAAAATAACGTTTAAGCTATAGTTTGGTCTGGGGGACTGCTGGCTGGGAACGTAAATAAATACTCATATTTGAATTAATAAAATAGTCTTATGTGTCAATATTGTTAGTTTATGTTTAAAAATACCAAACAGATCATTTTTATTATCAAAAGTTTATTTTGCACAGCTGAAACATACTTGTCCTTGGTGCTCACCACACATTGCCATGGTGTAGTGTTGACAGTAGTAATGAGTACTCTTCCTCTGCTTAGCTGGGCAGAACACACATATCTTTCTTCCTTGAGGGTTTCCTGAACTTAGTTTTTTTCTCAAGTAAAAGTGCAATCTTGTAATAGGGTGTGACATCCACTCTTACGACACAAGAGACAGGGATAAATACTGCATTGGGAGACGCAGTGGCGGCTCGTGAGCCTAGAGGAAGGTGAAGGGCAAATCAGGTGTACTCCACCATTTAACAGGAAAATATGTTTAACTATTTAAATTCTTAAAACGTGGACAGAAAATTCAATATACTGGATAAATTAATTGTTTATTGATAATATGAGTATTTCTCTAGGGAACTACGTATAAATAGTTGAAACCGTAGTCATCACAGATTGCAAGTTCTAGCAGGGAATTAAAAATTAATGATTGTAATATTGCAAAAAATAATATGTCGAATTGAAACATTGAACTACTACCGTACTAAGTGGAGCACTAATAACATATAGAAATTGTTGCATAACATTGTTTTGTAGTATTAGATCAGTAAAAAAATAATATACAAATATTTAAATTAGTTTTTAGTTCTTTAACAATGTACATAATCAGGTCGTGTGATTGCAAAAGTAGGCTTAAAACAGAATAGTTTAGCGTGGTCTAATGATAGCTGGACAACTGGTCTGCTGTCTCGAGGGCTACGCAAGTGACAGGCTTTGAATATACACTTCTAGCGTGACTCGTTGTCATAGCAACGGAGCCCCTCTCCTCGCCCCTCAGCGTCTATCCCTTCCACGTAGGTAAGCGTCAAGAGAAGGCCCGAGCAAATCTCCTCACCTACAACGAAGGATTCCAGTCTTACACGAAGCAGCCAGTGGCAACCATAGTGTCATACTAACTCTCTGTGGCGAATATCGAGGCAACCATCGATTATTGCTGTCGAGCTTGTATCTTACTCACTGTCGTCGTTGATATGTGATCCCACGGACCTTGGAAACGGATGAATTAAATGTTAAAAGTTTAATTTTTCTCCTCTTAAACATAGGTGAAGTGACCCTTCACTCCCTTCACCTGACGAGCCGCCACTGGGGAGACGCAATATGCATGAATGTTTACTTTATCAGGTAGGAACTTGTCAACATATTGCCAAATTCCATTGAAAGTGACACAATGCCAAAGGTCTCGGAAACTTTGACCTCGGAAGCATTTTTTGATGTTGACAAGTTCATCAATGCACATGACTGGGAAAACGCAAGGTTGTTGATTGACTGACACTACAGGGCTAAAGTGGGACGATTTGAGTTAATGTTGTGTGAATAGAAACAAATGTACAACTGAGATAGTTTTTGATGTCAGAATGATTTTTAGCTAAATCAGTATATCTACAACTGACGATTAAATTGCATGTTAGTATGTTAAACACAATAAAATATTAATAAACAACAACTGGCTAATTATTGAGCCAAAAAATGGTTTATTTATGTTTTGAGAGCCATTTTAAGAAAACAACTCTAGAACCTTTGCTCACATGGAAAATGAACCATATTGATCTGGGATTAAACTTTAATGTTTGGATGGGGAGAAATGTGAGGAAATCCAACAAATAACCTTAGGTCCTTATACACCTCCATAAGCTTTTGTTGAACTTCCTCAAACTTTTCCCATCCAAACACAAAATTCCAATCATAGATTTATACAGTTCTCTCTTCAAATGAGTAGAGGTTCCGGAGTTAATTTATTAAAACAGCTGTAAAAAAATAAAATAGGTAACTATTTTTTGATTCAACAATTAGCCAGCTTTTTTTTCTAGTGTTATTGTAATAGGTAGCTAACAGTATGAAAATGGATTTATACTTTATATATACACAGGTTCTTATCAAACAGCCCTTGTATTTTAGTAATGATATAGGCGAGCTATGTTGTACAGTAAAAACTTAGTATTTTTAAAATGCAACACTTTGCTCATTGAATAAACCATATTTAGTGATATTTAAATACCTCCTTGAGATAAAATCCTACACACACACACTGGATAGTTTGCATTTAGATAATCCCTTCGGTCTACTACTAGTCAAACCACCGAGTTTTTAAAAAAGGTAAAGGTAACATTTGTCTTCTTTAACGAGGCGAAGTTAGAACTACAAAGCCCTCTCTACCAGTCAACCTCGACCTTTACCTAGCGTCACCGCATAGTCACTTTACAAATGTAAGTGGAGACTGCGGGGATCGAACCCGCGCCAGCGGAGTGATAAGCTCCAAAGTCGCCACGATTCTAACCCGACACGGGTCCGCAATTCTATTGTATATACTTAAAACAAAACAATTACTGCTTCCATATGGCAGATGTTTTTTCAAGTGATGGAAATCTGGTGTGTGCAAACAATAAAGCAATGTTAACTTAGCGTGATTTTATTTATGTACAAAGGTTTAAGGTGTAAATTTGTTGTAGGAATCCAGGCAAAAGTACCTGCTCTATGGAAGCGACTTCTTGCAGAATTTCTTGACTTTCTTATCCTTTTTATCTTCAAGTTAGCGGTCACATGGATAGCAATAGACTTCTTTGAAATTATGTAAGTATTTTTATTTGAAAAACTTACGCATGTGCAGGGCCAATTATGCAAAATTTGTCTTACTATTTTCATGTAAGAAGTATTATTATTTTTCAAACTAAAATACTACACGCCAGATTATGAGTACAGGCCTACTATTTTAATTGCATAATACAAACAATATTTAACACTTTTTGTTCATATTCGTAGTAAGTATAGTTTCTACTATAGCTTTTTCCACGGGTAAGCTGCAGCCTGCCGGAGGTAAATTTAGACACTAGGCAGTGAGGTGGCACTACTGCAAGCGTCTAGATGTGATGCCAAAAATGATGATGTAGTGTAGGTCTGTAGGATATCACACTTGCAGCCATGACTTATTGCAAAGAGTCTAGGGTTTTTAACTGAGAAATCAAATTTGTACGTGGCGTGAGCAATGGGCATAACTCTCCTTCCACTGCTGCTAAAGCTTATTGTCATGCTTCATCAAAACTTTACTGTAACATCAAAACTCTTTTGCATTTGCTTTGTATCCTACCTGTCACGTCCTGTACGGAGAAAAGAGGTTTTTCATCTATGACATACGTTTTTCATCTTAAAAACATATTTGAGAACAATTATGGGCCAAGAAAGGCTTAATGATCTAGCTTTTAAACATCCACAAAAATGTAATTGACATCAGTGCTTCAGAAGTGATCAATAGATTTGCTCAAAAACATCCAAGACTACTGCAACTGATGCATTAACAGGTATTAACTTTGTGAATTTTTTTATTTTAGCTTCAATTCATTTTGTATTTTGTTGTTGTTGTGAATAAACTATGATTCTAGTGTAACTTCAAATGAGCCTTTTTATGATAAACAATATATTTTCTTTTTGTTAGTATTGTGTATAACTCAATATATTATAAAAGTACACACAAACAAGATGTGTTTATTTAAATATTATAATTATTTTGTAATAATCCAAAGGTTTCTATATAAATTGAACCAAACTGGAGACATATTTAAAAAATATTTTAGACTGAAACACTAATGACAGTTTACCAGTTTACTCTAGGGGTTCTATCAAAAAATGAAAACAACTGTAAATGAGTACAATAAATTATGTTAACTGTTAAGTATTATCATTGTCTGATTGTAGGGTAAAGTGGCTAAAACTTACCAAACAAATTTGTAGAACAAAATTTACATATTCTGGGAGGTATTAAATCTACTAGTAGCCCTACCAAAATATTATTCTAGATCCACCACTGATCCTAGTAAAAAGCTTTGGACAATTTTTTGTAGT
The DNA here is from genome assembly GCA_018831715.1 of Matsumurasca onukii. Lineage (NCBI taxonomy): Eukaryota > Metazoa > Arthropoda > Insecta > Hemiptera > Cicadellidae > Matsumurasca > Matsumurasca onukii. The sequence goes on from CM032060.1 coordinate 48,264,829, forward strand.
TTGAAGGTAAAAGACATGTTGCCTACTTGTAAAACTTCAGAATTCTATTAATAATCTGTAAGTGAGTTAGAATTTGCATAAGTGAGTGAGTGGGTTACACAGAGGATTGTATAATACTTAGACTTACTTGCGCTTGCAGCACTTACTGAGAGCCGAGGGCATAAGGTGTGGGAGGATAGACAAGAGTAAAGATATTGCTTCACTCAGTGGGCATAGAGGGGGGTTTGCAAGAGTGAACGCCTTGCTTTGATCCCGATGTGTGGAAGAGAAATTCAAGAATAGAGCCTCCTCTTCGTTAAGTGTAGATGAAAGGGAGTTCATCAAAAGTAGATAAACCACTTTACTCATCGTGCATAGTAACAAAGTTTTAAACGAAGAACTTTGCCCTATTACTGTGCAAGCTTCACAAGTATCTGACACACTATACTAACTATAATACGTTCAACAACACAAGGACCCACTGGAAGAACTTGTATGAGTGAGACAGAGAAAGTGGTGGGGAAGTGAGCTTCTCCCACGCAACACTCTCCCCCAACCCCACTAGAAGGAAGCAATCCGATGAACCGGTGGGTAGTAAGAGGGGCCGTACATACCTCTAGTAGGAGAGGCTGAGATCAAGCTGACGGCGCAAGGAGACACCATTCACTTCGCATTTCACAAAGAATTTTGTTGAAAATTGCATCCAAATCCCCCAACATCAAGCTATGAAGGGGTTAGTTGTCAGCCACCTGAATAACTAGACATAAAACTACGGTACATAAAAAGTAAAAACAAGTTTGTTTACTAGTATTTTGCAATTTTATCCAATTTCAATACAATGCATTTTTTTAGAGATCTGACCAAATTTGACTTGGATGGACTACAGTTAGATATGAAAAAAATGGACTACAGAGTTGCTCTGCAAATGACCCACAACATAATGATTTTGGAGGTCATCCATCGTTTTGTTGTTTGCATATTTGAGGTAAGTAATGTAATCAAGTTCAACATCCAAAATGAAAATAAACATAGCCGATACGTAACCACAAGTGCTACGGTGAATCTTAGCAAATCTCCAATAAAACAGAACAAGTTTTATTTTTCTATTTTAATTTAGACAAAATCCCTTTGTACACTATCCCTGCAGTCACCACTTACATATTTTGTAATGTGACTATACGGTAATGCTAGTTAAAGGTCGAGTTTTAGTGGTAGAGAGGACTTTGTAGTCCTAACTTCACCTTGTTTAACAAGACAAACTTTACCTTTTTACTTTCTGTATCCAAGGAAACAGGCTAGTAAATTATATTACAGCTTAATTTATGCCCAATGCTCTAAATGTCAAAGGGCTGAAATTCGGATTAAATAATTATACAGAAATTACTTCAAAAGAGTAGGTTCTAGAGCAACAGGAGTTGTTTTGATCGATTGATAGAGTAAAAATCTACTATTCAGGGTGAATTTAGTGTTTATGGTTTCGCTACAATTTTATAAGAAAACAAAACTTTGAATGCTCACCATTTTGAAACGTATGATCCAACCAAGCTGGTTAACAAACTTAACCTAGAGATTTGCAAAGGAAACATTTGTTCAAAATTTTGTGACAATTAGTAAAAAATGCGACTTGTAGAGTGGTCACACACACATATATATATGTTTACGGTTTTTGTTCTTGAAATGTTAACTCTCATATATATATATATACACTAGAGTCCCGCTTATCCGAACCCCGCTAATCCGAAAATCCGCTTGATCCAAACACTGTTGAGGGGAAAAAACTATACGATTTTGAGTTGGTAAAATAAATAAAACTGGTTTTCAATTACTGTATCATACTTTATGTGTTTAATAACAAACTCCAAAATACAGTAGAATCTCGATTATCCGAGATAATTGGGACCAAGACCACCTCGGATACAAAAAAACTCGGAATAATATGGAGGTTAAGTGCTTCTACCAGGAAAAGTGACAAAAGAGATAAGAAATCAGACTGTCCAGCTACGAGCCCAGAGATATGAGGGGTGAAGACAAAAAAAGAGATGACAGGTGGAAAGGACAAAGAAGGAAAGCAGACAGGGGAAGAGAGCAGCTGCAGTATGTGCGCAAGAGGGGAAGGCAGGTGCCAGGTTGTCAGTGAGAGACAGCTGCACCTTTATCAGCTGTCTACTACGTCATTAGTTGTTGCTAGGCAACCACATAGAAGCGGGATTACATAGCCAATCACAGCATTTTCTCTGTATGCTTGTGACATCGATCTTTGAGGAGAGTAGTGTGTGTTTGTTATTTCCTCACCTCATCTCCATTTACTCAATGATTAATTTCATTTGACAAATAATGTTTCTATACGGTACTAGTTTGGAATTACAGTAAATTGCAAAGGTTTTAGTACAAAAATCTAGAATTTGATCTAGTACGTGTACAAAATGGATGTTTGGTTCTGTCTGAGATCGACCAACCTGATAATGGCTGCCGGCCTCCATTGAAAATGCACTCAGCACGGATGTAGGGGGAAGAGGGATTGTTTACTTGGAACTGCTCGCCACTAGTTCCTTATCTTATCTTCACCAGAAGTACAGTACACACCCTGCCGCCACATCATCATTGTATTGCCCGTCATATCTGCGTACGTTACATCCGCAACTGTTTTGTATTCCAGTGTACTACAGCATTCAAACACACAGTTTCTTACATTTAAATATAAAATATTAGTGGCTCAAACTCAATATATGACTTTATAAGGTCAATATATGATAAGTCCATCAATATATGCCTATAATCCGCTTAATCCGAATTTTCGCTAATCCGAACAGGGTTCGGTCCCAATTAGTTCGGATTAGCGGGACTCTACTGTATATAAAGTTTTGCCATTTGACTCAGGAGGTGTTGAGAAGCAAAAAACTGCAAACCACTCCTTTCTACTAGGATGTTTTGTTCTATTTGGCAAGATAAATGAATAGCTCTAGTTTCAAAGAAAATTCGCTAAAGATGAAGTAATCAATCTAAGATTGTTAATTGCACAACATAAATTTATTTTAATTCAAACCAACCCCCACAGGGTAAAAAGTACAAAACTTGAAAAATAAATTTTAAAACATAGCCGACACGTAGTCACAAACGCTACTGAGAATCTTCGCAAAATTCCAATAAAATAACAGTTTTCTTTGATCTGTTTTGAATTAGAAAAAACTCTGCCATACATACACTATTAGCTTTTTAAGCAAATTTTCTATGAAAATAGAGCTATTAATTTCTTTTGCCAAATAGAACGAAACGTCGTAGAAAGGTGCGGTTTGTAGTGTTTTGCTTCCCAGCACCTCCTGAGTCCAATGGCAAAACTTTATATATACAAGACTTACCGTTTTAAAGTAATTTCTGTTTAATTACTTAATCCGAATTTCTGCATTTTGAATTCAGAGCACTGGGCATAAATTAAGCTGTTACATAATTTACTAGCCTATGTTTCCTTGGATACAGAAAGTAAAAAGATAAAGTTTTTCTTGTTTAACAAGGTGGAGTTAGGACTACAAAGTCCTCTCTACCACTCAACCTTGACCTTTACCTAGCGTTACCGTATAGTCACATTACAAATGTAAGTAACGACTACAGGGATAGTGTATAAAGGAATTTCGACTAATTTAAAATAGACAAATGGAAACTTGTTCCGTTTTATTGGAAATTCGCTAACTTGTGGCTACGTGTCGGCTATGTTTTAAAATTTTTTTTCAAGTTTCGTACTTTTTACCCTGTGGGGGTTGGTTTGAATTAAAATAAATTTATCATGTAATGCTTATATTTCAAAATAAACATACAACAGTAAGTTGTTATAGTTTTATTTGTTTTCAAATTAGAACAGTTTTTACTTTTGGTATCCTAGGAAACATAGGCTAGTTACAAGTTATTTAGCAGCTGATTTAAGTAAATTGTTTTCTATTAAATACACAGATTAATGTCTGCCCAGTGCTCTGTATGTCAAAATTTAGTAATTCCAACTTAATAATAAAACCAAAATAACTTTTAAACAATAGGTTCTAGAGCGACGGGAGTTGTTTTGATCGATTAAGGAGGTAAATATCAATAATAAAGGTTGAAATGTGTATTAATTTATAGTAAATGTTTATTAATTTATAAATGTGTATTAATTTATACACTTTTATAGGCAAAACAAAACTTTGAATGACCACCATTTTAAAACGGCTGACCCGATCTAGCTGGCTAACGAACTTGAACTAGAGATTTATAAAAGGAACATTTGTACCAAATTTCATGACAATCAGACCAAAAATGTGATCTGTAGAGTAGTCACACACACATATTTATATATTACTAAAGAAATTTGAAGACAATTGTTTGGACCGAACCGGGACTTGAACCCGGGTCTCCCGCTTGCCGGGCGGTTATGCTAAACCACTACACCATCCAGCCCAACTATTTCTACCTTCAAATTTAGAAGTACTTAAATCTGAATGTTTATCCGAAACATGTGACTGTCAAATAAAGACTTTAAATCAACAAGCTGGAAATATTACAAACAGAATTTAAATACTTAGTCAAATGACTTATACAGGGTGTCTCAGACCACCGTATCATATGTATATCTCAAGAACGGGTTGGCCAACAGGTGAAACGAAAAATTCAAACTAAAACGGTTCAAAGAACTCAGGAAAATTATTTTTAACTTTCTAGTATACAGAGTATCAAAACCGAGGGTCATGGGTTCAAATCTCGAAATTTTCAAATATAAAGGGGGGTCATGCTATACATCATTTTAAAGCTCTCTTTAAATGAAAAATAATGATGAAGATAACATTGTTTTTTGTTGGGCCGTTACAAAATGGCGGCTGAAAATCTAAAAATAAAACAGAATTACGAAACGCCCTGTATTTCCATTATTATTTGTCAAAAAGAAAATCTAATTATTGATTTTTACTCGTCATTACGTAAGCTTTTCAACGATATACTACAACATGCTATTTCAAACACCTTAGTACCCACCAAAAAACCCCAAATTTTGAAAATGGTCTACTATGATTATCTAATTTTTTTCAAATACTAAACCCTATCGTGTTGTATACCGTTGTAAGGTCTATGTCGAAAGAAAACATTGGTGAAAGTTTTGTTGAAAAATATTAACGCGTTTCAAAATGGCCAAAAAAAGTAATTTGTAGGGTATAATTGACAAAAATGTATAAAATATGTATGTAATTTACACAAAAAAAACTCAAAAATGATGAATTATGATATTTTGGTATACAAATTTCCATCATATGCAGCGGTACCGCGTTAGGAGACCCGTGGCAGGTTGGATTCATGCGCGACACCGGGGCTGCCGCTCCGCTGGCGCAAGTTCGAGTCCCGCAGTCACCAACCACATTTGTAATGGCAACGCTAGGTAAAGGTCGAGGTTGAGTGGTAGATGGGACCGTTAGTCCTAACCGCCTCGTTAAACAAGACAAACTTTACCTTTACCTTTTTGCCATATTTTCATCAATAACTATATCGTTGAAATGAACAACAAGCGTAAAGTGGCAATATGCATGGAATAGTTGGAATAATAAATGGAAAGCATTTGTATTTCAAACTTTATTACTGCTAAGATAAACCTATTGATATTTTCAACATTCACATTTATACTGAATAAGTCATAAATGTTTGTTGGCTTGATTATTTAGATACTTAGATGATATGTTCAAAATGCTGGCTTTCCAAACATTTTCAACCGACTGAAGCTCGATGTAGCAATTTTGATTACTTGAACTGAGGACTGAGGACCTGCGTGACGAGTTCTATCTTTCATGTCATCTCTTAGGGTTGGTTTTGAAATAAACTAGCTCCTCTATGCTTCACAAGTAGAAATCAACTTTGGTGAGATGTAGCGATCTGGCAGGCCAACAGCTGCACAGCAAGGTGCTTTAAAGGAGTGGGAATACGTATGAAATAGTAGGGAATCGTAACTAAATCAGCATACTCGATATTCGACCTTTATTACGACTGACTTACTATAAGATAAACTTTTAGATGTATTCAACATATACATTTATACTGAATGCTTTTAGATTCTGAGTATAAGAGCGGTTCGTATCTGTGGTGAACGCTACCCCTGATGAGCCCATCACTTTCATTACAACGTGTTTGAGGTACTTCAAAACAATGTGATTTTATCTGGCTTTAAGCAGTCGGATCACAACAATCCAAAAGATCGCTCATTACACCTTAAAGCACCTGACATAGTCGCAGGCGTTCTTGGTCTGCCAGATCGCTATATCTCACCGCTGTTGATTTCTACTTGTGGGGCGGAATAGAAGAGCTAGTTTATTTTGAAAAATCAATGATAAAAGATGACAAGAAAGATCGAACTCGTCAGGCAGGTCCTCAGTTCTCAGTTAAAGAAATCAAAACTGCTACATCGACCTTCGAAAGCCAGGTTGAAACATGTTTGGAAGGCCAGCATTTTGAACATACAAGTATCATCTAAGTATCTAAATAATTAAGCCAACAAACCTTTATGATTTATTCAGTATAAATCAGCATGTTGAAAATATCATTAGGTTCATCCTAGCTGTAATAAAGTTTGAAATACAAATGCTTTCCATTTAATTATTCCCAACAATTCCATTCATATTGCCACTCTTTTCCAGTGTTTGCTGTTCATTTCAACAATGTAGTTATAGATGAATATGGCAAAAAAAGATAAAAGTTTTTTTGTTTAACAGGCAAGATTAGGACTGCAGAATCTATCTACCGTGCCTCGTTACCTGGGTTGGTGACTTCAAGACAGAGAACTAGCCGAAGCGAAATGACATCCCGTTTTGGCGCGTGATTCTTGATCTGGCAGCGGTGCATATGATGGAAATTTATACCAAAATATCATAATTCATCATAGTTTTTTGTGTAACACATACATATCGTTTTTGTCAATATACCCCTACAAATTACGTTTTTTTTGACGCCATGTGTTAATATTTTTCAACAAAACTTTCACCAATGTTTTCTACGTACATAGACCTTTACAACGGTATACAACGATAGGGTTTAGTATTTGAAAAAATTAGATAATCATAGTAGACCATTTTCAAAATTTGGGGTTTTTGGTGGTACTAAGGTGTTTGAAATCGCATGTTGTTGTATATTGTTGAAAACCTTAAATTGACGACAGTAAAATCAATAATTAGATTATCTTTTGACAAATAATAATGGAATACAGAAGCGTTTAGGCAATTCTGTTTTTTTTTAGATTTTCAGCTTACATTTTGTATAACGACCAACAAAACAATGTTATCTTCATCATTGTTTTTCATTTAAAACTTTAAAATGATGTATAGCATGACCTTTATATTTGAAAATTTCGAGATTTGAACCCATGACCTCGGTTTTGATCGCCCTGTATACTATAAAGTTGAAAATAATTTTCCTGAATTCTTTGAACCGGTTTTAGTTTGGATTTTTCGTTTCACTCAGTCGGCGACCGGTTCTCGAGATATACGTATGATAACGGTGGTCTGAACACCCTATAGATCTTAATTTGTGTAAACGCTAAAAAGCTAATTTATTACTAAAGAAATTTGAAGACAAAAATGTTTGGACCGAACCGGGACTTGAACCCGGGTATATATATAAGGGTTTTTCTGTTCTTGAAGTGTTTCTCTTTATAAAAATATATTCTTCTATTACACACAAACAAAATGAAAACACATGTCTACATTTAAAAAAAAATATGGCTAGAAACCTGTTTTAGGTCATTTATTGTCATGCTTTGTACCATTAGGAAGATGGGATAGTTCCCGAAACCGGTAGTGGTTAAAATAAAAATATGTTTAAAGGGTACTTCTCAGTTTTGTCAATTCTTGTATTAATATATTTACATATGTATATATAAAGTTTTGCCATATTACTCCATAGGTATTGGGAAGCAAAAAATTGCAAACTGCAGCTTTCTACGTGTCCTTGTCTTTGGCGAGAGAAATGAATAACTCTATTTCCTATGGAAGTTCGCCAATAAAAAAATTAGTTTCAGAAATAGGTAGTTTCTAAACTTTTGTTATATGACACTTTGACTTGGTTTTGAATGTAGTTTGTGTTGTTTTTTACGGTTAGACTTCATAGTGGTACTATATGAATATTTTAAGAATCGCACTTAGCTTTTAAATTAAAAAAAGTAAAACAGCTAAGAATTCAGAAAGTAGTTTTTACTGGTCACATATATAGCATGTCTTCCAAGCACTATTTTGAAACATACAGTCAGAGTATTATTATAATTAGTTTTGAGTACCTTATTGTCTATTGGTTAAATAAGCCTGATTGCACGCATATAGCTACCGGTTTCTAATCATAATGGAATCATTATTATTGTCATCCTGGCAACAATAATGATTCCACTGGGAATCGAATCCGGTTGCCATGTGTCGGCATCCAGGATCACTCTACAAATAGAAAAAGTCTACAGTTTTTAATTTACTAACCCAACTATTTTCAGACTCTGTTTTTGATGGGAGGATTTCCTGATGGAAGAATAGGAGGAGCTACGCCAGGAAAGTCTATGATGGGTTTGAGAGTGGTTCGTTGTGAGAATCTCATTGAAATAGAAAATGAAGAAATGGTGATTGTTTACCCAGGAACAGAATTGGGCTTGGGCTGGTCATTTGCTCGCTCATTTATAAAAAACCTTGTGTTGGCAGTGTTTATTCCTTTCATTGTTGCATTCTATTATTTTCCCTGTAACCGAGCTGGCTATGATATGATTTGTAACACGATTGTTGTTGAGGAACCTATCATACCTCATAGGCCTCATCAGCAGTAACCGTAATTATTGTTGTTGTGTTCTTTAAATATGTGTGAAGCCTAAATAAAGGTTTGTTTAATATTTTCTACTTGTAATCTTTAAATCCTAGAATATGGAAAAAACAGTTGTTTGCTTTTAAGTTGTATTCAGAAATGCCTTTAAAAAGTGGTGCCGAGTCTTGGCACTGTGAGATTTACATTTATTTGTGTTGCGTAGTAAATTTGACAAGAGAAGAAATTTGACTTAGAGAGATAAGACTTTTCTAATGGTTCTTTTCAGAAAAATATAATCAAGACTCTTTTATTGCCACCAAAAACATTTTACAATCACTACACAATATAGACATGATAAAAATATTAAAGACTTAATAGAGTCAACTCCTGCAATATTAAGATAACTGCGATAAAGTCAGGTTGAGGCTTCCCGGATAAACAAAATCGCGGTTAATCCGCAAAAACTCAAACTTAATGTACAATAAGTTATACAAAGACAAAAACAACTAAAAATGAGAATAACAGATTCCAGTGAGAGGTGCATGTGAACGCCGTCATTAGTTTTCTTGTATTTTAGCACCACACGTCTCAAACTGCGCGGTCAAACGCTACCATGTGTATACAGCCTTCATTTAGTTAGCGGTCAGGAGCGCTAGCGTCGAACTCTTGACAGGTCACGTGACTTGGTTACCACAGCAAGAAAAAAATTGTGACAAGATGGCGACAAAGTATTGTTAGTGTTTATGTTGTTATTGTTACCTTACTTTCGTATATCACCGTGACACTCTTGTATCACCAATGTTATACTGGTTGCACATTTGTTAACTGTTGAACCACGATCAATGTTTTGCACTATGTTGACTTTTGCTGAATGTTCAATATGACCCGTTTGCGTTTAGTAGACATTGTTCCGCAATCACCAATAACCACTCCAAACACAAAAACAACTCATGCTTCAGCACTTCAGAAAATTATATGCCCTCTCATACCACTGTCGAAAACTAATTAGTCAGATTTATCAGTGAGGCGGATGGGTAATTCTGGTTCATGGTGAGAGTTGCTATTTTTGAACTAATATTGTCAGAGAGGATGAGTCAAGATCACGCGGGACACTATTATAGTCTGTTTTGTGAGGGATGGCGTCACCGTCATTTTATTTTTTCTCCATTCAGTGTCGCGGTTAATTTCGATTACGGTTAGTAGGGAGTTGACTGTAGTACAATAATGTTTTACTATCACTAAACTAAATCAATAAAATAGTGTATATTTGTTATAACATTTTGTGTTCGGGGCTAGGTACCTCGGAGCAAATTAAGAGCTGTGTTGAGGATACCTACCCAAATTTTATATCATAATATCTGTAGTTACAGAGGCCATACACTCCCTTAAATTTAAAAATCTAAAATTATTTAGAGGTTGTTCTAAAATAATTAGTTAATTTAAAAATAAACTAAGTAAATAAACTGTTAACTTACAAATTTAGCATCTTGTCTTAAAAACTATTTAATGAAATGATCTAAAATATGTAAGATATATATGTAAGATAATGATGTAAGAACTATAACTAGTAAAGTCTTAAAATAAGGTATTTATCTCCATCAACAGTTCAAAAACTTTTTGTTTTGCAACATAATTATGTTTCACCACTAAAATGGAATTTCAAACAGAATAAATTTCTTCTACTTTATCAGGTGCGGTATTCCTTCGTCAAAGATTTAACAGTGAACTCATCACAAAACACAATTTACCTGATTCCTAACGTATTCATTTACTTGTTCATGCCTGCATTACTCTGCACCTTGGATGTGCAACAACATATTAAACAGAATATGAGACTTGTACTGCAGCTTGTCATTGGTGATGTTCATAGATCTTTGTCTTGAAACACCCTGTACATCTCTAGCTTTTCCAACGAGTCGAGCTTCCTAATCAGTTTTCTACAGTGGTGCAGTACCTCCAACAAACAAGGCGGCCACCATTATTACTGTTCTCGAGGTTGAGCAGTAGGTTAGGTATCTATGCCACGTAACTATCAGTACAATACAACGGCAAAATAATGGACTAAAACAGCAGTTAGAAAATAAAGAACGTGAAAACATGGATTCACGGCAGTAACGTTTTGTGCTTGTCCTGGTCCTCCGCAAATCCATGTCAATGACACCCAAAAGGTTAATATCTGTATGGTATTCAATAAACCTTGTTCTGTTGTACAACTCGCGATTTGTTCATAGGTCTACCAAACTTTGGTGTTTTTATGTTTTGTTTGTGTGAATTGTGTTTTTTGATGAGTGTTATTTATTCAATTTTTATTCTTTGACGAAGTAATACAGCACCTGAGTAGAAGAAATTTATGCTGCTTAAGAAGAAAATGTCATTTTAGTGGTGAAACATATGTTGTAACTGTAGACGGAGGTAAATACCTTAAGTCTAAAAAACCAGTTCAAGGAGCGATCTTATGTTTCATAATAAACAGTGCGTAGGTTTGAGGGCACTGGGAAAATAACGAACATTCTGAGCTCAAGGGGAGCAACTTGATAATATAAATAATTTGCTCTGTTTCCACGTTAACTAAGTGTTGTTGTACCTGTTTCATTTATGATTAATTTAAAATAGAAAATAGCGTGCAAGCAACCTACCGAGTCACTGAATTCCTACTGCCTTGGACAAGCTTGTCTGTCGTAATGCAGCGCGGCCATTACAGCCTCATCCGCGTGGAATTGAAGATGCAGCAGACAGCTGAGCAGTGGCTGTGGCTGGCCGCTACGATACGAGCTAATCTGTGTCCACACCCGGCCCTCACCACCCTCCCACCACCAGCATGTTGTGACTAGCTATTTTATAACTGTATGGCCTATAGCGGTCAGTAATGTATAGTAGAAGTAATATAGCGCATACTGTAAGGGGGGTTGAGGGTGTATCTACTAGTAAATGGGCCTTAGTTGAGGTGTGAGGAGGCCTGAGAGGGGCGCAGTGGATCATACTTACGCCACTGCTTGTATGGACACAGGACGTAACTGTGCTTGTTGATAGAACGGTCCTGCTTTTTTGAAATCGATAGTGTAAGACAGTCTGAAAAATGTTACAACTTAGAAGAGTCAAAAGGCAAAACTTTTTAAGTCTCCCAACAGAGGTGTCTGTAACTCTAATTGCCTGAAGTCCATACAAACGTAAACATTCAACATTTTTACATGTGCGACCATTTCAAAAGATAATGCCTTAATTGAAGTGAGAAACACTCTATAAGATCAGCAACATGTGTACAATAAAAAAAAAGAAAACAGAAACACATTAGAAATGCTGTTTTGTCTAAATAGTGCACATCTTCAAGTAGTACAGTTAAAAAAAAAACAAACATTGATGGTGAGTATGGGGGCAAAAGAAGGTTGAGAATGAATACAATTTTGAATTACTTGCTTGAATGAAAATCATTTCTCATTTTATTGAGTTCATTGACTAATGACATCACAAGAGGGTGTTTGAATTTACCTTCAGTACTGTCAAAAAATTCTTGCAAAGTTTCTTTGCAAGGGCTTTTAGACTGCTGCTCATACTCAAATGCTTGCAATACCATGTCGAATCTATCCAAATCCTTAACAAATTTGGATTCTTTAGTTGATTGTTTTTCATATTCCTGTAAAAAACGGTACATACATTATTCTACTTTGCACATAAAAATGAGATTGAAAGCATTACGAGTAAATGTACTAAGATGCAGAAAATGTCTTCTGTTCAATAAGTATTTCTGCAACTGAATTATTTTACATAACAGTTTTTAAATGCTTTTGAAAAGCACAATGTCTTTTATTTAACCCAACTATCTGTGACTTTCACCACTTGGAATTTCTCTTCTAAATAAAAGATTGTTAATTATAATTGAAACAACATATTCTTACGAAGAGATAGACAAAACTACAGTGTTGCTGAGTTTATTGACCAAAAATTTAACAAAATCAAAATAAAGAAAAGAAATACTCATAAAAGTAAACATGGGCACAATACCAGAAATATAAAAATTAACGGATTAAATATGGTATCATTACTTAAAATAAACCCAAAATTACACTAATTCTTTTTACTATTACCAGTAGGATTAAAAAATGTAAAACCTCATGTTTACAAAATTAATGTTAAATAAATTAGACAAACATTCCATTGATGATTATTTTATTTCAAAATATCATTAGCACTATAAAGAAAATAGTCAATTGTAGCTCAGCATCCACAAGAAACTCAATAACTTGATTTTTATTACAGTTACCTTGATTTTATAAATCTCCATAACACTCAATGTTGAAATGGTCCCTATATTATGTTGAATTTTGCAACTTTCAGAATTATGGAACAAAAACTCAGTAGCTTGAATTCTTGATAACAACCTCAAAATTTGAAGTTTACCTTTATAGGTCAAATTTACCAGATGGTAACCTGTAAGGTGTTTAATGTTGATGGCATAACTTGTTTTAAGTGGAGGAAAGTTTGTCGCAAAGGTCTACAAAACAAAGTAAAGTTATACTTTGGCTTCTGTTGTTACGCAGAGTGTTTTAAATTGTAAAATGAAAAAGTGAATAAGCGAAATCCGACGTGCGTACCAAATCCTTTTTACGAATATCCATACATTCCTTACATAGTGGGTCAAAAGGCTTAGCAGCTGAGTGTTCCGTGCACAAAAGCCATTAAGTTAAGCAAACATCATTAATTGTCAGAGGGAAATGAACTCAAATTCTACCTTGAAAAATCAGTCTCGTCCCCCAGTGCAAGACAAGATGCTAGTAAAAACAACTTATAAGAAAAAGGCAAGGTAATAAAATAGTTCTTGTGTGATTTGGCAGCCAAAGCATGTTGGCTCTTATAATATGTAACCATTCACACTCAATTAAATTTGTCTAAATTTCAAATTTTTCATTTGAATCGTTGCCATTTAGTTGATTTTTGTAAAATATTATTGACTAATCAGATTTTTAGATTAGAATGGGCTTCACACCAGCAACATTTAAAGTCAACTAGTACATAAAGATTTTAATGCGTTCAAGATGGAAGCAAATCTGTTTTTTACGTGGCAATTAGCAAAATGAATAATTTTGACTGTTAGTAATAAAATTGGCATTTCAATAACTAAAAATCGTTATAGAAAAAAGTAGATATGGTTGAACTAATTATTTTTACCTCAAATAATTCAAGCAAATAAGGTCCTGCGGCTCCAACCAGCTTTGCTAACTCTTCCATTGCCGCTTGTTCTCTTCTATGCTTTTCCTCAACTGATACTCCGCAAACAGGCGTTATATCCCCTACGATGCATTCAGCTAGATCATGTACAATTGTCAACTCCATGCATCTGAAATGAAATGCCAAGACTTATAACTAGCCTAAAATGTATATTATATACACAATTCTTCTTCTCTTATGTGTTTTACAACTTTGAAAATACAAATACATGATAAACTGAAGCAGTAAAAAGTGCAAAACTAGTGGAAAAATCTTAATGTTTGAAAAATACTAGGTTTTAAGGTATACTGCAGGATGAACAAGAATTACTTAAAGCCAATCTGTAAATTACAGTAGTGAGTTTGAAGCAAATTAATTGAAAACATGTGTTTTTTGAAAGCCCCTATTAACCCTTTGAGGTCTCGTGTCGACTATAGGTCGACAAACGCTATTTCCTTTTCAATGCTTGGATGTGCAGTATAGGAGATGGTTCAAACAGTCTTTGATATGCGAGGACTACGCTACACTAACGGTACCTAGCAGAGAAAACCGAAACTACCACCCCTCCTCCCTTGACGGCAACTCAAGTGTGAGTTTGACAGCCCACGACAAACAGCCCGGTGGTTATAGTGACGGACAGTTGGCCCCTGTCTGTCTGGCGTGGTTCGAATCCCACCCGGGTGCGCTCTGGTACGGTGCAATGCTAGTGCATTGGATCATTCCGCGTGCCGGGGCCACAATGACCCGCTGAGGATCACTGAAGAGAAAATGGCTCATCAAATCCAGTGAGGCGGAGATTGGCACTTTTTGAGCTTAGGAAGGCTAAATCCCAGCTTAGAGGAGTGGTTCAATGACTGGTAATGCACCGTACCAGAGAGCGGTTTTGCTGAAATTTTGCTTACAGGGGACTGGGAACCCATACAGAAGGCCTTTTACAAAAATTTAAAAATAAAATGAGACCGCAAAGGGTTAATAGTTTCAATGTGTACTCAGTTTAAAACTACAAAACTGATTTTCTGCATCTTCAATATGCCTACCAACTATCAGTAGGCTCAAACTGAATAAACATTTGCAAAGTTTCAATCTTTTAAGAGACGACCAGATAAAACTAGCGCGGGTCCAACTGTGGGTAAGGCTTATGTATGTGTAACGTTTTAAGCTAGTTAATATATGAGGGCTATCCAGAAAAGTAAATTACGTTTTGGAATAAAAATTCAACGAAGAATAGGAAAAGGTTTTTATTATATACATTTGAAAACCACACTAAAATACTACTTTTCTACATAATCGCCATACAAATTTAGACAATTATCATACCCATGGACGAGCTTTAAAATTCCTTCGTCATAAAATTCTGCCGCTTGTTCTTCAAACATTTTGTTACTTCTTCCTGCAGCCGTTCATCATCGTCAAAACGCTGTGCATTTCTTCATCCGCTGTGCCAGCCAATTCTTCATCGTTGGGAACAAGTGGTAGTCGCTTGGTGCAAGATCCGGACTGTACGGTGGATGAGGAAACAACTCCCACTCGTACGGTCACCATAATCTTCCTTATCGACATCGTTTGCATGCATTTTTTTTTTTCTGAGGGAAATTTGTGTGTCCCCACTGCATTGACTGCAATTTCGTCTCACAGTTAACATGTTTCACCCATGTTTCATCACCAGTAAAAATCCGATTAAGTAGTGAATATCCATATTTGTGGTAATGGTCCAAAAACGTTAACGCTGGGCCCATTCGCTGATTTTTGTGATTTCATCAACTTTTTCCGCATGTTCGGCATTCGCCAAGCTGGGTTCCACTCCGCTTTTCGTCATGCACATTTGTTCTGCCATTTTTAAAGCGAATGCTCCATTGACGCACTCCACCTTCATTGATGGTATTGTCCCCATACACTTCACAAAGCTGCCGATAAATTCCAATCGGTTTACAGTGTTTTGCAGCCAAAAACCTTATTACTGCACGCAATTTACAGTTGGCGGGATTTTCAATTGACAAAGACATTTCCAAGCGACACTGTAACGTAAAAAAGTACGACGGAGACCTGAGAGTTGATCGGGTAGATGCAGACTGAACTGGGGAACAACCACATATCAAGATGGCCGGGCTAGCTTTGCCCCAAGCGGAGGTAACCGAAAACGCGAAAAGCTAACTTACTTTCTGGATAACCCTCGTACTTAAATGTGTACACTTTTTCCCTGGAAAGCTAGAGCTACTGAGGCTGCAGCATATAAACACTAAAACTTGTACTTTTTCACAAAGCTTGCCGATTATTAAGCTTGTTTGCAGTTAAAAGAATGTCCACGTTGAGAAATTTTAAAACAAGTCTATTTTGCTCATATTCATTCTCATATATCATATGCTATCTGTGTATATGGAGCCACAAAAAATTCAATCTCGACACTATTTTGATCGCTCAAAAGAAAGGTATTAGAATTATGCTAGGGCTGCATTTTCAAGGATCTGTAAAGGATCATAATAATATATTTGCTGTAGACAGTACAAAGTATTGAGTAGCAAAATACAACAACAAATTACAATACAATGAAATCAAACATTCACACTCACTCACACTTACATGATTTCACACTCATTCCACTTTCACACTTAACATCAGACCTGGCTTTAGGTGGGGAGGAATTAAAATGCGATTTAAGGAAATTAGTTGTTCGTAAGATCATCTATGAACTCATCCACCGAGTAATAAGCTTTCCTTAACAGCAACCGTTTTATTCAAGATTTAAAAATTTTGGTACTTTCAATTTCTTTTAAATTTTTAGGAAGGTGGTTGAAGAGTTTTATACCTACTTGCATGGGTAGTTGTTCAAATTTAGATGTTCTATGTTGACAAATTTGCAAGTGGTTCTTTCCTCTTGTGTTATAATCATGAGTGATTGATTGAACCAACATTTTATTATTTTACAATACAAAGATTTAATACAATCATTATAAAGATTTAAAAATACTCACTGTATATGGTCTGTACATCTTTGACACAATAATGTTTGTAATTAACAACAAAATTAATCTCCAAAATAGACCTAACATTCATGATTACAATACAAGAAAAAAAGATTTTGTTACAAGTCACCGGCATAAGATATTTGAAAAAAAAACAACTTATGCTGGAAATAAGTTTTTAAATTTACTTCCCACTGCAATCAAAACCCAACAAGAAAATCTTGATAAATTCAAAAAGACTCATAAAGAGTATCTTATAGGTTTGACTCCGTACTCATTAGATAAGTTAGAAACTTATATTAAAACTAATTTTTCGGATGGCCTATTACGAGGCATGTTTTTTAAGTAAGTACCGTTATTAAATAAAACAATAACGAGCAGAGATTTCATAATAATTTTTATTTCACATGAAAGCCTGTATTTTAAACTATTTTTCTACATAATTGACATTAATATTGGGGCACTTATCATATCGTCCATCTAGCTCTTGAATTCCGATGTCATAGAACTTTGCCGCCTGACTTGACAAAAAATTCAGCACAGTCGTTTTGACTTCATTGTCGACGTCGTGACGCACGCCACCCAGGTGCTTTTTCAAGTGAAGGAACATGTGGAAGTAACTCGGCGCAAGATCTGGACTGTAGGGAGGGTGTTCAAATTGTTCCCAACCAAATTTTCGCATAAAATCTTGGGTTCTCTTTGTGACATATGGGCGGGCATTGTCGTGAAGCAAAATGACACCTTTAGTCAGCATGCTTCGCTCTTTTGTTCTGAATAGCACGGCGGAACTCCGCTCAAGTGTCACAGTATTGGTCTCTGAATTGATTGTGACTCCACGAGGCAAAAACTCCACCAACAACACCCCCTTCCTGTCCCAAAACACTGTGCACATGATTGTTTGGGTTGGCATCGTTTGTTTGAACTTGACTTTCCTGGGCGACTTTCCTTGTCATGAACATATGGGCGGCCATCTTTAAACGCCCTAACCCATTTTCTTACTATTCCTTCTCTCATAATGTTTTCTCCGTACACTGCCCTGATCTCACGATAAACATCGACTGCTTTCAGGCCTTTGGCACTGAGAAAATTAATCACAGATCGAACTTCACAGTCGGCGGGACTTTTGATTGACGGAGGCATTTTAAACGGTCACAGGCAAGCGTACGCATCAGCTAAAATGGCCGTACTGGTGTCTGGGCGTGACCAAGAGATGCAGGTACACAACGAACATGCGCGGAGCGCCGACCGTAGCGTTGCAGCGGCGTAATTCCAAAACGGTACTTACTTTAAAAACACACCTCGTACAATCATCATTGTAGACATGAGGACTATATAATTAAGATAGTTTTACAAGTACCTATTTTATTTTTATTTTTTTGCAGAGAATTGTTAAATTAAAATCTTGATCACTTCAATTATGTTAATAATAATAATTTATTTGCTATACATTTCAATGTATAGTATAGTATAGTGTTATGTATACATTTCAATGTATACATAACAAAAATAATTTTCTTGTTAGATATTATAAAGTTATGTAAGATACTGGAATGTATATTGACACTATTCATGTACTGTAAATATGTACAAATTTGAATAAAGGCATTTTGACTTTGACTTTTACCCTTTCTAAAATTGTACTTTGAGTAACTATTGTTGGTCTTGTCTCTTCCAGCGAGACTGAGTCAAAGTCCATACTTATGATGTACCAAGAATGCCAAATATTATACCTGGATCTATTCAGTTCGCTGTTTCCCTCCAGCAAGAATGTCATTACAGCCATCCTATACATGTGTCCCGCAATACTCTCAGGCTCATCAACTCCTCTCAGCACCCAGCCAGTTCTTTTGATATGCTAGAACACGTATGAAGTATGGGCTTGAGCTTAAATCTTGACAACAACAAGGCTGTTAATGTAATAAACATTCTCCCAGTTGCTTTGGGTTTTAGAGGCAAAACTCTTCATTTCACTCCCAAATTTCACTACTCTAATTTTAATTAAAAATCTATATTTTTATATTTTGGACACATGTAAGAAATGAATGGTGTAATACAACTTTAGTTCTTTAATATATATTTTTAAAATAACAATAAAAATGTTTAAAACAAAGTACAAGAATAAAGTACATACACAATGAAATAAAATAAAAAATAATACTAATTTCAACAACTATTACATTATATTACAACTATAAGGTAAATACTAACTTTTCGGTAATAATTGTAATTTAATGAATCAGGAGCTTTTCCCTCACTGTTTGTTTTTATTAGTAAATCCGTCTTTGTAAAGTGTGATAACAATCCAACTGTAAGAGTGCATCTCTATTATTCAATTGATGATTTTTCATTATTAAACCTAGTAACAGGGTGAGTCGAACAGGGAACTTGATTGCCGCTATGTTATAAATAGGTCTCATGTACACTTAATCACCAAGGGCCAAAGTCAGTGTCAAACTTAAGGTTGTTAGCGATAACTTAAAGATCACTTGCTGAGTATCTGAAGTGACAACACTAATGGGCCTTTTAAATTTACCTGAATTAGTTTTTGACCCCTTTGCATTCAAGGGTTAAACAAAAATAGATTTTTGGTTACCTCCGTCAATATCCAAAAAAGTTGTGTTGAGGGTTGTTACATCCCCGGGCCGTTTCGATGTGAAGACATCGTCGTCAGACGTGCAGTCTTGTAGAAAATCCGCCTGTTGGCTTCATTATTAAAGATGAAAACGGAGACACACATGAAGAAACACATAACGACGAAACACTGAAATAAATTAACATATTTTACAGTTCACATAGCAAAAAACACCGGAATGAATAAATTTAACACAGTTTTAAAATGAGTAGGCCTACACACACACGAAAAAACAAATCACAGCGAGGTCGGACGGAAGACTGGTCAGCGTGGCTCGCTGTGATCTGTTTGTTCGGTGTGTGTCTTAATCAATTAAAACTGTGTTAATTTCCGGTGTATTTGTTATGTGACGATATGTTAATTTATTCCAGTGTTTCGTTGTATTGTGTTTCTTCATGTGTGTCTTCATTTTCATATTTAATAACGAAGCCAACAGGCAGATTTTCTACAAGACTGTACGTTTGACAATGATGTCACATCGGCGTCGAATTATATAGCCTCAACACACCTTTTTTGGATATTGATTAAGGTAACCAAAAACCTATTTATTGTTTAACTCTTAAATGCAAAGGGGTCAAAAACTAATCTAGGTAAATTTGATAGGCACATTAGTGTTGTCACTTCAGATACTCAGCAAGTGATCTTTAAGTTATCGCTAACAACCTTAAGTTTGACACTGACTTTGGCCCTTGGTGATTAAGTGTACACGAGACCTATTTACAACATAGCGGTAATCAAGTTTTAAGACTCACCCTGTTACTAGGTTTAATAATGACAAATCATCAATTGAACAACAGAGATGCACTCTCTACAGTTGAATTGTTATGACACTTTACAAAGATGGATTTACTAATAAAAACAAAAAGAGAGGGAAAAGCTCCTGACACAGGGTTAAATGTTATGTAATATGATGTTTATTTAGTGCTGTTTACAATATCATTAACCTGTTTTAACCTACAGTAACCAAAAATATATTTTAAGTCAAATTGATATCCAAGGGGCAAACAATGAATTTTTATTTAAATATTGAACAATAATTCCTTCAGACCTACCTTCAAACGTCCAACTAAATTGAGAAATTGAATTGTTTTCTGAGCAGTTGAATTATTCATGGTAATCCAAGACCTTTTTGAGTAATTTTGTAAATAATTATCTGATAGGTCTGAGAGTAGAGTCTAACCCCCTCTTTGGTCTAATCCTGATACCTACGAGTCTATTTTACTGACGAGAGCAAAGGTATATGTTGTTAGTATTAAACAGTATCGAATTAGGTCCTCATATAGCCCTTATCGCCCTATTTTTATTTTTAACAGCCTATAACAATAATGTTAAAATTGCGTAAAACTAGTGAAAAAGTTACGAGGTTAGGTTGACTTTTTTAATAGTAATAATTATTAACTTTTTTATGTTTAAATTTTGCAGAAGACGTAAACTACATTTAAAAAAAATACAGTTCAGTGGGTGTTACCAACATGTTTTCTCTGACAGGAACTTATGTTCATGGTTATGAGTTACATTATACTGTATACTTTTCGTAAGATGTAGCTTTGTTAATAACTTGCAAAGTAACATATTAAATAAGTTAGTCAGTTTAATGTTTAAGGTCAATAATAATAATAGTAGTTTATTGTCAAACTGTACACAATACAACAATGAAAATTGTTTCTTTGACATAAAAAAGCATAATATTCAAAACCCCTAATATCACTGGTAAGACTCAAATAAATTTAAATAGAAAGAATGGTAAGATTCACGGACTGGTTTGAGCATTGACATTAAAGTTGGGTGGCACAGAGTATTTGGTGAAATATTTGAATAGGTGCATGTATATCCTACTTTCTAGATGAGTCTAAGATCAAATATATATAAATTTCGATTTTCGCCACACATTTGTAGCATCGTCGGCGCTCTTCTAACTTCAAACCAATATCTATGCTTCAAACACACAGTCACTATACATACTAACCCAAAATATACACTATTTAGGAACTGTCAGCCGAACCTAGGATAAAAGTGTTGCGATTAGTAACAAATTGCAAAGGAAATTAGCTTCGCTTACAACGACGCTTGAATAATTAGTTACGGTTGGCCTGGTTTTTCATTTGCCCAAATTTAATAAACTACGCCCATAAATTATGTACATACATCGGCATAAACTTTGGAAAACATAACTTTTTGATAAAAACAAAGGCTGCCAACCTCTGGCGGGACCACAGAGTATATTGGGCGGGACCTTTCTTATGTTTTTGTTAACTAAAGCAACATTGAAAAATGTAAACAGTAACATAACAACAATCAGAAACAGTAACAATAATTAAGAACAAACCTAGCGCCGTTGTGCCTGCAGCATTCAGAGCTAAACTTCCAGGTATAAAAATAATTATATATACCGTACCAACTTAGTTGTTTATGGTCTATAAAATTATAACTCGCCAAAGTGTTCATTCAAATGGACACACGATTATAACATACGTTTTATGTATAATTAACTTCCACGGTTTGTTTGGTTCATTTTTAAATCAACTGACCCATTCCTGTTTTCAATAAAATTGTTTACACTCATCTAGAAGTAGTTAGTGCATCTAGCACTGACGAATACATCAGACAAATAGCGCTTACTTGACATTAAAGATAGGGTGACCAGAAAACTTTTGGTCCAACCCAGGACACATTTTAACTTTTAACGATACCGTACCATATAGTTATTAATATGCTCAAACGAAGGTTTAAAATTATGAAATAAAATAATACATACCTTAATATTGAATGGAAAATATTTATTTTCATGAAAACAAATCTACTATTTAACACTATTTACATTGCATCAAAATCTTCTTTTATATTCTCCTCAAACACTTAACAGGTACTTGGACCAGGTTGATTCACCTGATGTAAATCATTTAAAGCACTGGGCTTCTCATATTTTACACTGCAGCTTACTTTTAAAAGAGATTGCTTGTCATTTTTTGTCTTCTCATAAAAATCAACACAACTTAATTTTGAATTTATTTTAATGTTTAGTAGATGGTGAACAGTCAAAACTAAAAACCTACCCCTCTCAGCACTCCAGACATTTGACATAATCGAAAATATTCTTTCAACAGGAGCTGATGTTCCTGGTAAACACATTGCAAACTGCAACAACTTTAGCATATTTTGACTACGTGAAATTAGCCGCACAAAAGCAATTACTGAAAACTCTAAAAAAGACTAAAATGAGCACTGTATTGTTTTAAAATATGATATTCCAAAAAAATGTTGACAGCTCCCGGACAAATTCCAACCCCGGACCGGACAGAAATTTGAAACCCGGACTGTCCGGGGCAAACCCGGACGTCTGGTCAGCCTAACTTAAGGGCTAGGAAGTTCAAGTGCATTATTAGTTGTCTACTATTATATGAAAGGAAGCTTGTACAGAATGTAAACTATTGCAAATGTGACTGTATTAATGAACATTTTAAAAATGGACTAGACTATATAGATATTGTAAACAGTTAGAGATATCCGACCCACTTGACTTACAAACCTGTTATAGTATTATGTAAAATTTTCAGTCGTAAATGTAGAGTGATCTTAAAGACTCTACACCATCAAAGCCTTAAGAGTTAAATCCTATTTTAAAACACATGGACAAATTAAAAATATTCATTATAATTATACACACAAGCTTAATATTTTTTGTAGAAACAGCACTAATACGTTTTTTATAATGCTTAGACAGTTAGACTATCAAGTTTCAATGTGCAATTTGAATAAGTGTGAGCTAGATATATCTACGCTGGACTGATGATGCATTTCCAAGGCAAACCCTAGGTCTCCCTAAAAAAAATAAAACAATAGAGTTTAGTAGGTGAGTTTGATATCCCTAATAGGCAATTTTTAAGTCATTCGAAGATGGCTGAATGAACACATACATATAATCATATGCTTTGTATATTGGCAGCGGTCACATGATGGGGAAACTAAAAATGTCAAAGGGTTACCCCCTCACTACCTCTGTTTTGGGGTGGGTGGCAAACCCACAAAACATGCTAAAAAGTACTAAAGTTGACCCTCAATACATATGCTTAGATACGTTTAAACATTTGCATTCATTCAAAATAAAGGGGGGGTCTGACTTTTTGGACACCCGGTATTTACATATGTAAAGTACATATTCTTTGTTGTTATGAAAAGCATGATTTTATCATGGCAGCTACCCCTGGGCTTACCCATTATACATCCCATGACTTTATTTATTTATTTACGGTTGACACCAATTTACTAGAGTTTGACATGCTTTGATAAGATAACACTACATATAATAAACTTTAAAAAATGAAACATTTACATAATTGCACATAACTATTTTACTATATACTGAACATAACTAAATTGTTGACTCATTTAATGTAAGTTTGTGTTTGCTTTACAAACGAACAATTCTAACGATGTCCATTGCCATTTTTGTAAATTGTTGAAGGAAAATATTTAAAGGTCTTTTTTGTCTTATTACTGTGTTTTTTATTTATTCCATCCCGTTAATTGTTGGTGATTATCATGGCATAATCATGGCAATAACTCTCTTAAAGATAAAATGTCAAGTGGGCATGATGAAATTCCAATCAAAGTTTTGAAGTATGTCAAAGCTCCTTTGTAAAAGCCACTGACTCATTTAGTTAATTCATCTTTTGTAACAGGATTAGTTCCAGACAAAATTAAAACTCCAAAAGTAATTCCTGTTCACAAAAAAGGGGGACAAGGGACGTTTCAAATTACCGCCTGTCTCACTTCTAACTTCTATCTCAAAAGTATATGAGAAGGCAGTATATTTGAGATTAGTACATTTTTTAGACCAAAATAATTTATTTGATGATGTCCAACATGGTTTCAGAAAAGGTAAATCTGTAATAACAGCGGCAGTTGATTTTATGGAGTCTATAATAGAATCCATTGATAATCATGATCAAGTTTTGGGGGTATACATGGATCTTTCAAAGGCATTTGACAGTGTTTGTCACACAACTTTATTAAACAAATTAAATAGTTTGGGTATAAGAAACACTGCATTAAAATGGTTCCATTCCTACTTAAATGATAGGAGCCAGTTTGTTGAAAATTTGAAATAGTAACAAATATAACAATACTCAAAATAATTTTACTTCATCAAAGCGCACCATAAAATGGGAGTGCCTCAAAGGTCAATATTGGGTCCAATTTTGTTCCTTTGTTATATTAAAATATGTCTCAAGTTATTGTAAACCCAGTAAAAGTAGGTTGTGTCTTTATGCAGATGACTCAAATATAACAATTTCAGGAAACCTCCCATGAATTAGAACTATCGGCGTTTTGGAACTAGAAAGCATAAATCAATTCTTCAAAACAAATCACCTCGTTCTAAATGCTTCAAAACTAATTTCATGACCTTCTCAACAAGACAAAATCGAATAAAATAGAACCGATGTTGAAATGAATTCAACACTGTTAGAACAGGTGACTCAGAAAAAATTTTGGGTCTATGTATTGATCAAAATTTAAATTTGAACAGTCATGTTGAACGACTATTAAGTCGTCTTAGTTCAGGACTGTATGCTTTATCAAGAATGTCTTTCTTCTGTAATTTAGATGCATTAAAAAAATATATTTTTCTTACTTTCATTCTCACTTATGCTTTGGAATTGCTTTGTATGGAGCAACTTCTAAATCAAACTTAAACAAAATACTTGTATTACAAAAACGAGCCCTAATGTATCATGTTACATCTAAAATTTGATGCATCAGTAAAGGCACAATTTGCAAATCAAAAGATTTTGACAGTGTATGGCCAATACATTTTTGAAACTATATGTATAGCGAGGAGAGGAAACTAATATGGAACCAGTTGAACATCATCCATACAACACCAGACATAAAAAAGATATAGTTACCTTTCGGCACATCTAGAACTTTACAAGAAAAACCTACTTGTGCAGGATCTATTTATAAAACATCTGCCTGCTGACATTAAAATGAACATTGTTTCAAAACTTTTAAAAGTTACTAAAACAATATTTATTAGTTAGTCTGTAGGTCCTTATTGGGAATTATGTTTTTTCCTTTCCTGACCCCCTACTCGCTTAAGCATTCATTCTCAAAATCTCTTTTATAGCTAGCTAGGAGTTGATATCTTGTTTTATTTTGCTGTTCTTGCTTATATTTTGGAAAAAACATACACATATTTTCGTTGTAATGTTAGTGGGTTCATTATTTTCATATTTTGAATATAAAACCAGTGTGGTATTATGCAAATTTCGCTTGAAAAATTACACGGATAAATTAAGTAATGTTTCCTTAGTAAAGAATTCTTATGAACCCCTTGCTAGGTTTGGATGATGTTAGATGGATATAAATTTGGATGTTGTCTGTAAACAATGCACCCTAACCATTGCAGTATCTAAAACACGAAACAATCAGATTTATTCTCTATAAATTTTCCTTTAAGAAAAATTTAGAAACTTTGTGTAAGATTCAGTGGTTGTCCGCCAATCAAAACTTAACCTTTAAAGTTTTAAACCAAATGATTAATAAACGTATACATAAATGTTTAAAAGCTAGACAATTTGGAAGCATCATCAAAAGAAACCAGTATCTATAGTGCCCTTGACAAAATTCTTGAGACAAAATCCCTGACATGATTCTATTATTTAGTCATGCCCCTAGCAATTGAAACCTTCAAAAACCATTGCAACAGACTGTTGCACTAACCTTTACACGTGTTTCTTGGTTACACATAATTGACATAAATACTTTAATTCAAATGTCTTAAGTCAGCTGAACACTTTTAGCTTAACACATTTGTGATTTCTTTTTTTTATTAACATTAGAACCTTGGTTACCTCTGTGGTGTAGTCCCAAGGGCTCATTTATATCTACTCTCAAAATTCTTAAAAGGCACATCTACGGAGTGAGAGCTTTAAATAGTCAAATAGACTACTGAAACAGCTAATTATGACTTTTTCACTTTTCAGGGTTATGTTGGCCGCTTAAAAATCGCATTATTCTCTTTAATATATAGACTACAGCAAAAATAATGTTATAGGTAGATGGCGCATAGATGCCCAATAGCTGAGGCAAGAAAATCAACATAGTTGCGGCAGCCCAATCACACATAGCGCTGCTAGCGCCTCCGTCTCTCGCCGTCTTATTCCCCCTCGGCTCGACATGCTCGAGTTCGTTTGATGTCAATGACTTAAATGTGACAAAATTGTGCGATTTTTGAGAATGAATGAAATGAACTTATGCTTGCGTCAGTGGCTCTACTTGAGACGTTTCAAAAATTCCCTCGCAGCACTGTCCGTGCTCGGATTCCTGCAACTATGTTAATTTTCCTGCCTCATTTATTCGGTATCCATACGCCATCTACCTATAGGTAGATAACATAATCTTTGATTACACAGTCTACTCTGAATGAAGTACCTATTTTAATTAAATTACAGATATTAGGTTTTCATTTTAGGTTAATTGAAGCTACTTGCTATCCTCTGACCTTCCTAAGAAATTGACTTAAGTTTAAATCCTCCTGCTTTATAATGCTTCATTTACTCTTTTATGCAAATATTCTGGAAGGTATTACTATGCCTCTGTAGGTATTAATTAACTAAGTAGCTTAGTTTAAGCTAAATAGTTAGAATAAAAAGCATATGACGATCTTGTTTATCAATGCAGTGGTTTCAGGGGCATTAGTCAACGGAATCGTACACTTAATAATCCCTACAATTGAGCGAAGATTCAACTTGCGCTCAGTGAAGTCCGGGTTTGTGTCTGGGGCCTATGACATTGCCTCGCTAATTTGTTTGATTCCTATAACTTATTTTGGCGGGAGGCCAAATGCAAGCAAACCACATTGGATTGGATTTGGAGTTATTGTTATAGGATTGGGTTCAATTGTTTTTTGTATGCCACACTTCCTGAACAAACCCCAGCTCAACGAAAATGATGAGGACTTGGAAAATAGTTTGTGCTCTGGACGTCCTCGTCAAACAAAGGTGAATTGTATATTTGTGTTTAAAACTTATTATTTTGGTATAGTTTCATAGAATCTCATATCTTAAACCTAAACAACAAAGGCAGGAATAAAAACAAAGCTGATGCAAAGCCATAAGCGGTACTAGTGAATCTTAGGGAATTTCTTTTAAGGTTGAGAGGGCCACCTGTCCAGGCAGCCCCCATGCCTTGCAGCAATCCTGCTACAGCTCCACAGGCTGCAACATAGTAGCTCCAAAAGCTGCAGCAGGGGGCGGCGTTCTCTAGTCGAACCTGTCTGTAGCCCTCCCGAGCCTTTCTTGTCTCCATTTGCTGCTCTATGCCCAAACTACAAAGAAATTACCACTTAGTTATTTTCTTGAACGCGCCATAGCTCGCTCAATAGACTTCTTACAAATTTCAGATATAGCTTTTTCTCACTCCAATAATGGTATTGACAAAACAAAAATTTAAAACTGTCAAGTGATTCTTCTTGACCAAACTGTCTTAATGGAGTATAATTTACACCGGAAGTGAGTGGCCTGGGCCTAGGGTTATTCTCCCTTAAAATGGGGGTTCATGCTATTCAAACTGTATTTAAGATCCAACTTCAATTAAACTCAGTACAAACATTTGAAACACCCTATAGATTATCGAATGTGTGTACCAAAAATCAACAAAATCCTATCAGTGCCTTACTTAGGTGGCGGCAACCAAACCACTATAGAGGTGGGTCTACTCAAAATAATATTGGTGAGTATTTGAGTTCCCAGTTCGGGAAGTTCAAGCTTATGATTTATTTTAATCAACTGTGCATCCTTTATCATAAAGTTGCTGTACATCATAAAGACGCTGAACAAATGAATTACAAGATATTTTTTAGTAGGTTTGTACCAAAATTTTCTAAAAGAGAACTACTAGTAGAAGTAACTACAGTAGTTGGTTGTGTAAACAGTTCTGACATATTAAATGAAGACAAAATGTGTCTCATCAATTTTACTTTTGTGTTATGATTACTCAAAAAGTTAAACATTCCAATCTCGACAACGGCACAAATTTAAAGATAATCATTATTATCGAATTTATTTTGGAAAAATGAAATAGTCATGCCGTCAGCATGGTAAGATCCAGACCCGGGACCATGAAATGAGCACCAATCCTGACCCCTACAACACGTTTTGAGCATTTTTCAACACTTTATGACATGTACATATGTGTGTACTCTCTACAGGTTGCATTTTGTCAGATTTTCATGAAATTTGGTAAAAATGTTCCTTTAGTAAATATTTTGGACAAAGTTCGCTAGTCAGCAAAATCAGGCAACCGGAAGTACCTTTTAGGGCGGAAGTTTTGGTCAAACAAGTGGTTTTAATAATCTAAAAACAGTAACTTTCAGTAAAAAGGCCGAAGCGAGGCTGGGAGCATAGCGAAATTTAACCACGTGGTAATAGAACGGGCGAATGCCAAAGCAAGGCTATGAACAGAATGAATAAGAGTAACAAATTGCAAAGGAAATTCGATTCACTCATGCAAGCGGCGCTTTAGAGCTTAGCTGCGTGTCGGCTTAATTTCTGAAAACAGCTTGTAACATTTCCTCTCATTCTAGAAAAACTATTGCACATTATTTTGTGAGGGTCTATGCAAACAAATTAATTCAAATTTCAAGCTTTGTTCCTCATTTCAAAAACTTCAATTAGTAACTTAAAAATCTGTTATATACTGTATTTATTTAATGTATTACATTTTTTTAGATGTGTGCTCAAGAAGACGCAACAAAGCTGTCAAACTTCATGTGGCTGTTTTTCTTAGGGAATTTTCTCCACGGAGCAGGAGCCAGCCCGCTGTACACTCTCGGAGTTGCATTCATAG
Organism: Matsumurasca onukii; assembly: GCA_018831715.1. NCBI lineage: Eukaryota > Metazoa > Arthropoda > Insecta > Hemiptera > Cicadellidae > Matsumurasca > Matsumurasca onukii. Next base: position 48,294,220 of record CM032060.1, read on the forward strand.
ACGAGTCAGTGGCAAAGAAGAAATCCGGATTATTTTTGGGTACATTTTAGAAGTTATTATATTAGTAGAATATTTTTGGTTTTATTAGTTTGATGTTACTTAAATTGTATTCTTGTTTCATATTAACAATGGGAGACTCTATACATATAATTGGAAATGTTTCTGAATTATTTATGGTAAGTTGTAACACTTGAAATTTAAAATAAAATGGTGTGAAAATATGTGAAATAATATCACTTATGGTATGTTTCTGCAATATAACATTATTAAATTACTATCTGTTTACCCGTGGTTTGCTACGGATAAAATATGTTTCAGTATCATTACTGTGAAGTTAATTACTTTATCCTAGTACTGCAGTTCTCTTTGAGGAGAAAACCATGAAACCTTGATAGAGAGGAATCTAAAGCCCTAACTTTGCCTTTCGTACAACTTTGTTTGGAAATGAAGACATTTTGTTATTGTTATAAAATGTGCACAACTTTAAAATTTAATGTCCCTTTCAGTGTTTTTGCCCCTAACAAAGTATATTTGTCAAAAATCATGCTGTTGCTTGGGCAACAAACTACCGATCCTGTGATACAGCTTGTCCTTGACTCCTTGTAATTTGAAAGTGGGTGCAAAGTTTCCTAATAATTTTTTACACAATTTGCTCCAATATATGTCGGACATACCAGCATATTCTGAAACCCCAGAGTCAGGTTCGTTATCAAGTGAATCCTGGCAAATGTTGCTGTCATGGTAAAATCAAACTCCCTCCTGTACAAAAATATCATTTTGCCTAGCCTTTACACCCAACAACATCAGAACATTTTTCCGGTAAACATACAAGTAAGTATAGTGGAAGTTTCTAATGAGTAATGACCAACATGCCTTCATTATTATTTATATTTAAATACTCGTAACAATTTAATTTGATGGTTTGCACCCTATCAAGCATGAACAATAAGTATTATTGATGGTCAACACTCAACAAACACTGTTGTTGGACGGTTGAAACTGAAAGATGCGCCGTGGAGACTGGAGATTGGAGAAGTGTTTACTAGGGTAGTTCGCTCTCTGCCTGTAGGGAGCGTATTCTCACCAACCATTGGCTTCGCGCACCTCGTGAAGGTCCTGAGTGTGATGCGTGCGCTGAGGTGAAACCCCGCTTCCCAATCTTTTTTTACGTTTAGCTCAATTGTTCAAAAACTAAGAGAGATACGAAAAATGTTGAAATAAAAAAGAAGATGATTTTATGCCATTAACCTTTTTTAATCAGACTAGAAATTGGATCACTTTGACGCTAGCGGTCCCAGTACAAACATAATCAGATCACAGCCCTAACTACTAAGCCTACAGACTTGAAACTTTTTACTTATATTTCTGGTAGCCCAAAACCACCCAATAAGAAAAAATTTTGAAAAATTTTAATTTTAAGGGTGGTTTTTAGAGGGGGTAAAATAGGTTGGGTACTTGGACCGCACAAACACCACGCCGAAGTGATCCAATTTCCAATCTGTTTAAAGTTAGCGTGGCATGAAGTAACCTTCATTTTTTATTTCAAACATTTTTTTGTGTCTCTCTTAGTTTTCAAGCATTTGAGCAAAACGTATAAAGATTTGGGAGCGGGAGGCCGCTCTGCTCACAGCCTCAACTGACGTACTCGTTTACTGCAAGTTTTATCCTGTAACGGGGCATCTTTTCAAAAATATGTTTTCGTTAAAATGTCGAGATTTTTTCTGTTTTAAAAAGTACAATATGACCCACTTTTGCAGTTAAAAATCTTGAGTTTTGATCCTGTGAGTTTCAGTATGAACACACTCTGTCTAATGAGAATCTGAAAAATATTTTTTGTGATATCTCCATGTACAATTTTCAGAGAATAAAGTTTGTTTCATCTTTCTAGCTCTTATAGTACTACTGTACTCTGTTTAGAACACTTTATCGTGGCCATTCGGTATATAAACTAAAGTGTTGAAAAAATGGTCAAAACATGTTCTGGGGTGACTCTTTCACTGGTGCTCTGTCATGGTCCCGGGCATTGTCTTTAAATATAAAGTCAATGGTCCTGGGTCTGGGTCTTACCACGCTAACAGCATTGAATATCTCATTTTTTCAAAGAAAATGTGATAATAACAAAAATGACAAATAAAGAAAGATTTTAAAAATGTTGTACTGTAGTAATGATATATGGAAGCTATATTATACTGAATTGGTTTTTATGGCTTTGTAATAGGTACTTTACTTATTGAGTAATCTGTACTTAATGATATTTCAATACCCCCTTGTGATAAAAAAGTTCAAAGTTTCAACTATTGATTTTCTACTGTAGTTTGAAACAAATGTTTCAGGTGTGTATTATACTGGAGCAACCCTGGGAATAGCCTTTGGCTATGTGATTGGTGGTCGTTTTCTACAAGTACATGAAGACTTTTGGCCTTCCCCTGAACATACGTAGGTATATATTATATCATGACATAATATTTGCTATAAGTATGGTTTAATAGTAGTTTGATGAAAGGTTTGAAATCAATTGATAATATTTCAAATAAAATTGTGAAAAACAGGAAAGAGCATGTGTCATTCCAGCAGAAGACAAAGGCAACAATTAGCGTTGTATCATACGACCAGCTCTCAGCGAGGAGACCTCTATGAAAGGGGTTGTCACATGCTAAATTCTCAAGAAGACTTCAGGAGGAAATTGATCAAGTAAAAGTTTACCAACAAGTGGAACAATCTTCTGAGCAACAAACACATCCATCATGCTTCTCTCCACTCTTCGGCCAGTCTCCTTCCAGTTCTACGCAAGAGCTTTTATGGTGTCACAGGAACACAGCTTTCTTTCTTTAAATCTTATTTAAGTATAACAGCTAGAAAACAAAAAGTCTGTATTGATGGAGACGGCATTACGTCCCAGGAATTAGACGTAAATAGTAATTCCATAGTAATATATTCCATACTCCAGATTGAAGAAAACCAAATGTTCCTATGAAACCCTAAGCATGTAGTTGTTCAATAAGTTACATATCCTTCCTCCCATAATGCCTCCTATGACCATTTCAAATCCGTTGTGCACATTTGGCTGTTGGACCATCCGTTTTATAAAGTAGACGAGTTTTTTGACAGTAACATCCAAAATGTATTGTTTTCCTAATACATATCCCGTTTTATTGTATGTAATTTTTTAAATGTTTTCAGCAACTACTTACGCTTATAGTTTTAGAATTAACTGTCAAACTTCAACTGTGATATCTTTGTACCAATGTAACTATTTATATACTTAAATGATCCTACTTACGCTTATAGTTTTAGAATTAAATGTCAAACTTCATCTGTGATATCTTTGTACCAATGTAACTATTTATATATTTTAATCCAAATGATCTCTCTATTTTAATGCTTTAATATACAATTTAATTAGAAGTTACCAGATTTTTTAATGTTAACAACAACCATTTTTAATGTTATTGTAATGACTGTTACTTTCAAATAATCATTACTTAATTTATTGTAAAAGCACATGTACATCAAGAGCATTATCAAAAATGTAAAATTGACATAGCCTATTGTACTGTATGTATTTAATGGCCAAATAAATGACTTATGAACCGTTTGTCGGTTTGCCCACGCAAAATATCGTACAGATGACCCGGCCACAGGTGAAGACATATTTAATGCAATTCAAGGTTATTTCATCAAACATGAAATGAGTATGGAAAAACCGAAAAACGCTGTGGTATTTGTGCCGACAATGGAAAATCTATGTCTGGCTCTTATACAGGCTTGAAAGGTTGCATCAAGGAAATAGCACCTCATGTTTCTTGGAGTCATTGTGCTGTACGTATATAGACATAGCTTAGTTTCAAAACCCTTGCCAGATCAATTGAAGGAAGTTCTAAATCAAGCAATAACAGTTGTTAACTTTATTAAAGGAAGTGTAACAAAGTCAAGACTATCCAAATTGTTGTGTGAGGACATGGATAGCCAACTTATGACCTCGCTATTCCATACAGAGGTAAATTTACATTGCTATCACATGGAAAAGTCCTAAAAATATTGTATGAGTTAAGAAATGAAGTTCTTGTTTTCTTTAAAGACTAAACCATTCAATTGTCTCCCAAATTTTGTGACAGTAAATGGCTTGAACAGCTTGCTTATATAAGTGACATATTTTCAGAAATAAATAAACTCAATGTAGGACTACAAAACAGCAACATCGACAAATTCAAAGTGTCTGGCAAAATTGAATTTATGATCAAAACATTTCAGTTTTGGGAATCTTGTATCAACAAGAATCAATATAAGAACTAAATAAATATGCTTTTTGTGCAATTGTATTTTTACTTTTGCCTTTTTTAACTTTGCAGTTAAAAATCTGTGAACTATAAAAGTAAAATAAATTTGCCATATTTAAATTTGTAACGAAGATGATCCCCTTTAATTGTGAGGACGTGTAGAGGGTTATTGGTGGGGAGCTAGGGGTATGTCATCGTGTACATTGCAATTTAGGGGTACGGAAGATGAAAAAGGTTGTGAAGCACTGTTCTATGGGAACTGTAATAGAATTGGGGAAATCCTAATATTGCAAAAAAAAGGTTGTTAGAACAATTTCAGATTCACCTTTATTAAAGCATGTGCAGACCTTTTTTTATAAAACTGCAAATACCCACAGTCATTTAACATTTATATTTATTACTTGCTGTTATTTATCTTCAAAATCCACAATTAATTAAACCCAAATTGCATGAATACAACGCTAGAAATAAATATACTGTATCAATAGATTTCTATAGATTAACAAAAACTTCTAACACTGTAGTCATATTGTCATATCATTAATAATTTACAATATTAAGTTAAATAGTGCAGATATTTAAATACCAAGTAAATTCATTTACAACTAAATTTTATAACTGGCTTTTAAATAACCCTTTTTATTCGATAAGTGACTTCTTTTCTCTGCCTAATATTATTTTCTAGAACTTTTAACCGGGTGTAGCATCATGGGATCTTGTAACAAATGTTTTTTATCTGTACAATTTGTATTAATTATTCTAGTTTAATAGATAGTCGGTAAGAATTCTGACTCTGTCATTCTTGATTGTTAACCCAACTTTGTCAATGCCTTGTAAGTTTTACGGGATAAATAATTATTTATTTAATCATACAATTACTTCAAAAATAAAATCAAGGAAAATAACTTTTATACATTATATTTTGCTTACAGATTACAATTTTGTTTTACTTGTTTACATGTAAGGTGCATAGTCCAAAAATTTCAAACCAGCAGATGAAAATATGTAATGTTGGTACTGTATACAGTTTTTATTTCAACTGATTAACTAAGTTCACAAAGCTGGATATTACTACTGTATTGAAGAAAATTAGAGTCAAAGTGTTAAATAAGCGACCCTTTGTACTGGACCTATGAAATTCACAATGGTAAGTATAAGGCAAAAACTAAAAAAAATCTGTCAAGAAAATTTAAATTTCACGTCAAAACTGCACCTGAAACTTGTTTGACTCCTAACTTCAGGATGCAATAATAAGCTAGTCTTAGTGTGGGTGGCAAGCTATTAATAACAGCTAATGCTGTTAAAATGTAAAGACTAGTAAAAGGTTTTATTTTATTTTCAGGAAACAATATTCTTCAGAAAATAAGGCTTGGGTAGGTGCCTGGTGGCTAGGATTTCTATTGTTTGGCGTCCTTAGTTTATTTGCAGCTATTCCAATTTTGGCTATACCAGCAAAACTGCCAGGTAACTTAGAAGTTTTAATTAATCAAGAAATGAACCTTAAAACCTCACACTTTTCAGTGACACGGAAGTAACAACTTTTGGTTTTCTTATATAAACATGGGCATAATTGTCACAATTTGTAAGTACATAGTTTATAATATTATGTAAATGTATACATTTTTTAGCTATATACTGTAAATTAATGAAAACCACATTATTATTTTAGGATTGGTTTGTAGCTTGGAAAAAAATTAAATGAGATTTTATTGCACCAAATAGCAGATTTTGTAATACTATAACTGTTTGAAAAAATAGTTTGAAGAGTTCTTAAATAGTACTAACGTTTCAATTACTATCTTCAAGAAAATTCTCTCTACTTTCAGGATGGGAACAAATAAGGGACATAAATGCGTCGGAAGCAGTTATTGGTGATGGAAGTACAGAACCAGTCAGTAAATCTGACCATATTCCATCTGGAATGCTCGAACTGCTAAAAAACACCAGCTTTATTCTCTTAAACTTTGCTGGATGCTGTGAAGGAGTAATTATGAGTGGATCAAGTGCTTTCATTCCAAAAATCATACAAATACAATATCATTTGTCCTATCAGACAACTTCAATGGTCATGGGTAAGATTTGGTCTATGTAGTATAGAATGGTTCCAAGCTGTTAGGTCTACAATCAAGGTGTCCATTTTTCCTGATGTCCACTACATACCAAGTTCAGTACCATTACTTGTCCGGAATATCTCTATATCGTCTTTATTTTTATTTCTTTATATCGTATTCGAGTAGTTAACTGTTGAGTACTCAAATTTGGAATAGAGAAAGAGGAGAAAAAGAAAGGTATCTAAAAGCCATCTTCTACTGGCTGAAGCTTTATCAAAGAGAGAATCCTGTACTCTTAATACATGAAATATGCTTGGTTGCAGAACCTAGTTATAAAACTACCAAACATGTTTCATTCTCATGTATCACTTTGACATAAACCTATTAACTCATTCTTATAGCTCAAATATTATAGATGTTAAAAAACAGTGGCCATCAAAACAAGTGGACATCAAAAACTGTTACGTGTAATTAATTTTTAAAAATGGAAATTTTGTAATTAAACGTAAAAAATGCATCTAACCGCCGTAAACGGTAAACCGCTTTGAATAAATTTTACTAGATACTGAATTGGCAAGTAGCATTCATTATCTTCAAAAGGAGACTTTGGCAGAGTAATGCTAGAAATTTTATAGTTATATTACAAGAATTGTTCCCTAGTATTGGCCTTCTTGTAAATTATAAAATTTCTCTGCAAGTATCATTCAACCCCCTTTTTTAGCATCAAGGTAACCTTGAGCAGGATATCTGCACCTTGTGGACATAACTTTATCTAATTCTGTGCAGGCTGCTTGCCATTTTGGCACCAAATTTAGTCTACATGGTGCAGGTAGTCTGTTCTAGGTTTGTCAAGATTACCATTCAATAAAAACGTGGCTTTTTCCAATCAGTATAAATTTTTATTGAATAATAATTAAAAAAAAAAATTGAACTGTTTGACGGAGGTAATTACCTAATTTTATTCAATAATTTTAGGTGTTATAACGATTCCCAGTGCGATTCTCGGCACTCTTGTTGGTGGAGGAATTCTACGGAAGTTTGATTTGAGATTTGTTGGTGTCCTTAAGCTTTGTATCACAACAACCAGTCTCTCCATGCTTTGTACTTCATTCTTTCTTATTTCTTGCTCCAATGAAAAAATGATTGGACTAAATTTGCCATACTATTCAGACAGGTAACCACGCTTTCAGTAAATTTTATGTTTCATTCAGAATTAGAAATAATTTACTAATAGTAAATAAATAAAATAGTTTTGATCTAGTCCTTGTTAGTAGTAATGGTAGTAAATAGTTAATTTCATAGTTGGAAGTCATGTAAGGTTTACCATATACTAGAAAGAGAATTTGGTGACTTGTTTTTAGCCCTAAATTGGCAGTGTCTTTACTACTTCTTGACAAAATGTTCGAACACAGTCATTAATAATCATCTTCAAAAAATTGTTTGTTTAGTTTTTATCTGTAAATATGTTTCTTGTATATTTTCCAATATTTAAGGGAGGGTTCTAACTGCTAACCCCTATTACCACCTCCTTTGAGCACTTTCTTTAATTAGACAATAAATGTATCAGTAAACTTGTACTAATTTAAAACAAAATATACAAATAAAGATAAAAAGGGAATTTAATGATTTTGGTTCTTTTACTTTATGCCAAGACAGGAAATCAAACTAGAAGACCCATGCAATTCAAACTGTGGATGTTCAAAAAAAGACTTTGTTCCGATCTGTAGCATTAATGATTACACTTACTACTCACCTTGTTTTGCTGGATGTCGTCAAGCCGATCGTTCCAGTTCACAGGACTCCATTGTAAGTTCAACTATTTGCATTATTTTAATACAATAGTTTGAACCTTTATTTCCACTCAGATTGTGTTGGTGTTGTGTGATCCTTTTTCCGAACGCCCTTCCACATCAGTTTTGACTAAACTTTGCCGCAACTTTCGATGCATTTGAAGTTTTTCAGTTAAAATTTCTTTACATGAACGAAACAAAATCTTACATTCTTTTACCATTTAACGAACTGTTAGCCAATAGTTTAATCGTACAATATCATTCACATTACCAACTTGATCATCATTGATTGATGTTGAAGGGCATCCGGAACAAAGTTAATCTTCTGTTGATGTTCGGCCATCTTTAAATCTCTTGTACCACTCATGACTACATGATCAGCTTAAACATTTTTCACCAAAGGCCTCTTGCAACGTCTGAAAAGTTTCAGTAAAGGTTTTGTTCAATTTCATAAGAACACGTTAATCTTTTTTTACATTAGTTTTCATGAACCAAAAATAGCCAAAATCTCTCAAATAAAACTTGTTTATTTTTGTTTGAGTGAGGGTAGGATTGATCCAAAGCCACCGTGTGTTACTGATGATTCAGAGAATCTATTGCTATAAACCGCATTGTTGTGTGTCGCTGCATTCTCACGCTATAAAAAGTCCTGGAACTTTTTGATCACACCTCGTACACTTCTTCAAAACTCAAGTCTCATCATCAAAAAGGATTGCGAACTACATCAATCTCAGCCTGTCAAACAAAGACAAAAGTGAATGAATGATGATTTCTTTGGGTAGGTTGATGTTGAGCTCATTGAAATGTTGGATTAAACTCAACGAACGGTTCCAAATCAGTAATTGGTTTTGCTCTGGTAACAGAGCCTCGGTCACCTGCATACTGGCTGAGTTGTCTATCATATATTGATTAACAATCTTACATCCCACAAAAACTGGTGTATGGGAACATCGGTAGTTAAATGATTTAAATATGTGATAGAAAATTAATATTATATTAATAGAATGAATTTAAAAATGAAAATACGAGTATGTTTGCGTAATAGTAAAAGTTTATTTACAAAGATTATTCAAAACTCTAGTGTTTGCAATCAAGTATGAACATAACTCAAATATACTTGTAGAATCATAATTCATTTTATTTGCCCCTTTGGATTTGAAATGACAAAAAATATAGGCTGTTACCTCCGTCAGTAATCCAAAAATAGAAACTGATACATCTGGCAAGAGGATGTATACAATAATTATATGAATGTGATAAAACATGATTTTATCGTAGATACAATTTACTGAAATATAATATTTTTTAGGTGTATTCAAATTGCAGTTGTATAGAAGAGGGCTTGGGTCAGGTTGTCCAAGCTACGATGGAGTCTTGTAAGATCAGCTGTGATTGGCTTCCTGCATTTCTTATTCTTATGTATCTTTCTCTCTTTTTCACATTTGTTGCTGCTATGCCTGCCCTCACAGCAACACTTCGGTAAATAATTCATTTACATTTTTGAACTCGAAGCAAGGACAGTTGATCGGGGGTTTTCTAACACATTTTTTTATAATTTTGTTTACACTACTGGTTGTTTTTTGAATGTTCAGACCTTTAAGTTTTTTTATAAATCAAGGAACAGATATTCACAGAGTGAAATATTTGTCCAAAAGGTTAGAGACAGTGTCACAGTTTTAAATCAGCAATGTTAAAAGTACTACATTGGTCATAAGCAACATATAGTGTGATTTTTTTTAAACTGTAGGGCCATACATAGGGTTAGCGGACCCAAACAGATTGGAATCGCAAGACTCCGGAGCTCACCACTCCACTGGCACGGGTTCGATCCCCGCAGTCACCACTAACATTTGTAAAGTGATGATGCAATAATGTTAGGTAAAGGTCGAGGTTGAGTGGTACATAGGACTTTGTAGTCTTAACTTTGCCTCGTTAAACAAGACACACTTTACCTTTATGCACGGTTGTTGTACCATATATTTTGATACCAATCAACAAAGGCAAAAACGCGCAAATTACAGCACCCCAAACCATCTAATACATTATAATTTTAATGTTTTTGTCATTATTGATTGATATACAAATGTGTACAACTATGCTTGACTTTATTGTTAAAGGTTCCATTAAAAGAATACATGCCAAAAGTTATAGATTATTGCATTTGTTTGTTTAATATCAATTATTTAACACCAATTTGTTAGTGTTTATTAGTATTATGTAGTTATTGGCCACTTGATACTATACTAATATCCAATTGTGAAATCCCTTGAGACCCTTAAATTTGTAATCCTTTCATTTACTTTCAATCTAATAATCGATAGTTAATGGTCACTTCTTGCCAAGGCTTGAAAGATTTTGCTATCACTAATACTCCTGGACAAAATCCTACATCTTCTAAAACCGTTGATAAATTTTTCGTCTGTAGAAAAATAAAATAGTTTAGAACTTCAAACCACTGAAAATGTAGTTCTTATAACTTATTTTCAGATGTGTGAAACCTGATCAGCGACCCCTAGCACTGGGCATGCAATGGATGCTGGTCCGTTTGCTGGGCATGATACCTGGCCCTATGTTGTACGGGATAATCCTGGATAGTACTTGTGAGCATTGGCAAGCTCCCACGTGCAGTGAAGAGGAAGGCTCATGTTCTCTATGATCATTACATGATCAGCTGGTAAGACAAAATACTCAACTTAAAAGTGTTTTACACTAATCTTTTACTGACAGGGCTTAGACAAACGGTAAAACCTCTCAATACCAACACCCTTTTAACCTTCAACCACTAAGTCAAATGTTTAGTATTGCTTCCTGGTGAGATGTTTGTGGCCAGTCCCGCAACAAGACAATGTTCGATCAGACCAAACAAAGTTAGTGTTTCGGGAAAGCTGAGGGGTGGGTCTCTGATCTTAACTGGTTATTTCAAGGGTAAACCCTTTAAACACTGTGTGTTTCTTTAGACATTCTCCAGAATTTCTTCCCAAATTCAATCCTGGATTCACCCTTAACTGGACGTAAACAACAGAAACTGAACAGATCAGAAAGTCATCCTTTCTAGTAACCCAATTGTCTCTTAGCCAAAAACAAAATGTTGTACCTATATAACATTTTCAACAAGTTAAAAATGCAAAAAAAACAAGTTACATTAAATGTAATTTTTAAAAAGCCCTTCCTCTTAGTTGGAGGTAAAAAAATCCTTAAAACACAAGTACTTAAAAAGACTATTTAGAACATTTTTCATATTTTTTGTGACAAAAAAATGAAACCTTAAAAAATCTGTTTCTGCGGTGGTGATAAGGAACCTAAAACAAAGCAGAGATATCAGAAAAGTGGCCTAGCTTAAATTAATCTCCCTAAGCTCACTCGTTACTTAAACTCGTTACTTTCAAAAACTCAACATACTTATTTATGTACAAAATGTTTTTAGACAATGAAAGCTTAACAATAACCCAATTTACAAACATGCAAACGAACCCAAAAATACTGCAAACACAGACATACTTCAAAAGGGTGTGGACTAGCTCTCTACTGTTTTAGGTTTCTTCTAACCTGAACACACTAGAATCATATAATGATTCCAGATCATAGAATTGGAAACGTTGTGTCTAAAAAACAATGGAAAATGTTTGCAATAATCTTTTATTCTCTGACGATTACCCATAGTCAATAACAAACTTCAAAATAAGTACTGGGATTTATGAGTCCATATGCTATTATAATTTGGTAGGTGTCAATATCCTACCTTTCATGTAATAGTTTTTAAAATAAGTGTCCATTCTTTGGTTCCACATTATGTAAAAATGATTATGTTCCAGCTGAATGTACTTTTTGTATTATTATTTTGTTTTTACAGGTCAATGGTTTTGCTCGCCTTTGGTTGGAAGTCACTAGAAGTTGTTCTGTTTATTATATCAATATTTTTCTACAGGAGGAACAATGAATTTCGTAACAACTAATCAAAACTAAAAAGAACAGATTTCTTAAAAATTAATTTAATTCATGATACAACTTTTATTTACATGAAATCAATTAAACTTCGCTGTTGTGTTTTTTCTCAAAAATTAATCCTAAAAATTATGTATATTGAAACTTTTGATTAAACCTTACTCAATCGAACTAAGGAGCCAAAATGTTTGAAATCTATGCATGCCTTAAATTTAGAAATTTATTAGTCAATATACAAAATGTACTTTGTGTTGACAAAAGGAGAAAATACAAAATCATTAGTAACAACCAACTATAGAAAGGAATTAAACATGAGACAGTTTTAAAGAAAACTTAATCTATAATATGATTAGTTATTATTATTTGAATAAAATTAAACATGATAAGGAAATATTTTGAACATCTCAAACTGCAACGAAGGCTTAGGAAGTCAAAGTCGCAGAAAACTAGTCAAGTCCGCAGTAACTTGTTGCATATAGGTATATTAAAAATCAAGTGATGTAAAAATATATTTTTGAATTTATTCCACTTTGTCTAGATAACCATAGTTTTCACTGGTACAGTAGAAACTTGACAGTTGCACACTTGACGGTCATCTTGTTATCAACATGGGTAAATATTATTCGTTGTTATATTAATTTTATCAAGCCATTCAAGTGTATCATTGTTTTACCATAAGCACGTTTACACCATCAATTAATATTCAAGTTAAAACAAATTGTGTATTTATTCATTTTAAATGGATTTTCCACCAATAAAGAAATAAAATGAGTTTGAAGCCTTGCGTAGTGACTTATTGATTAAAAAAATAACAGACAAAGAATTAAGACTAATATGTTGTACATTATAATTCTGTTGTAAAACCTCAAGCCACTTATGCTTCAGAAACATTTTTTCATATAAATAAAAATCTAAAACGGACAAACTCCAGAAAATTGAAAGAAGAATAGGACAAATTGTATTAACAAAAGGTATAAAAAAGATGGATAGTGGCGGGTTATACCAAACAAAATCATTTCCAAAGAGTTAGAACCAATCACCGACACCATGAGAAAAAGGTGACAGTCTCCTTGGGTACATCATAAGGATGCCAGACTCACGACTCCTTAAATCGCTAGTCCAATATAATCTTAAACCAAAAAATGTTACAACAGGCTGTTCATAAATTATACAAATAATAATAAAGACCTAAAAGAAATTGGCTTAACAGTTGACGATACAATTGATAAGAAGAATCTGAATAGCAAAATAAAAAACAAAAGGACCAGTTACCCTACCCAAAGAAAAATTGCTGCTAGGACGTTCTCTGAAGAAGAAAGAAGACGTCGAAATAGTCGTATCAACCAGGCCGACACTCAGCTAAGCTAAAGCGTCGCTTGCACAAGTGAATCGAATTTCCTTTGCAATTTGTTACTCTTATTTGCTCTGTTCTCAGCCTCGCTTTGGCAATTCGACCACACCGCTCTATTGCCACGTGTGTTACCCTCACAGCCCTATCAGGTAAAGTAATAAACTAATGAAAAAAACAAGGCCATAAATAAAATACTAAGACAAAAGTAAACAATTATGTACAAGAGCATATAAATTGGCATATAATTTACAACTACTGCAGGTTAGCACCAGTTACTAAAGTTTAGGAAAACTTTCAGCGAATATAAAGCATGTTTTAACAAAACTTTCTTCACTAAAATTTTGAGAAAGGTATTTGCTTAATGTTAAATGGGAGTGAATTCTAAATTTTAATTGAAGTTAGTTTAACTATGGATGTTGAGTGGATGTATATTTACAGCAGTTGTTTCTGACAGAACGAAAGTTTCTAGTGTTTTAATTATGAACATCAGAGTTAACTAGGAATGTATTAATATTTTTTTTATAAATAAAGGACATTGAAGAATGTAAATAGAAGGCAGTGTCATTGTGTTTAGTTTAATAAAGAGCTCCTTGCAATGTTCCCTGTCATCTACATTACACATTACCCTTATAGCTTTTTTATGGAGTATAAATAAGCAGTTAGCATACAGAGTGTTGGCCCAGATTAATGTTCCATGGCTAAGATGGGAGTGAATATAGCCATACAAATACTAATAATAACATTTACACTTACAGTATTTTTAAGGTTTCTTATCATAAAAATTCCTTTTGATATTTTGCTTCTAACATGATCTATATGGGTATTCCATTTTATAAATAGGTCTGTATGTGTATACCCAAGGATTTGATTGAGTCAATATTATAAAGGCATGGGAAAATGAAAGTTGCTGAGTTTTTCAGGCATTAAGGATTAATTTCTTGGCATTGCACCAATCTGTAAAAATATTTAGTCTTGGTAAGAAGAATGTCATCTGTGTTTTGTCTACATTTAGCATTAATGCAAATGTCGTCTGCATACATCACACAATTTAAACCTACATCCGTCAAGTTGTCAGGGATGTCTTTTACATATAATATAAAAAGAGGAGGGCCTAAAATAGAACCTTGGAGTACACCGCAGTTGGTAAGTTTCAAATTGGACAGGGAGTTTTTAAAACTTCTTGGACTTGCCGACTCTTAGGGTTGATGACCACTGCTATGACCTGCGTTAACGTTAGCTAATTTATACTCTATATAACACTGGTTTAAATTATCCCATAGTAAAGGGACAAAAACAGATATTATTGGTAAATAATTTTAAATTACAAGAGCGTACTATCAAATTGATATGTAATTAACTTTTTAAATCACATTTAGAACTAGGGCAGGGCGTTCATGGAAGCTAGCTAATAGGATTATCTCAATGGTGCGGTGGGTGATACCAAATTAGGCCAGTGGTTAATTCTTTCCAAAGCAGTTTTGGGGTTGACCCCAAAGGGTCGGTTCTGAACTGGGCCAGTGGTCAGTCCCCAAGTAGAATGGGATTCCCAAGGCTAATGACCTTAGAGCACCCCAGCCCCCCGCCGACTCCGGTCACAGGTGTTGATATTATCCGCCTCTGAGAACTCAAAAAAATCTTGTGGGATCTTTACATTGCTGTAATCTTTTTTAGGATAAAATCGGGAATGTTTTTATTACGAAGGTTGTCCTCACTGAACTAGCGAAATCTTATGATTGGCATATTTTGGGTCGATCCAAACCCATATATCCTACAGTATTACTTTCTGGGGAAGCTGTACATAATTCAGGATTTACATACTTTTAATGTCTGTAAGGAGAATACTATTAAAATTATAGTTCAGAGAGTCATCCCGCGATTCATTTAAATCAACCGAGATTTTGACTAGTTTCAATCTATAATTTTGAAACTATGGTAATCTATTTTGAAAAAATAAAATCTACACAAGCCCTTCTCTCATACACGTAAATTTTTTATTCATAACAACACATATACAACATTACATAAATCAAAAATGTATTTTTTAAAGGCATCGCCCTCCGAGGGAGCGCGGTTTTATGCACCGGCTATAATATCCAAGTAAGTTTGGTTATCGCTAAAATTGAACTAATTAGTGGGTATCTATAAGAAATTTATAAATTACTAATTAAATATTTCCTTTCCCCGTTACAGGAAAATCTACTTGTCAACTGACACTATAAAGTTACTATTACCACACTAGTAGCCCTTCACAATAGTACCCCTACAATTGTAGCTATTCCAACCCTCCCCCACTCCTCAAACTCCTACGTCAACTACTGGCCTAGTTCGAAACCAACCCTTGCAGTGATCACTGGCCTAGTTCACCGTTTTAGTTAGGGTATTTTCTGACCACTGGGCCAGTTCGAAAACCCCCGGTGCCGACGGGCCAGCGACGATTTACAGCCCCGACGGGGGTAACAATGATGCCTGATGTTTTCTAGACGACGAATACAGATTTCATACCTGAAATCCAAGTGCGAGCTAAACAAATTTCATCTGTACCAGGATGTTCGCCCCACTCACAGCCCCCTTCGGCCTCAGACTTGCATTTTCTTTTGCTGCACGTTTTAATACGTATCTTGAACCTACAACGAATTTTAAATTTTATTGATCAAATCACTTATTTGGCCGCTATTTTGAAACAACGTGATGAATTTTCATAATTTTTATTACATTGGTAAAAACTTTTAAAATACACGACTATTTTAAATGATATCAAAATTGTTTGAAATTTACTGTTTTTATAAAATTAAAACCACTTTTTTCTTACCAAAACTCCTCCCAAATAGTACTACCGGTAGCCCGATTTTGCTAGCTAACGAAATTGACCGAGATATTTACAAAAGAAACATTTGTACCAACGTTTTACGAAAATCGGACAAAAAGTGCAACATGTAGAGAGTACATATTGGACAGTCTTCTTTCTTGTCTTTCATTGTCTTTTAAAGAGAAACATAACTTCGCTTTCCCTTTTGCTCTTCGAGCGTATTAATCGCGTGTTGGGGTATTAATTGCCAAGTTATGTTTTTGACATTAAATCTAACTACATCCCAAATACATTTCCAAAATTAACTAAAAGCTAGTAAGTTACGAAGGTGTTTTTTGTCTGCTTAGCTAATTACTTTTACCAAAGATAGTTTTAGACTTTAGAAAGCTACGTCAAGTTTGACGTTTGAAGGAACTTTTTTTATATGTTAACTCTTGACATTGAATACTGCAAGTTTATTACATTCATTAAATTTACATTTAAAATAAATTAAAATAAAATTTAGTTCCTTCTTTTTGTGTATGTATTCAAACCCAAATATTTTAACACCGTTCAAGATCTAAGATTTGAGTTGGAAATCGCATAAACGCAGAATACACGGTAATACCCCGCAGACCCCCTGCAAGTCTTTAGCCCTCTCAGAATATCATCAAAATAAAAAATCAGAACCTTTATTTGTCCAAAAACAATACAGTTACAATTTTTGTTCTGGAGCTACCACTTTAATACTGTATTCAATTTTAAATTCAAATTACATATAGTGCACTAAATAAAAATAATGTTACCAAGCGTATTGTGCCTTCTAGTTTTCCTGTTTCTTTTCCTCCTATGCTTTCTTTTCTTTGTTCTTGATTTTGTTCATGATTTTCAGGTTATTCCGTATTCGATTCCGAGACGATTTCGTGTTGGTGTTCCTTTCCCTTTCCTTCAGTCCCGTTTCGTGCATTAATGCAATATCTCAGTTTTAGTACGTCTTGTGAAATAATTGATTCTCAGTAATCCTCAATTCTTCCTATGGAGTACAGACTCTATTAGTTGTTTAGTGTTAGTTTTACTGGTTACAAACAATTCAGGATTGTCGTTGAAAAGACTTTTGCCTTTGTGTTGTGTCACTCAAGTTGTTCTTTTGTGTTCGATAGGACCTTGGTGGAAAAATAGGCTATGGTAGCCCATACTTAGCCAGGAAGTTATTTAAGATGTGTCCGAAGGATAACCTTGCCTAATTTTGATTTAGGATTCCTACATTAAAGATCAAATCAACAGTTATCAATTAAAACTCTCTGATAATGCCAGCTAATAACCAGGTGGCCAGTTCTGGCCTAAAAACAGTTGATTTGGATCAAATATGGGGTGAGCTTAGAAGTGGGATAGAACAAGTGTATGATTCTCAACAAGGTATAACTATGAAACGGTACATGCAACTCTACACTTATGTTTATTCTTACTGTACTAGTGTTCATCAACCACAAACTAGGCCATCTAAACCTAAGAAAGGACCATCTACAAGTCAATCAGGAGGGGCACAATTTATTGGTCAGGAACTGTACAAAAACCTGAGAGAATTTCTTCGTAGCTCATTAGTGAGTTTAAGAGTAAATGGACTTGATTTGATGGACGAGGGTGTCCTTAAATTCTATACTACAAAGTGGGATGAATACCAGTTTAGCTCAAAGGTTTTAGATGGGGTTTGTTCTTATCTCAACAGGCATTGGGTTCGCAGGGAATGTGACGAAGGCAAAAAGGGAATGTATCAGATCTATCAGTTGGCACTTGTGATTTGGAAAGAAAATCTATTTCGCCAGCTAGACAAACAAGTGACAAGTGCTGTTCTGAAACTCATAGAAAAAGAACGTAATGGCGAGACCATCAACACACGCTTGGTAAGTGGTGTAATCAATTGCTTTGTTGAGTTAGGATTAAATGAAGATGATCCAACTGCCAAAGGGCCTAACCTAACCATTTACAAAGAGTCTTTTGAAAATGTCTTCTTAGAAGATTCAGAACGCTATTACAGCAAGGAAAGTTCAGAGTTTCTCCGTCAAAACCCTGTAACAGAGTACATTAAAAAGGCAGAACAACGACTCTCTGAAGAACAGAAAAGAGTTCATTCTATCTTCATGAATCTACTCTAGATCCATTGTTTAGCACTTGTGAAAAGGTACTGATAAAGAAACATTTAGATACTTTCCACACTGAATTCCAAAATTTGCTTGATGCTGATAAAAATGAAGATTTGGGCAGAATGTATGATTTAGTTTCTAGAATCCCTGATGGACTGGCTGAACTAAGAAACCTTTTGGAGTTGCATATAGCAAATCAAGGCCTTCAAGCAATTGAAAAGTGTGGAGAAAGTGCTGTCAATGATCCTAAGGTTTACGTAAGCACTATTCTTGATGTTCACAAAAAGTTTAATGCCCTAGTGCTTACAGCCTTCAAAAATGATAGTGGTTTTGTAGCAGCCCTGGACAAAGCTTGCGGAAAATTCATCAACAACAATGCAGTCACTAAGGCTGCCAACTCTAGCTCAAAGTCACCTGAACTCTTAGCAAAATTCTGTGACTTGCTCCTGAAAAAATCAAGCAAGAATCCTGAAGAAGCTGAGTTAGAAGATACCCTAAATCAAGTTATGGTTGTTTTCAAGTACTTGGAGGACAAAGATGTTTTCCAAAAATTCTATTCTAAAATGCTTGCCAGGAGACTGGTCCAACACATGTCAGCTAGTGATGACGCTGAAGCTTCAATGATCTCAAAATTGAAACAGGCATGTGGATTCGAGTACACGACTAAGCTTCAGCGCATGTTTCAAGATATTGGAGTATCCAAAGACTTAAATGAGCAGTTCAGGCGACACATGGAGAATAGCAATGAGTCTTTAGATGTTGATTTCAGTATCCAAGTCCTCTCATCGGGTTCATGGCCTTTCCAACAGTCTTGCAACTTCCTACTTCCAAGAGAATTGGAACGTAGTGTTCACCGCTTTACAACTTTCTATAGCAACCGACACAGTGGCAGAAAGCTTAATTGGCTTTATCACATGTCAAAAGGTGAACTCATCGCAAACTGTTTCAAAAGCAGATACACATTTCAATCCTCTACTTTTCAAATGGCCATTATGCTACAGTTCAATCTGAGTGAAAGCTGGACAGTTCAGCAAATTTCTGAACTAACTCAAATCAAAGGAGACTACCTGGTACAAGTTCTAGAAATCCTGGTTAAGTCAAAGCTTATTTCGAGTAACGTTGATGAAAGTAAAATAGATACGGAGTCTGTGATGACATTAAACAAGGCCTACCGAAACAAAAAACTAAGGGTGAATATAAACATCCCTATGAAATCAGAACAGAAGATGTCTGAGGAAATAACTCATAAAAATATAGAAGAAGACAGAAAACTGGTAATCCAAGCTGCTATTGTGAGGATTATGAAGATGCGTAAACAACTGAAGCATCAACAGCTTGTTGCAGAGGTATTTATTTTTGTATTTAATTCTATCGTTATTTATTCACAAAATTGACAAACGGCACCTGAGAAGTGCACAGCATTGGGTAAACTAACTCTGAAAAAAATAGCTCAATAAACTGAAACTAATTTTCTATCAAGTTAGCTAGCTAAAACTAAATCTTATTTTGAATGAACCTAGCAAACTAAAAATACTAAGTAAAAGTAGCTGCTACTTTGACGTTAGTTTGAAACAAATTTTAGAATAGTCTTTTGAACTAGAGTAAGAAATTAAATTAGCAGTGCCTTGCTGACTTTCGGGCCCATCGCCCTGTGATAAAATGTTTGGTTGAGCACTTTTGGCCTGTTTCATATCACATGAACGGCACACTTTACTTCCATTTTATTTTTGATAATTTCAGCACCAAAAGTAGCAAAATGAATCAGCAAGTCTCACCATAGTTCTAATAGTAACACGCTGACGGCAAAACAACCAAATCAAAGCACGCTATAGTAGTGCATTACTTTTATCGTTGTACTGCAAAAAACTGAATGTGGTTTAGAAGTGTGTTTACATTTTTACAAACATTGAGTTGCAAAGCCTTTTTAGGGTGTACTAGACTACTCATAGGGAACCGTTCTTATAGTAAACAGTAGATAGATTCTTATAGACAGTAGATAAATTTAACTTGTGAGGCCTTTTACTAGCAAGGCTAGCATATTTGGGTAACACAAATTAAAGGTTATTTATTTTTTGTAAGTGAAAGGCCTTGCAAGTTAAATGTATACAAGTATTAGCTTTTGTTTTCTTTTTAATTTAAAATTTTATTAGGGCCCAATACTATGGCTCAAGTTCTCTAGTACAGTAGAGTCTGTATAATCCGGCCCATTATATCTAAGTTTGCCACTCCGACACGTCCAGTAATCCGGCACTGTGTCCGCGTCATTTAGCCTCCTGTTTTGAAGTCTCTACTTGTCTGTAACGCGTGTGACCAAAGTGTGCGTTGTTCAGTACAGGCGGTGAAATGTCGCAAAAACGTAAACATGTTATTTTGACATAGATAAAAAGTACATAATGTTATAAAGATTAAAAAGTTTTAAGGTGATAGGTTAACATCTGCAGATCTAAAATTCACAGACATAAGAAAGAATAAGAATGAACTTGAATCATTCTTTAAGTAGTGAATCGTCCTCTAATGTAAGAAAGATTTGTTTTTGGCAAATTGAGTCTTTTACTGCACCTCCACTAATCCGGCATTTCCTCTAATCCGGCGCTTCCGATCCTGATATAGGGCCGGATTTGTGAGATCGTACTGTATATCTATTAATGTATTTAATTTATTACATGCTGTAAAACAGATTACTTCCAATTAAATTACAGCAGTACATACTAGAGTACATTACATATTGCAGTGGATATAATCTAAGTCCAAATGTAACAGTAATTATTGATGCATTGAACCATCATATATAATTTATATAAAAAACACTAAATTGTGGAACCAGCGTAAAGATAAAAAATGTACACATAATTATTAAAAAAAACATACTAGTTCCAAAACGTAAAATCATAAGAATTTTTTTGAACCCTTTCAATCAAATCAATGTAACATGAGTACAGTAATGAGGGCTCTACATCCACTAGGGAACTCCAAATGTGATCGAACTAGAGTGAAATAGAGTTTTCAGAGTTCCTTTTGAATTGAAATCATGGGATTGTCTTAATATAAACCCTTTAGTTTCAAATTATAAAAAAATTATAATGATTGGACATGGTTAAAGTTAAAAGCGAATTGGGCACAGGATCAGAATATTTTTCACACTTAGTAAAAAAGTCATAGCCTTACACTAAAATTATTGAGATCCAGCACAGTCATAATAACTCTCATCACATTTTACAAAATGCAAACAGAAGCCAAACCCTGTATTTTGTTTAGGTGGCCAGAAGCCTGAATCCCTGTATTTCGTTTAGGTCGACAGTTTTAAGTTGCGTTTGAACTTTAAAATTACCTGTAGCCTGTATTGTAAACCTGTTTGAGCTGATTAGCCCATAACTCAATGTGGAATAGTTTGTTTCATACTGGTACACTGGTAAAGCTTTGTTTAACAAAGAGCTTATTAACCCACATAATTATGCTTATTCCTGGTTTTTTCTACATGTTTACCCTTTACCATTGTTTCTAGCGTAGTGTTTACACAACTGGTACTGTGTGAGTGGTGTCTGCGTTCACTCGCACCAAGTAGGGAAAACTCCTTGCCCACTTGGAAATACTAGCTCATTAACCATGATTTTACAGGTGGCGTGATTAAGAGGTGGCCAGATAGAGCGGCCGCGAGTTCCACTCTGGGCACTTATTAACACATTCACTGCTAGCGGCCCGGAACCATGCCCGAAAATAGGAATTTCACTATTAAACTGTATTTTTTAAAATCTAATTTCCTTTGTAAAAATGTTATATTTATGCCGACAGCATGGTAAGACTCAGACTGTGAAATGAGCACCGATCTTAACCCCACACGCTTAGAGCATTTTTACAAGACTCAATATACATATGTTTATATGTGGGTACTCTACAGGTCTTCTCTCAGCTGTCATCCAGATTCAAACCCAAAGTGCAGTCCATAAAGAAGTGCATCGACATCCTGATAGAAAAAGAGTATCTGGATAGACAAGATGGCCAGAAAGATATTTACAGCTACTTGGCCTAGGCTGTCTACAGAGTTTCAAGTCAGGTTAGTTTAGTTTTAGATAGGCAATTTTCTTAAAATGTGTATAATCAAATTGAGACGTCACTAACGCTGGGCTGCCATACAGGTTCCTCCTGTTATGCGTGATTTCAACAGGAATACTGCATTTACACAGGGAAAATTCTGGTATTTATCTACCGTAAAAGTCTTAGTTACTCTCAACAGCAATAGTACGGTGAAAAGGATATTGAAAAAAATTTTGGGTAGTTGGACAGGGTTTCCACTGGACCGTGAGAACCGTGAAAACAGGAATTAGCCGTGAGTTTTGTGAACCTTGATTTACCCGTGAATATTGTCTTAAAACCTTGAAAAAGTAAAATTTTATTAAATAAAAATTAAATGTAAAAGTATTGACGTTTTGATCAAATTGTTTAATATTTTTTCAAATATCAATCAACACAACTAGGTTTCTATTGCAGCTGGATCACCACAATGTTGTAGTAGTTATATGGGGAATATTTGGGGGGACTAAGTAAGTCAGTGCTGATCTGTTAATTATGACAGTGAGTTTATAGTACTAGTACTGTCAAATAAATAAATTGCAATCTGGCAACTAGTGCATAAGAACGACGAGACGTGCACTCTAAACTTTAATTTATGAGCATCCCTTGCTCAAAGTTGAATGTTGCCAGTTCCATAGAGAAACTAGATTAAACCGAGGAAATATATCTAAAACTACGTCATATGTGTAAAATATGGATTTTGAATAGATCTAAGAGGTACCGTGTTTTGGCTAATTTTAACGTTCAAAAAGTAACTCGTTACCGCTAAATTGTAACGATTACCGTTACTGGGTTTCATATGTAACGATTAGATTACAAAGTTACAGAAAAATGTAACGATTACAATTTGTAATCGTTACTCCCAAGTCTGCTCAATGGTTACTGTTTTCGGTCAGCTGGTTTCACGTTTTAGTGACATATCCTGACCACCAAGGTTACCAGATTTGTCTTGCTGTGGGGATATTTGAAATAACGTGTCTACTCTCACCAACCCCGAACTCTAGCAGACTTCAAACAAGCAATCAGGGAAGAGATACGTCTATTCAACTATTAGACCCGAGTGGGGGATGATTTCACCAAAAGGCTGGACAAATGTATACACATACAAATATGCAAAATATACAAATATGTGTGGGCACTATTTTTTAGAACAGAGTAATTCATAAAATGCTAAGTCCTAGTCTTTACATCTGTACAAATAAAATTGGTTTATCTTTTAAAATGGCTTTGTATTATTCATTTAAAAAAGGTTCGTTTCCTTTGTGTCACTTTGTATATTACCAAAGACAAAAGAACTTAACAGTACGTTTTTTTCATCTTTTAGTCGACTGTACGGCCGGTTTCCGGAGCACTGTCTCAGTGCTGTACATCAATTTTGATCTACAGCGTTTTATTCTTTATTGTAGTGAAAATAACAATTAAAACACAAAACAAAAGTCAATTGGGTGTTTACAAATTAAAATATAAGTCGTAATCATAGAATTAAGTGTTTTCCTCATTTTATAATATGTGTTCATTTTGAATTAATTTGGAATTTGAATACATATCAAAATATGCTTAACTAACAATGTTTACCATAATTATATTATATTTTGATATAGATTATAGGAATAACCAAACATTGTTTTAAATTCATTTAATCCTACAATTGGTTTTCAATGTTTTCAATCCTAAATAGTTATCAATGTTTTGTAAACAAAATATGCCAAATTTCAAGGGAAAAATAAAAAGAGTTAAGACTAGTTTTAGATGAATAAGTTTGGAATGAAGTTATTATATTAAAGTTTTCTCAACTTTGCAAATGTAGGCAAATGTTGGGTTCTTGTATTTTTTTTAATGTGTGTTGAATGACCCATCTACATTTAGTTTCTCATTTAAATAAATGTGAAGGTTACCTTGCAGTCCAGAGCTTCTCCCTTTTTCTTAAACTCAAGTATCTTCATTCTTTTCTAATAATAATGATAACGAGTACTCAAGGAGTATAGCCAAGTGACTAACACAAATATATTATTAAAAAAAATAATAGAAGGTGCAAATTTTTGTTTATAAAAACATTAACAAGCTAAAAAGTTACCCATCTACTTTTTTGCTTATTATTGTTTATGAACCTAAATTTGCACCTTATTTTTCCTTTCTTTTCATTACTTTTATTATATCTAATAATAATAATTATTATTTTATATGTTTTCTATTTTTTTATTTTCTATTTTTGTAAAGAAATGCTAGAAAACCAAAGTGTGTTCTGCAATTTTAGGGCCTGGACTTTTTTTGGATATGTACAAACAAAGTTAGTTTCTAATTACGCAGATAAGTGGGGAAGTAGCTTACAGATATGCCTCAATGAATTTCAAATCCAGTTTTTAACTCGAAAGCCGAAATATTCTATTACAAATCATTGTTGATTTTGACAGTAAAACTTTACGAGCTATTGTTATATTTCTAAGACACGGCATTATAGGCGTAATCATTTCCTCTAACAGTAAATATATACATTTACGAGCTGTTGAATGAATAATCAGTCAGGTTGAGTGACGCATCCTTGTGGTTTACTCACTCTCTTCAGTTCTGAGTGCGGTTCGTGATCTCAAACGTGCCGCTCCCCATTAATTACAGGGTGTCCTGTCATTACGGCATCAAAATTCATTAAGTGATTTGTTAAGTCAAAAGGTCAAAGTGTTTGTACCAAGTTTAAATGAAATTGGTTCATAAATACCGTTTTTATTAATAATCCGACATAGGAAATTCGCTAGGATTAACGGTAGCCCTTGTGACTACAAGTCGGCTATGTTTTTTATTATAATTTGTTTACTGTCTACGTCAATGGCATTTCAATTAGATCAAGGGGTTGTAGGCATCACAAAACGCTTTTTTGGGAACTGGTCCAAACCAATGTGCTCTTGTCGGGAATCTAACCTGCGACCTTGCGCTTTGCAAGCTGTGACTGTACCCACAGAGCCACAGACGCAGACCATTTTGACCTTGAGTCTATGTTAGTGAGAGCTGGTAGGCTTTCTACATTAATAGTTACTAGGTAACCTTAGAGAGTAGGGCTTGCTTGGCCAATTAAAGCCTATTTCATTGTTGACAGTACAATGCAGCTGGGATGAGGGTGTGGGTTTTTTTTACCTCATATTGAAGTGAAATTTGTGGTGGTGTCTTACAGTTGCTGTTAACTTTCATACTACTGTATATCGTATTGTTCCATCAGTAACATACCAGAAGTCAATAGAAAATGAACATGGAAACAATCATAAAGACATATCATTGACAATTGACAAGACATTTTAAAATGAAAGAACACTACTGTAGCCAGCTATTTTTTTCATACTCTTTTTACTGGCTTAAGACAAGAAATAATTCGTAGCATTACACTTGTAGCCTGTATATAGCTTGATCCACACAATTATCATCAGCTACTTTAACTCATTAGCTGAACAGTTTTGAAAAGGCTGAAAAGTCTGCTAGTTTTACGGAAAACAAAGCCATAAAAAAAAGGCTGGGCTAAATGATCAAACTCCGTCCAAACTAAGCCAAAGTATAACAGATTAATTTGATCATTGTGGTGTAGGGGGTCAGGTCAGGCTGAAATCCACAAACATTATTTACTTTCTAGACAGCTCTTGTATAAATGTTGTCCATTTTCTACTACAGTAGAACTCCAATTATCCAAACTAATTGGGACCAGACCTCATTTGGTTAATCAAATGTTCGGATAATTGGAATTTTCACAAAAAAATAGGAAATTCAGAAAAAAACTCTTTTTACAATATAATAGTATTATTGACTTTAATTACAAAAGTCAAATACACACATCAGACTTTACTTGCTAAAGGGTCTAACTGCTTTTTAAACATATCTGTAAGTGTAAGCTGTTTTGCTGTCTTGACATTTTTTCGAGCTGTCCCTCATCCGCTTCATGGTGAGGAGCTGGATATGGTCACACTCAGGTTGCTGCTCCAGGCAAACGCTTCGCTGGCTGTCGGTCCTGCCTCTGGTTCGTCTGTGATGTCACTGATGTCATCTTCCTCTTCAACTCCTTCCTCTTTTCTTAAACTTTCAACGAGTTTGTCATCATTAAGAAGTTGGAACTTCGGGTCAGATGAATCACTTTCAAGCCACTCCCTACATCTTCCTTACTAACTTCAGAACTCCCCGGAATTTTCACAATGGTTTTTCTTAATTCTTCAAGTGAAAGTCCATCTTCATCATCAAACTCCTGTTCATTTTTTCTTAATTTCCTGTCACATTTTTCTTTTGCACTCTCCTCATCCGTCGAAATGCCTTTCAACTTGTTCCAAGCTCGCCTCAGTGTTTCTGTCTTCACCAAGTTCCATGCTTCTGCCACCAAGTAAGAGCAATCTTACAAATTTATTTTTTTGTGTTGAGCTACAACGCTTTCTTCATCTTCAGCACTCAGTGAAAGTTTTCTCAGCAGCTTTCTTCTTTAATAATGCTTCATTGTTTCGATAACGGACTGGTCCATGGGCTGTAATAAGCTTGTAATATTGGGCGGTAAACAAATTGTTTTAAATTGCCCATTTTCTCTCTCAAGCAATACTTCTGTAGGGTGGGTGGGTGCATTGTCAAGAATCAAAAGCACTGTACTGTCTTCTTTTCCTAAGGATTTCTGATGTTTTTTACTTCTGGGATGAAAATCTCGTCATACCACTCCAGGGACGAACCAGCGGTCATCCAAGCCTTAGGCTGGCTCTTGTAACAGAGGGGAAGGTTTTTCACATTATGAATTTTAAAGACCCTTGGTTTTTTTTGATTTACCTATCAGCAGAAGGGGAATTTTATGGGTTCCTGTTGAGTTGGCACAGTTCAGAACGATGGTGCGGTCTTAGTTAATTTTATGTCCTGGAGCATTACATTCTCGTTTAGAAGCTAAAATCGATAGAGGTAAAGCCTTCCAAACTAGGCCAGTCTCATCGGCATTGTACAAAAAGTCAGGATCATAGAGGTCAGCCAAATCTGTAAACTTGTCAATAAAGTGTTCTGCTGCTTTAGGATCTGCTGAAAGTTTCTTGCCACTTAAATCTAACTCACGGATACCGTACCTGAACTTGAAATTTCTCAACCATTAGTTGCTGGCTTTAAAAGAAGAGGAACAGTTATGTTTTTCAGTCAAGAGCTTTGCCTTTTCACACATAATGGGACCTGAAATAGGATTTCCATACCACGTTGCTGCAAAAACCTCTTGAAAACAACGTCCTCCAACAGCTCTTTATCTGCATCCATTTTCATTGATTTTCTTGATGAACTACCGTCTTCATTCTGAAGCACAGACACAAAATTTAAATTAGATCATTTATTTTGTTTAATATCCAAAATCTTAGCTCGTCCCAGTCTGTATTTTTCCGTCAAAACTTTGCCCGTCATTCCTTTATCTAATTGTTCTAACATTTTGATTTTGTCTGATAACGACAAAACCACACCTGAGGAAACTTAGGAAGCCATAATTATGATATGATGATACAGTACAACTCCGTACACCATCCGGGCCAACTATTTCAGCCCTCAAAATTAGAGAAGTATTTAAATCT
Source organism: Matsumurasca onukii (assembly GCA_018831715.1). Classification (NCBI taxonomy): domain Eukaryota; kingdom Metazoa; phylum Arthropoda; class Insecta; order Hemiptera; family Cicadellidae; genus Matsumurasca; species Matsumurasca onukii. The sequence continues at coordinate 48,322,171 of CM032060.1, forward strand.
GAATGTTTATCCGAAACATGCGACTGTTAAATATTGACTTTACATCAACAAGATGGAAATATTACAAACATAGTTAAAATGCTATGTCAAATGACTTATTATAGATCTTAATTTGTATAAACGCTAAATAGCTAATTAATTACTAAAGAAATTTGAATACAAAAAAGTTTGGACCGAACCGAGACTTGAACCCGGGTCTCCCGCTTGCCGGGCGGTTATGCTTACCACTACACCATTTATCTTTATAAATATATAGGCCTAAATCTTTAAGTTGTGTTTTATAAATAAGCCACAAGTGGGCATAGTGTAAACACTTTTCAGCATAGGGTTTGGCGTCCTCCAGATTGGGTTTCTTTTGACCAGATCTGTGAAAACAAGTCCTTGACATCCTGCAACAGCTATTTTACAGTTTCAGGATCAGCAACAAAGGGAAACCAAGAACATTTGGCTCAAGACTAAGGGATCCAAATCTATTTCATATATATAGCCATTTAAGAAAATAAAACTGAAATAAGCCTTTGATAAACTTTTCATAGATATTCTGTTATTCCAGGTTTTGTTTGGGGCTTGGAAGTCAAGAAACCAGGTGTACGAGATCTAACTTATGTGGGTTCAAACTCAAATCTGCTATCCAAATCAACCTGTGATAATTTATTTTTGTTACAACTGAAAAACAAAAGACATTAGTGACTGGGAATTTTGCATTTCAGTCTATTCATGCTATTGTAATAGTGGGTTATCTTGACATTTATATAAAAATACAGCTTTCACTATACTTGTCTCAAAACTGGTATGTTCGTTTGTGTTGCTTTATCAAAAAGGGTTACTAAGAGACCATCTACAAAAGGTCTAGAAACTTAGATGATTAGCTCTGCCGTACAATCTTTGTAACTGACAAAAATAAAATGTTATAGGTAACATTAAAGCTAAAAAAATTATAAAATATTTTTCATTTTATAAGATATAATTATTTTTACAAAGCTAAAAAATTTACATGTTAAAACCTTTTAGTAACTGAATTGTATTAGTATAGCTCAAATTCATTAATTTAAACTGCCAAGATTTACAAAATATCATGCAACTAAACCTCTCATAATTAGAAAAAATGTTTAACAGAAACAACCAAAAATTCAATGACAAAAGTTACATTTTTGCTATTTTGCATTCTGATGAATTTTTTATGCTGGTTCCCAATACAAAACAAAGCTTAGTCAGACGAATGAGGAGACAGAACACGATGGATGAGTGCCGGCTAAAGAGAGAGGGTTGCACTTGGTCATCTAATGTTTTTGATTAGTCATCTGCCACTTGGCACAGATGCAGATGCTATTTCAACTGCAGGTTCCTGCTCTTAACATCAGGACAGGGTTCTGGGCTCCCAGCATGGCTTTTTCAAAATTAAATTAACTTAGTTTGCAGAAAATAAGTTTGTAAAAACTTTCAAGTTTGACAGATTTTTGTCACAGCGTTTTACGGCAGAGTCATTAATTTATTCACCCTTCACTAGGTTTTATTTTTCCTTGAGTTTCATCTCTTTAACATTCTTGGAGAAGAGTTTGACTGGTAGCCCTAGACAAGTTCTTTCTTTCTCCAATATGGAACTTTGAAATGTACAATTCAACTGTAATGTTATGTAGCCTTTTAAGTTAGTCTGCCTATATTTTCATCCAAATAGTTTATCATAGATAATAAACAGGTTATACTTTCATTCCATTACTGAACAGTTCAATAACAAAAAGCTAGAAATTAAATCCCATATTGCATCACAACATTTTCTACTCAGTGAAAAGGTACAATATTACCGTTAACTAGCCATGAACTATTTAACTTGGCAAGCAACTATTTAGGACTCCATTCAGTAATGTTATAATTTAGTAAGAGTATTATACTGTTAGATACTTTGTTTAAGTAAACAACACTGTGAAAGTATTGTCGCAAACTACCTGTTCAGATTGACAATGATTGTGTTGTTTAGAATGAGCAATGTGGTGCTGAAACCATCTATCTGTTGAGTGCAATAGTCTAGGTTGGTTCTTATTTCTCAGTGTGAATTGATCTTAATAAAACCGGTAGATGTATGATGTACGGTTGCTCTTATAAATCTGTACAAACATCAGATTTAAATATACTAAACTAATAATATGTATGTACTTATTTTGACTTTGAAAATATTTGATGTTTTGTATTTTGTCAATTATACGAACAAACCATTTATATAATTTATTTCAAAACATACAATATATCCAGAACTGTGTTAATTTGCCACATAAGTGTTAAATATACAGTGATTTGTTATATTTGGTCGTTTATTTGATTTCTTTAACCACTTTCTGATAGTTAAGACATTTGCTGCTACTGTATGGGTTTTAAAACTTAATGTTTTGTTTTTCAAGCATGTTTGGATGTAAACAAGACGTATGCCGTTTATAAATAAATATATAAAACAATGTTTCATGGAATTTATAGAACTAATGGTTTTTCTAATAAATATTTCATTTGAGCTAGAAGTGTTTCCACAATGGTTAAAAGAGGGAAAAGTTGCGCCAACTAAAAAAGGGTCAAGATCAACTAAGGGAAACTACAGACCAATATCGATACTACCTACTTCCAATAAACTCTTTGAAAAACTGTTTCTGATCAGATTAAATTCATTTTTAAAGCAGTTTAATATTCTGTCTAAAAGTCAATATGGGTTTACTGAAGGAAAAAGTACTATCGAAGCATTCAACAATTTCATAGAAGTTCAAACCTAGAAATGAAAAAGAAAGCCCTAAGTGTCTTTTTAGACATGGCAAAGGCCTTCGATTGTGTTAATCATTCTAAATTATTTGATACCATACTCATGTATGGAATTCGATGAAAATCTTACAATTGGTTAAAGACCTATGTGAATAACAGAAGTCAACAAGTGCAAGTAGAGAAAATAAATTATCAAATGTTATGGATTTTAACTATGTAGTCCCTCAACAATCCATTCTTGGTCCTGCGTTATTCATTTTACATGATAATAAATGCACAGCAATTGACTTGGGTCATAATAATTTGTATGAAAAAATACAATATTTTACAATACGCTGATGACACAACTCTGAGTTGTAATGGCAATAGCTATACTGAGCTAAGGGAGCTTGCTATAGAAAAAAACCAACAGCTGTGTAGAATATTTTAGGCAACTTGATTTGAATACAAAATTTTACCAAGACATGTATTATTAACTTCGGTTTTAATTCTGGCAGTCATGTGCAAGACGATAGTATCCTTAATCTAACAATCAATGGTTCTTCCCTTCAAGAAACTGACCATGTTAAGTTCTTAGTTAAGGGATTTTTATAGATAAAAAATGTCTTGGGATCACCATATTGTCTTTGTCTGTAGCAAAGTATCCATAGGGCTATTTTTACTAAGAAAACTGACATTCCATCGCAGCCAAGACGTTTTAAAATAGGCATATTACGGATTAGTTCATCCCCATTATATTACGGATTATGCTTATAGAGTAATTGCTCTAAAACAAAAATTTGCAGGTTTTTGTTCTACAAAAAAAAAGAGAATATATTGATAGGCTAGAGTTTCGGGAGTCGTGCAGGGAACATTTTAAGTCCTCATCCATATTGCCTTTATGCCGTTAGTACATTTTAGAAACTTTGTTTTCTTTAGGGCTATGTGTTGTATTGATGTGAACAATTATCAAAACAATCTGTACAAGACACGAAATCAAAATTATATCCCACCAAACCACCTTAGACTTCAGTTAAATCATAAACTTCCTGTTGACGCGGTTGAATATTATACAATACATTTCCCTACACCGTTAAAAGTTATTTTTCAAACCAATTCAAAACTAACCTAATAAATTATTTTTCCCAAAATTCGTTTTATAGAATTAGACAACAAATAAAATAGGCAAGCATCCCTGCCCCCAGGTGTTTGAATCCTGCTTTGCTCGTGGTTTATATAGATAGATACAAGTTATACAGGGTGTTTCACGACAACCCTGCCATACTTCAGGAAATTGTTACCGGGGTCCGAACGACCAAAAAATTATAATAAAAGATAGTCTTTAAATCATCAGGTGAGGAGATATCATGAAAAAACTACTTTTTAAAAGTTTTCTTGTTTTAACTCCAGATTCTTAATTTGTACGTTTGCCAAAAATAACATATAAACGTAATTTTTTAATAGATTTATAGACAGATCAATTTCAAACAAGTATGCCAATTTTCATTTATTTTTGCACCGGTTAAGGCATACTTTTGCTACTTTGAAAACCAAACAATTGTCAAAAACCACGTACTAAAAAGTTTTTGTTCGTTTTACAAAACGCTCTCACGTCGTAATTACCCAACAAATCTGGCTGCAAGTATACCAAAAGTTGTAATGTTTGATCTTGAATTAAACAATAAAAAAAATTGAGGTAAACAAAATATAAATTTATTTGATAGGCTAAAATTTAGCAAAGCAAAAACAAAAACAGTGAAAACCCATAATTATTAAAAATTTAGCTTTTTGCAATAAAACCGTATTTTAATTTCTTTTTGTTTTAATTACATGATTGTAAATCTCACATTTCAGAAGTTTCTGGTACATTTTAACATTTATAACCAATTACTGTTGTTGTGACCGAGCAGTTATTGCGTTTCCGATTCTTGACCTGAGGGTTTGCTGGTTGAATCTCCGTTCGTTCTAAAGTTGCCACTTTACCCGCTTCATAAGACCACCATACATGCAAAAAAGAACCTTTGGTGATGGGGAATTAAAGTAAAAAAAAGGCCAAAATTAAGATTAAAAAATGTGTTACCAAAAAACGTTCAAATATAAAATGAAACACAAATATAGTGCATTAAAAATGTACTTACAACACTGTACTTACAAAATTCTGGAATTAACACCACCGTATTTAAATTTGTTGCATTGCCAAACCAATAGATAACATTTTTATACATTTAACATAATTAAGTATAAGTTATTATATTTAAATAAATTATTATATAAATATAATCAATTTAAACTAATGTTTTAATAGTTTGTAGAAAACATTGCCAACTATTTTTTAAGTGTATAAGAGGTTTATTAGGTCTTCTTCATTTCGAAATCAACAAGTTAACACGTATTTTTGATAATTAAAACAATGGAATATTCATTGAAGAAAGCGGTTCATACTAGTTCATTCTTGATATGTTCAAAATTGCCTCCGTTTTGGTTCCGGAAAAAGATGGGCTTGCTTTAATACTAAAGTTGTTCCAGCTCTAATCATTAAATGTTATGTCTCAAATTTTGAGGATTGTCTTTTATTTCTTGCAAAATTCAATATTCTTTCTATTACTTACTCCCTAGATCTTGGTTTCGTTTTGTAGACTTCAGCCTTCATATGAAAAAGGCATTTAGAGCCAGATCGGAGGCCAATGAATTGGTCCGTTGTGAGCAATAACTTTGTTACTATGGCGATTTTGAAGTAAATGTACCACAACTAGAGATATGTGCAAAGAGCCGAGGAAAACCCTCATGCAATGGTGGAGACAAACTTTCAACAAAGGTTTCCTGTGAATGTTTGGTGTGGGCTGATCAATGACAAGTATATTAGACCTATTAACTTGGATGGTGCACTTCACCGAATGACACACCTGGAATTTTTGCAAGACAACAACAAAGTCATTGCTCTCAACAAACATTTTTTTATTAAATTTTTTAATCTTAATTTGGATTTATTTTTACTTTAATTCCCCATGACCATAGGTTCTTTTTTGCTTGTATGGTGGTCTTATGAAAAGGGTAAAATGGCGCACTTTAGAACGAACGGAGATTCAACCAGCAAACCCTCAGGTCATGAATCCAAAACGCAATAACTGCTCGGTCACAACAACGGTAATTGGTTATGAATGCTAAAATGTACCAGATACTTCTTAAATGTGAGATTTATAATCATGTAATCAAAACAAAAAGAAATTAAAATACAATTTTATGGCAAAAAGCTAAATTTTAAATATTTTTGGTTTTCACTGTTATTGTTACTTTGCTAAATTTTAGCCTATAAAATAAATTTATATGTTGTTCACCCCCAACCTTTTATTATTTTTTAATTCAAGATCAAATTTTACAACTTTTGGTATACTTGCAGCCAAATTTGATTACTTATCGCTTTTGAAATTGAAAAAACTTTTCAATACGTGGTTTTTGACAATTATTTGGTTTTCAAAGTGGCAAAAGTATGCTTAATTAGTGCAAAAATAAATGAAAATTGCATACTTGTTTGAAATTTATCTCTCTATAACCCTATTAAAAAATTACGTTTATATGTTATTTTTGGCAAACGTAAAAATTAAGAATCTGGCGTTAAGACAAGAAAACTTTTAAAAAGTAGTTTTTTCATGATATCTCCTCACCTGATGATTTAAAGACCATCTTATATTATAATTTTTTGATCGTAACGACCTTGGTAACAAGTTCCTGAAGTATGGCAGGGTTGCCGTGAAATACTCTGTATAATAAATACTCTGTGGGTACAAGTTCCATAACTCAATTTGTTTAATTATGCTAAAGTCTTCTTACTTGTGGTATTTAGGATGTTGTAAAACAAATCTTTATTGTACAATTTGACATTAAACGAATTGTTATTGTTAGGTTCATTTTTATTTTACTATTTTTAATTTATAATATCTCAAGAGTTTACTATCACAAGAAATGAGGTCAAACAGTTAAATTTATTTCTGCACTTGAACCTCATGAATTATCTTGAAATTGAATACATTCATATCATAGCATAAGGCATAACATAAAGTGCATTGCCTATGTACTTATGTATAATATAATTAACAATTTGACTTCAGCGCTTCAGGCTGTTTTGGTAGGAAGTAAGACCTCCTTACCAGCCTCTGAACTTAAGCCGTCGATCTTCGGCCTCACAGGTTTGGTGTTGTCTGCTTTGCGCTCACTGCGCTCCACTCGGAGTGAGGAATTCGACTGATCAGGTGTGGCGCAATTGCTTGGATCAGTTTGGCACTTCATCCTTAATAGCATCTCTCAAAAGCTTTGCAAGTGGCAAGCTTGCATGGCATGGACCTTTTGCTTTGCTCATGGCAAACCAACTCAAAGCAATTGGGCACTTTGGCCTTTGCTCACGGTGACCCTTCGACCGTACGGCTTTGGAGCATCCGATTTGATCAGAGTGACGGTTTGGCTTATGACCTTGCTGGGTCTTTGGTGGTTTCCTAATAACAAGCTCGCAGGACTAGGCCGTTGCCTTCTTTCGGTGTACCTATGCTATAAACTCATATATGAGCTACAAAATGATTTTGACAGCAATGCAAGCTTTAAATACCTTAAAAGTATCGTAAAATCTTTCAACGAACTTGGCAACTGCTTGACAAAATAAGCTCTCTTCTGAGAGGCTAATGCTCAGAAGATACCGTTCTGTGTCACCCAGTACCTCTATAATTATGGGATTAATTTTGAAATGGAAAAGGAGATGTCTCCAAAATGTGGAGGAGTGGTAAATGTCAACAATTTCAGATTCTTGAACGCTGGTCTGTATGACTTTCTCCATTGCACTTTTGCTAGAATTTTCACGCCAGTTTTTTAAAGGATGAACATTCTAGAAAGATGGTTGTTTGCACAACCTCCCCACAATTGACCACTCTGTAGGATAGCTGTGGAGCCTGTGGTAAATTTGTCCATAATACACCGTCATCGGTGGTCTTCCTGAATCGGGCAGTATTTGGATAGTTCCTTCAATACTTATCCAAAAATTCTGAAATCTATTTTGAGCAGACATTATCCACACGAAAATCCCATGTCAAACCAGGACCAAATATACAAGGGCCTGGTCACTTCTTTGATGTACGGGATGCCGACTCGTCCCGGAGTGGAAGGGGGTTGTGACGTAACCACGATGATAGACGCTTGCTCAGTTCCGTATAGCTAGCATTGAGTTTTAGTGCACGCGCTCACTTATCAATTTATAGTGAGTCACTTGAAAATGCCACATTAAAAAATGTGGTATTTTCATAATCAGCGATAAATTTCGATCAACTCTGCATTTATTTGAGTATATCTTCTCTCACCATTTAATTTGTAAAAATGTGTTTATCTGGAATTGAAAAGAAATAAAACATTATTAGCTATTCCACAAATCATTATTAAATACTTGACCTGGATAAAACGTTATTTTACCCCATGGCTATTTATCCGTGAGAACCCGGATGTTCACACGCATACACGAGTAAATTCCAGGATGTTTAAAAATAAATATTGGTTGGATGTTGGTTTCATTTTTATTATTTAAACCTCACTTTTTCACCAAGTGCTGGTAGAGAAGTTTGTGTTACGCTCTGTTGTAGCAGGTTGTTTTCTTTGTTTGCGTTTTTATTAGTAGTTAATTATCGTGGACTTGGCATTAAGTTATATTGAGAACTGTAGCTGCACGGGTAGTTAGTGATGAATTGTGCTGTGGCGACTTATAAAAATTATTATAGGAAAACCAAAGAACTACAGTAGGTTTGAGTGTAGTGTACCATACATTTCCAGTTGACCTGGAACTTGCTAAATCATGTGCTGTGAAGTGTAAACGTGAAGACGGGTTGAATTTCAACAATGCTCGTGTGTGTAGTGATCATTTTAGTAGTGAAGATTACGAAGATGATATGAAAAATAGATATGTACATATGTAAATGCATACAAATATATGTACTTAAGTAAATAAAACTTTTAATGCGGCCTCTAAGACAGTCTCAAGCCTGTTTTATAAGCAGATACGAGTATAAATGGAATAGTTTTTTGGAATAGTGGAATAAGTTTTATTGTTATTTTAAGTATTATATTAGCTAATACAGTATATTTAAATATTAAAACGTATAACCATTACAATAAAATAGAAACTTGGTAAAATGTGAACCCAACAACTGTTATTTACTCGTTTTATGAGTGTAAACATTCAACAATAGCCTAAGAGTGACAATAGTTGTCTTCAAAACGCAATTTTAATAAATTATCATGAGGTAAATAATTTGAAAAACATATGGTTCGATTCCGCGTTTAATACACTTTAATATTATGTGACTATCATAGGTATTGTTGACTTCTAGTGTATGTTAGACGTGTTAGAATGAGAGCGCGACACGCGAAGCCATGCTGTAGTATAGGGAGTAGCAGAGGAGCTATCATCGCCGTGACGTCACTCGTTCCGCGGCGCGTGAACCACCTTTTTGAGCCAGTGACTAGGTCCTTGTATATTTGGTCCTGTGTCAAACCAACCCAAGGGGGTCAACCCTCGATCAAGGTGTCTACTAATACAGCACTTCCTTAATCTCAGTTTTATAGCTTTTGTACACGGTAATAAAATGTCGAAAGTTTCATGCCGAATCCAGTACTATTTGCGTACTTTGTGCTATGGATGCCGCTTACAAAACGCTATAAAAATAGTAAAGGTAGTACCAAAATAGTTAAAGTTAAATTTTCTTCAACATAGTTTCCATACGGTTTTGTTTTCCACGGGTTACCAATAGTAAGGCGTCAGTGTCTGTGTTATTCACTATTTATTTACAATATAATAATTATAATTACACTTATGTTCAACATAGTTAGGCCCTAAGTATTCACTCAATGCCTACACACGTCTATTGCACTATGTAGTATTTACAGTTAACTCCTTATTTCACTATTTACTCGTAACAGTTTAAAATAAAATAGTAACAGAAGAAGCAAAGAGGTGTTGCAAATTTTCGTTTATAAAAACGTTAACGTGCAAAGTATAGTAGAGGGGGAAAACAATTATATAAATGAATATAATCATATCAACAAAAAACTTAACTTAGCTCACGGAAGACTGTTAAACTATATCCCTTAATACACAAAAAATCACCTCTATCAATAAAAAACATACTTCTTTTGTACAAATCTACTCTTCGACCCCTTCTACTTTATGGCTCCCAAATATGGGGAACAGCTTCAACATCTGCTGTAACTAAATTACAAATATTTCAAAACAAAGTACAGTATAAAGACAAATTCTTTACTGCCCTCAGCCCTTGGTATTTTAGAAACGACCAAGTCCACAAAGAGTTAGGAGTATTGACAATAAAAGAATTCATCCACAAGATCGCTACAAAATTTTTCAAAACTACCCTTGACTTCAAGTATTCAACATTTTAACATCGGACAACCTTCAGTACTGGAAAACCTATGATTAAAGCCCAAATTGCCTCAAGACATCATAGTTTAATTTTCTGTCACTCGAAATTGTTCAAAATTGTGTTTTTTATTCAAAATTGCTTATTTACTGTAATGCACCATTTACTTAAGCATCTACATGACTCCAAACATTGTAAATTATGAATTTATGTTATGTTATTAAAAGCTTGAACATTTACGAGTATCTATAAACCATATCAAGATTTTCCTGGGTAATGTTATTATTTATGGGTAATGATTTGTTATGTTATTATTTATTTATGTTATTACTTTGTTCCAGAGTTATGTTATGTGTTTTATTTTATTTCCAGAGGGGCTCAAAGCTGTCCTCACACTGACTGTATATTTTGTTAAGTTATAAGTAGCCTGCATAACAGTTGTAGTTTTGCTGAACGGTTAAAATAAACGTGTAAAAAAATGAATATAAACAAAAATTGTTTTATTATTTACAAGAAATTCGAAAACCAGTTGATGAAAAGCCACATATATACTGTGCCTTTTTAGAACAATACTATATTACATAAATTATCTAGAATTTAAATAGCTCTTGGTTTTAAAACCAATTGGTGTGCCAATTCAGAATGTTGTTAGAGTAAATCGGTTAAGGATTGATTCCTTCAACTTACTATCTATTGACTAACTATTAAAATTTTAAAACATTGAACTGTGAACACGTTATAAAATTGTTATAAAATATCGAATTGTTTCCAGACTTTTTTCCACACTGCATAAAATCGTAGGGTAAATAAGGCAAATCTTAAAAAATATATTGTAAAAACTCCTAATAATGTACCGATATAAAAGAGTTTCATATAATTTTAAACAGATAAATGAAAACTTTTGTTGTATTGGAAATTAGCTAAGATCATACATAGATGAGCATAACAGTAATGCTTATTCTATGCTAAGATTCACCGTAGCGTTTGTGGCTACGTGCCGGCTATGTTTGTGAACTTGGTTTTAGGCTAATTCTGGTTCGTGCTGCAATAAACAAAGCCGGGCTGAGTTGAAGGTGTCGCCACGGCAGCAGCACTGTCGCCGACGCTTGTCTGTCAGTGTACTGGCGCGCGCTTCTGGGTACTGATACCGCGTACAGTGTTCGTGCGGCCGGCAATCCACCCACCTTATCAGTGCAAACCTTATCACTCGTAGTTGTTGTTAATTGAAATTGTGGAAAAGTACTAATAAAACGTTGTGTTTGACTTTTATTATGACTATGGAGTATTCACGCTGATGGTGGATTTTTCTAACTATAGGTAGGAACCACTATTTATTATTTGACAAGATTTTTCAAATATGACTTATTGTTCAGAGGAATGCCGAATGTAAAGTAGGCCTGCCGCTAATCGATGCTTGCATTGTTATTGTTGTTATGTCTACGCCGCGTTTGTAGGTTGCCTAGCAACTCTAAATTGATCTTATCACTAAGTCAATAATGACTATTCAAAAGGGAAATAAATTATGTCCGACTTACCATACTTAATAAATTATTAGCCTACCTTGCCAAGCATGCAATTTAAAGTGAACGATCAACTACCCTATATGGATACTCACTTTTAGTACCGCGTACATCAGTTGAAATAGTTAAAGATAACGCCACTGGAAAAGTTGTGAATCGAATTATGAACAAACAACAAGTACACATGCAATAACTATGTTAAACTTGTTCGATTTTGAAGCGTGTAATACATAAATACAGAGTGTCTCAAAAAATCTATACACTATGTAAGTATTTTTTTGAAATACAGTATAACATTTGCTTGAGTGATACACATGGGTTTTTGTTGCTAAAATTTATAAAGGATCAAAATAATGACCATTAATGTTCATACATGTTTTAATACATCGGTCAGGTACAGATTGGGAAACTGATTTTACAGTACCCTAAGTGATGTCATTAAAAGAACTAATAATCGTTAAAAGACAACGAAACGTCCATCGTATTTTTCAGATTTAATTAAATAAATAGTCACATACAGTTATAACGTTGAAAAAAGGTTATAAATTATCAGTTGGTGTAAAAATATATGTGGGATTTATTTGCAATTAGCTACATTCAATTAAAGTGTGTAGGCTGTACATTTTTGAGACACTGTATATTGATTCTCAACGCGTGTTTTTTTCGAACTTTACTAAATTATGCCATTTGGCTAAGACTTTATTGCACTTGCAATACATTAATTGCAGGGCATTCAAAAAGATAGTGTGATTTGTAATGTTGTGTTGCAATGTTGTTGTTTTTTTTATAAACACAAAACTACTCGTAACTTCAATTATTAAACTTGCTTGTAGACAAACATTAAGAAATAAGTAGCTATCGCCCAATCTACAACCATGTCGTAGTTTTGGTCTGTTAGTGAACTGTAAAACACAGTTGAAAAAGCCTCATCAATAATGATTATGAATAATGAGTTATCAATGATGATTTTTAAACCAATAGCTTTATCTCTAAAGTTTTGCTATTAATCAGCGACTCATTTATGCAAGATAAGATGTGTGTTTAAAGGAACTTTATTACAGTTCTATGATTGTTACAGCTTATTATAGAGGAATTTGGAACAGGCATGTGAGTTCAGAGATCCTTTTAACTTTTGGCTAAATCAATTGTTAAAAAACGTTTCAAAATTCGGGAATGAAACAAAAGAACGCATGATTGAGACGGGTAGATAATTTGTGGAACGTTTATGATTTAGCTTCTGCATTTTGATTGATTACAGAAATATGTTAATAGGTGATTTCAAACGTTAGTAAATAATAAATAAATATATTGGCATAATGTTAGGCTACACGCACAAGGCAATTGACTGGCTCAGACATAGTATTACTTCAATGTATCACTCGAACACATGTTAATCTTTTTTAAGTACAGTATACAAAATCATTAATCACACTAAACATATTACATTTTTGTTCCTTACTTTAGCGCCATGGTATGCCAGTCGTGTATTTAGAGGTTCTTTCAGCCATGAATTCGTGAAGGCAAACGTTCATAAACTGCATGAGGCAGTTCTGTGCCTCCCAGTGGCAGTTCTCTCTACCTCGGTACGATGTAAATATTTCCTTCGCAGAAAAGCACACACAAAATAGAAGCGTGTAGTGTTAAGTCAACAGCTGTGGTCCAACTCTTTCCACTGCAGTTTTGCAGATGAACTGGTGTCTTGAAGAATAAAACACATATACAAATTGAATATTGACATGCAAGTTAGTTAAACATTAAATAGTAACGAATTAAAATTATGGTAGGCTTAGAACCTTTCGAAATGAAACTTCAAACAAAAAACAGCTTATTAGAATAATATTCAGAAATTGGCGGAGTTTAAAGAGCCAAACTGTCTTGTATTGTAGAGACGACAGAGAGTTGACAGTACGCTACTATTGAAAGCTTAGCGAGCCCTGAATTTACGCTTTTAATCAAGTAATTAAAGCCCCCGGAGTAACGAGCCCTGTCCCCTGCAGACAAGGGAGGGTGTCGGCTGCTCTATCCAATCTCCTGAGTGCTATGTCCTTCAACACGCTCTCGCTCAACAGCTGTTGTATTCGCGTAAACAGTGAAAATGAACAATTGTTTATGCATATGTTTACATATTATGTCGTTTACACTTGTCTTATGTTTCATTCCTCTATTAAAACTAAATGAAAACACTTTTGCGACAACCCTGTGTGTGTGTGCTGAAGTCATCTGTGCTGCTTGTTGCTAATACTATATAGTACCTAAGTTAATTTCTACAGTTCGATCAATGTGTTCGTGCAGTTGGGACTAACCTTGTACGACGAGAGTTTTTGGTTGAAGAGTAGACAAAATTCCACAAGGGATCTAAATCCTAGTCAACATTTGTAGGTTTGGGTAAAAATTAAAGTCATTAGCCGATGACAACTGAAATTCAAAACTCTTGAGTTATCCTAATTGACTTTTCATTCCACCTATAAAAATCAATTGTTCTATGGATTCTGAGTTTACATTGTTCTTACGGGGCTATAAACAAAAAAGTTGGACCAACAAAATGGGACTACATATAAACAAAAAATGCGGCCCACTCCTACCACCTTTTAATGCTAATTTTGGATTTAAATAATTTTATGAAAACAATAGCTATACAATGACGATTTATATTAAATAAATAAATAAAAAGTCAATAAAATAATAAATATTTGGCCTTAATATTTGTAGCCAATCGGAAATTATGACATTCAGTGAGCTATGAAATGTTTCCTTTTAGAACCAAAGCTGATTATTCTTGGCCTGTCTTGGCATGGCGTAAAAACCCAAAACTGTATTTAACATGTATTTCGAAACAAGAAGGCTACTATTCACATATGTTTTTAAAATGAGATCTAACCAAAACCATGACATATTTAGGACCTATTTTTAATATGAAGATTTATTTTCACAGTCGTATAGCAGCCGTCGGTTGAAATAGGTTGCTTAATACTTGATGTAGCGTTTAGTTTGAAAAAAAAACCGTAAAGTCTCTATGAATTGATTAAAAAGAAATAGTTAAGGACGAGCTTTTCGCCTGCTACAGTATTTACGACTAAATGAGAACGTCTCTCTGAAGTGTAGTTATGCTTGCAGCTACAATGAGCGCCAAAGTAGCGGCTAAACGCGTCGTGTAAACACGGTTTGAAGCGGCTGTAAACATGACAGTCTCTCTCTTTGACACTTCACCAAACACTTGCCTCACACATCACACCTTCTCGGCCTGTCATGAGCTTTCACCCTAAGGAACATTCATAGCACTGGCGTGTGCTGATAGTGACTCAAGTAATGTATAGCGAGTTTGTTGGAGTTTTCGTCAGCCCAGAAAGTGTTTGTAAACACTTTCAAAAAATGCCAAATAGATTAGCTAACATAATTTGCTGAATCCGTGCATTAAGTTATAAGAAACGTGAAAAGGTTGTAATTTCGTGGATACTTGTCTAACCAGTTGTGTTTGTAGAATTAAATTAATGGATATGCACTCCAGGACACAATTAAAGCCCCGCTTAGTTTGTTTCTCATAACTTTAATCACCCGCCTTTCATTTCAAAAATTTGTTATAGCCTATTCGGGCTAAATGCAAGTAAATATTTAATTTAACTCAACAACAACAAAGAAATATGAATTATGGTTGTACTATGAGAAAATGAACGGTACTAACTTGTGTTTATCTTGCACTGTATCTTGTACTAAACTTGCACTGTATCTCGTCTCAGATCACTGTGTACTCACCCGTTCTGGATATACTGTTGAAAAACGGAAGAGGGAGAGCGAAAATAATAAATAAAGGTTTATAGATTTTAGTAATTCTGATGTAACAAGTGCCTGATGATGACAACGTTGCTATTGAAAGCGCTTGTGAATTAAAAATCTCTATAAATCGGCCTTTTTAACCGACTTCAAAAAAGGAGGAGGTTACTCAAGTCAAAGTGAGACTTTTTTTTAATCTATGTCTGTCCACGGATTTTTCGGAATGACAGCACCATTTTAATGCGGTTTTGTTTTGTTTGGTAGGAGCTATACCCATAGTGGTCCCATTTAAATATCTTTTAGATCAGACTTATATTTCTATATAAAAAAAGTAATCAAAAATATCAAAATCCCGTGTACTTGTTGCGTATTTTGCGTGTAAAACACTATTACAGAACCGGAAATGGTTTCTATAGCACTATTTCAAGTAAAATTAAATTTGCAACAAGGTAGTAGCCTTAAATTCTTCTAAAACCTGGGTTTTGTTGAGATAAACAGATATTTTTGTCTAAAAATACTCGAAAGAATGTCTTTGTTCGTATTTACAGAGTTAAAGACGCCAAACTATACACTTGATAAAAAATTTGAAGCAACCAAGTGAGGGTCAAATTTAATTGTCTTTAAGATATATATATATGTTTGTTATGATTATATTCATATTTACCGAGCTATGACCTCCTTCTCGCTCAAAAACACGTAATTTTTATTGTTTTTTATGCCTAATCACGAATAACTTTTGAACGCGGCCATCATTTTACACCCAGTTTGCGTTGATTATTAGATCTTATTTCCATAGTGATCTCATTTAAATATAGTTTTGATCGGACTAATATTTCTATATAAAAAAGGTAAAAAGCCTCAAAAAAATCTAAAACCCGTGTACCTGATGCGTATTTTGCGTGGTAAAAACACTATTTTGAACTCAAATAGGGCTTCAATAGCACTATTTCGATGTAAAATTAAATTCTCAACAAGAAAGTAGCCTTAAGATTTTCAAATATTTGAGTGTTGCTGAAATAAACCGCTATTTTCGCCTAAAATACTCTAAAATATTTCTTTGTTTGTATTTATAGAGTTATAAATGCCGAACTAAACATCTGATCAAAGTTTTGAAGGACCAAGTGAGGGTAAAATTTAATTGTCTTTAAGAAAATATATATTTTAATGTGATTATACTCATATTTACCGAGCTATGGCCTCCTTCTCGCTAAAAACTCGTAATTTTTAGCACTTCATATAAGTTTGATAGCCATAGACACTTAATTTTTAATATAATAAACCCGGTAATGACAAGATTCTCTGCATAGCTAAGCTTTCAACAAAAAAACGTATTTTACAAGCTTTGAAACCCTTTATAGATTCTGTAAACAAGAATAAAATGTCCAAAATTTCATGCTGAAACGTGTACTCCTTGCGTGCTTAGTAGTATAGGTATCACTTCGGCAAGGCTATAAAAATGGTAAATGTACAAGACTAATTAAAATCAAATTTTATACAAAATGGTTTCCATAAAGTGTTTTAAGTACTGTAAAAACTTATAAAAATCGTCTGATACATTTTACGCAAATACGGTTTTGTTACCGTATTTTAAGCTGATGATGTTTTCATTTTGATGTGATTGAAGTATATGATAATGGTACCGTTCTGTCCAGAACATAACTTACTCAAAATTGTACCCTGATACGTTTAAAAATACGTATATTTCTGGAGAAAATTCGAAACAATCAGTCATTTTGAGGGTAAGCGTGAACTACTCGTACATTTAAACAGCATTTGCGTTAATTTCAACATGATTAAATATGTACATAACTGTACAAAAAGATTCAACTTATAAAATGTTCAGAAATCAGCTCGCTCTACATACAGTAGTTTAAAAGTTTTAAGTTAAAGCAAAGCCAGTTAGAAAACACAAAAGTGACAATTAGCAAAAAACCGGTACTAATTTGCGAGGCTACAGGACGGCGCGTTAGTAAGAGAAATGTAAACCACTCCTAATACAGCAAACTTGCAAAAAAAATAGCAACCTATCCATAAGTCATAAGTATACGGGCCGAAACCTAACTGTACATGATCTTGTGAACTGGGAATAAGCAAACAAAAGGCAACAACGACGAAGCGTCAACGCGAGTTGGGCGAACCACCTAGTCTTTTTTAGCTTGACCAAGCACCGAAACTATGTACATCTTTAGAAGAGAACAACTACCTTTGCGAGATTATTATTAGCAAATAACTGAAGGCTTGTCAAATCGTCACTCTGATGACCCATACCCGTTTGACCAAAACGCTATCGCGAGCGAAGCCAGCTTGCCATGGGAAAAGCAAACGGTCTATGTTCTGCATTGTTACCATATGCAAAGACCTCGAGGTCAAAGGACGAAACGTTACCCTGATACAGGCGATTCTCCTCACTCCCGTGAGGCAGATTTGTGACACGAGTGCAGCGGTCTGACTCTGATTGTCTACCTTGAAGAGCTGTACTCACAGCTATACTCAGTACACATTTACTTCAGTTTGTACTGAAGAAAAATCACGTCAAACAAGCGATAGATACCGAGGATGAAGGACTCAAACCTAGGGTCCGATTAGAGGACTGCCTCTCTCCCAAACTAACTAAAAGCTTTCTGAAGGTCTTACGGCTCAATTACTTAGTTTAAGATAATATGATTTCATTACACTAAAAGTACAACTACAAACTCATTCATCAGCTTCAAAAGACGAAACAGGTTTTAACGTTACTGTATTTAGGTACAACAATCTGGAATATTATAAATTTGTCTGATTAGAGACTTTAGCAAACAAAATAAATAAACTGACTTCAAATACATTTTGAAAAAATAATAATAAAAATTGTGAAATAAAACTTTTTAACAAAAAAATTGAACCGACTTCAAAAACAAACCTACAGTAAAGTGCTCTAAAAAGTGTGAAATAATTTGGTAATTCAATTCTGTATTACTTAACATGCTACATTAATAAAAAATGAGTTTCTGATGTTTTATGTGAACATACAATAATGTATCCATTACACTACAGTAGTACATTACAGCAGTTCTAATTTCATGGTAACCAATATAGTAAATATTAATTTGCTAATACATATTAGAATACCACCATAGGCGAACGCTATTTGCAATAAAATTTAGTGTTGTTACAATCTTGCAAAAATATTGGAGTCGGTGCTGCTTCTTCTTTGATAATATTGCTTCAGCAGCACCGACTCCAGTATTTTTTAAGTGAAAAAAGATTGTAACAACACCTAAATTTAGTTCACAATATTAAAATAGTGTTCGCCTATGGTGGTATTCTCTAATATGTATTAAAATTAATATTTACCATATTAATGGTTACCATGAAATTAGAACTGCTGTAATGTACTACTGTAGTGTAATGGATACATTATTGTATGTTCACATAAAAAAACATCAGAAACTATTTTTTATTAATGTAGCATGTTAAGTAATACAGAATTGAATTACCAAATTATTTCACACTTTTTAGAGCACTTTACTGTAGGTTTGTTTTTAAGTCGGTTCAATTTTTTTGTTAAAAGTTTAATGCAATAAGGTTGTAAAGGAATCGCCAACACTAACACATTGTATTCGCAGAGTTGTGACTGGCTGGTTTAACTTTTCCTTCGACTGATTACGGTACAATACATTATACTACACGTACTAGCTGTGTACCCGTGCTTCGCCACGGACAAAATAAGTTCAAGTATCTTGACTACAGTGATCGATCAGATAACAATATTCTTGTAATTTTTGTTACCTACACTGAGATTTACACGGTTTTTAGAATCACCCAGGAAACACCACGTGGAGGTATCCGTACTAGTTTCCTATGGGGAGTTTTGTTCACGTGGATCCCCTCGCCTACTGCCTGCATTGGATATTATTATGCGGGGAGTTTTGTTTACGCAGATCCTCTCGCCTACTGCCTATATCTCATTCTACGGGGAGTTTTGTTAGGGCAGACCCCCTCGCCTGCTGCCTGGATATCATTCTACGGGAGTTTTGTTAGGGCAGACCCCCTCGCCTGCTGCCTGGATATCATTCTATGGAGAGTTTTGTTAGGGCAGACCCCCTCGCCTGCTGCCTGGATATCATTCTACGGAGAGTTAGGCAGACCCCTGCCTACTACCCAGCTATATCATTCTATGGGAGTTTTGTAGGGCAACCCCTCGCCTACTGCCTAGATATCATTTTACAGGGTTTTGTAAGGACAGACCCCCTCGCCTGCTGCCTGGATATCATTCTACGGAGAGTTTTGTTAGGGCAGACCCCCTCGCCTACTACCTACATATATTTCTACGGAGAGTTTTGTTAGGGCAGACCCCCTCGCCTACTACCTAGATATCATTCTACGGGGAGTTTTGTAAGGGCAGACCCCCTCGCCTGCTATTGGTGGTATAAACGTTGGTAAGTATTTAAGTAAGTTATTTGGTAAGTGAATAAAGTATTTTGCAAATCCCAAAGAGTAGATTAACAGGACATCGATATCTGAAATTCTGCCTACACAGAGTAAG
Organism: Matsumurasca onukii; assembly: GCA_018831715.1. Lineage (NCBI taxonomy): Eukaryota > Metazoa > Arthropoda > Insecta > Hemiptera > Cicadellidae > Matsumurasca > Matsumurasca onukii. The sequence continues at coordinate 48,342,105 of CM032060.1, forward strand.
CAACTGGTTAGAAGAGGGGGTCGATATGGGGTGGTGGGGCGCGGGGGAAACTGGGCCAAGTGACCAGTTTTTTTACATTTCGCTCAATAACTCGTAAACTAAGAGGGATACAAAAAAATGTTTGAAATAAAACTTGTAGATAATTGCATGTCACACTCATCAGATTGAAGATCGGATCACTCGTTTAGGTGCTAGCGGTCAAATAGTAAGGACGTATACGTCCCAATTTCACATCCTCGAAAACCACCCTTAAAATAGAAATTTTACAAAACCGTTTCTTAGTGGGTGGTTTTGGGCTACCACAAACAGGTGTGCAAAGTTTCAACTCTGCTTATGAGTCAGTCAGGACACTTTCTTTTATATAAACATAATACATTAAATACCCATGGTATGTTGTATAGTTACACGTATAGTGGATGTTCATGACATTGAATACATGATGTGTTCTCCAACTCTTGAAGTAGGCTATACCGACAAGTAAGTTAGTTCTTGAAGCCGAGTACGACAAGTATTGGATGTGCGAGTATATTTAGAGCCCGGCGTCAAATACAAGAAGCTATCGTGTAAACAGCCGCGTCAGCCTTGTTTACCCGATATCTTTAGCCGCAATTGCATCACTCATTGTTACATTATAGCTTCGGCTAGGCTCGTTGTTACATGAGGCAGAGGTACATCAACTCAGGCTCAACATCAACTTCACCACGCGCTCCAATTGACCTTCAAGGTGTTTGTCAGTAATAGCTTACCTTGTTAATCGGCCCTAGTTAATTCAGGATTACAAACTAAGCATTGAATCCTCCTCGCTACGTACGACATCATGAGGCAATGATTTAACTATTCAGAATCGCAAGGCTCAATGTGCCAACTAAAACTAAATCTAAAAATTATACTTCTTAAATATTAGGAAGGCAATTATAGTTACTAGAGAGAAAACGAAACAACACACATCAAATACATATATGTAGTAGTTATAGTTAAGAATTTGATAACACGCCAATGATGAATATGAGAACACGTCGTTCTCGGCACCTTACTCAATTTAAGTTCTAGAGCTGAAACATAGCTATTTTTTAAGTTCTGAGCATGTCATTCTGAGCATGTCATAGCCAGGTCCTAAAGAGACGCTTTTGTTACGAGCTAAAGTTGAGCGAGGACCAACGAGCGAAGATTAAAAAGACTCTTTCGGGCCGATTGATGAACGATAATTTTGCCGATGCAAATAATAAGGCAAATAAATGACAATAAATGTTTTCAATATCATAAAGAAATTGAAAGTAAACAGTGTTTCGATAGTCTGATTCATATTGTTTTGAAGAAACAGATGTTACTCTGATTTACGTCAGTGTTAAAATTCAAAAGAAAATCGTTAAAACAGCTGATGTCCGTGTCACATAAGTTTTAAAAAGACCTTTCCTACACATCACTGATAATGTGCCTAATATTTTACAAAGTTCTGAATTTATTTAAAAAATCAACTTTAAAAATAATTAGTTTAGTTTTCGAACAGAACTTATGGAATTTTAGTGGTACCGTGGTAACCTAGAGGCAAGGGGTCCGATTGGCGAGCAAGGAAGTAGCGTGAGTGTCGCCTATACATCCATCCACCTAAACGGTCATATACATTAAGGCCATCCCTTCCCGCTTATCTCATTCTATTTGTACTTATCAGTCCTTACAACCTTTACATCCCCCATAAAAGTTGAACATCCCGCCAATCAATAACCAGGTGGGGCTTAAATAGGATAAAGCTTTGTATGTACGCTTGATTGAGATCTACGCTTTATAAGTTACTTGAATATTTGGAATGGGAACGGATTCGTCCCTAAGCGTGTTAGCTGGTCTAGGGGGCAATATACAGGGTCCGGCAATCAAACCTGACGGTTTTTAAAATAAGATAAATCAAAAAGTTGTTGCGATATTTTAAAAATGATTTTTTATTGTAAAGAGGAGAAATGGAAATTTAATATTCATAATAAAAAAGCACAAAAATAACTTATACGGCAAAAGTTATGTCACTTAAATAATGACCACTATTTTCACTGTACGAGTCTCTGGGAGAAGTTAGTCATGACTCTCTCCAATGTTTGGCACGGGATCTCACGAAGTTCTCGCCGAATTACGGTTTTTGAGTGGGGATAGGTAGTGGTGGGGACGTATGGTCAGTTGGGGATGGTCGCCATTCTGTTCAACTAGAGGGTGTGAAGAACTGCAGAGCGACGAGTGCTCCGTTCAAAAGCATGTCGAACAGCTTCAATATTCGCAGGTGTTCTAACCGTTCGAGGTGATCCTCCTCTTCTTGTTGTCCCAAAAGCAGTGTTCTGAAAGTTTCGAACCCAAAGAAGAATTGTGTTTAGAGACGGGATCGCACCACGAGGAAAATTAAACCGTATACGAACACTCTTTTGTGTTAGAATCACAGAACCATTATTTCTAAAAAAAAGTCTTGACTACATACGCACGGTGTTCGCGGTCCAACGCTCCATCTCGGAACTTTCGTTCAAGGTGGACAGAATGGCGATCATCCCCAACTGACCAGACGTCCCCACCACTACCTATCCCCTCTTAAAAACCGTCATTCGGCGAGAACTTCGTGAGATACCGTGCCAAACATTGGAAAAAGTCATGACTAACTTCTCCAAGAGACTCGTACAGTGAAAATAGTGGTCACTATTTAAGTGGCATAACTTTTGCTATACAAGTTATTTTTCTGATTTTTATTATGGATATTAAATTTCCATTTCTCCTCTTTACAATAAAAAATAATTTTAAAAATATCTCAACAACTTTTGATTTATCCCATTTTAAAAACCGTCAGGTTTGACTGCCGGACCCTGTATTATTTAAATAGCCACATCTATTGATTGTGCTGTGTGTTATGCCGATTTTATGAGTATAAGCCAAACGATTTCTAACATAATAAATTAATAAAATAATTAGCTTTCTGTGAGACAAATCATTTTTAAACATTTACTTCACTCGTTTATAGTAAGACATGTTGATATTAGTAGTCTCATACATATTAACTATGTATTTTTACATATGAACTTATAATATTAATTTTAATACTCGCACAGTGAAACAGGCAGATTATATAAGGCGAGAATTCGACAGTTCTGCAACATATGCTGTCACTGCGGATGTTGTTACATCAAAGAACGATGATGTACAGTGGAGATAGCAGGTGTCACTCGTGGTAGCTGTCCCACATTGACTGGGTGCCACTTCTGATGTGGTTCTCGATTTCACAGTAAAAATGCAGGGCCTTGAAAGTGAATTATAAATTGAAAACCCAAGATACGAGTTTTAGCGTTGAATAAGTGATTATTAATTTTAGAACTAGCTTACAGTATTAATTTAAGCTGAGACGGTGAAATTATTAATGCTGCAAAAAACGTGGGTGCAAAAACTTGGATGTACTAAAATATTGGGGTTGATCACCAGCTCGATATTATATATATTTTACCCAAAATTACTACTCCTCGTTCATTTTTTAAAAGAAGTTGACTGAAGTTAAAGGTTTCGTGTTATTTTATTTGTGCAATCTGCAATAAGTTTCCAAGAATTGTTATAAATACTAGAAATAAAGGAACTAAATTCATACGTACACAAACTGTAGCAGAGTGATACAACCTATCGGCAAAGCGCGTATTGTTAATATGGTATGCTTGTAAAAGCTCTATTTTATGCAAATCGACATGGTCAATCTGGGGTTGTAAGAGAGATAAGGGCAGGTCAGTGGAGGGGAGAGTACATCACGCAGTCAGGTCAGTGGGATCTATGGCGGACACTCACGCCACTCTTACACGGTGCCATGAGTCAGTAAGTTACACGAGAGTCCAACTGAATATCTGTTGGGTGGTTGGTCTTTTTGCCTAAATTACTCGTAGCGTCAGTGGATATCTTGTGCCATCGAAATTAACAGGTAATTCGTAAAGTTACGTGCTCAAAGTCAAAGTCTTTATTGAGCCAGATTAACAATTTACGTACATGCATGGACAAAGTCATACATAATAATTTTCTTAACAAAAACAATAATTTCCTTCTTTGAGTTAAGTAAAAATTTTAAATGTTATAGTGCTCACTGTTCAATGCACTTTAAACTTGTAATCCTCGTATAATGAATATTTACCCTAAAATTCGGGGTCAAGTTCAGTTTGGTTATTTTTCTTTCTTATAGAATCTGATATGTTCAAACTGACCTTAAAACCTTCAGTTATGAATTAATTAAGGTTAAATCAGTAGTTCCTCAGGTTCAGTTTTCAGATATTTTTTCATCATAAAATATTTATAATCCAACAATCCATCCACATACTGCACTACTTGCGGATTATCCTACAGTAGTTTGTAGTTCAAAACATCTGATCCAGAATCGATGAACGGGTCTTTTGACTTTTACTCGTCCTTGTTGTTGAATGGATTTCTGTTATCATACTTATCTTATGTATGTTAAATGTTATGTTATCTTTAAAGATCAAGTACAATAATTTCAAATCATCTACTAAACCCTTTTTATTGAATCATATTAATTTGAAATTAAGTTTTTTTATCACGATGTTTCTAGATGTTAACAACTAAAATCTTAAATGGCACTCGCATCATCATCTTTGCAAAAGCTTAATTTCACCAAGTACGACTTAAGACAGCTAAGTAGTATGAGACCTATGTAAAACGTGTATTTCTCAAAACTAAAAAGCTTATGCTGTTGCTCGAGTACTTGTATCAAACTATTAATCCTGTGATACACCTGTCCTTGTTCTTTGAAAGTGGGTACAACGTTTCCTACTTTTACTTCTTTTGCTCCAAAACATGTCAACACATATCATCGTATTCTGACACATCCAGATACAGATTTTATTTCTGGTTAACATACAAAAAGTATAATATAAGTTTCCTAATGAGTAATGACCAACATTATGCCTTCATTATTTAATATTATTTATATTTAAACTTAACACTTTAATTCGACGGTTTGCTATAATGTATGAGCATAAGTTAGCAGCGTTAATGGTACTCATTCAACAAACACTGTCGTTAATCGGGCGAATCTGAATGATACGTTGTAGTCACACTCTTTGCCTGTAGGGAGCGCGGAGTACATCTCCCCACGGCGCATCGGCTTCGCGCACCACGCGAAGGTGCCGAGTGCGCAGCGATGAAGCCCCACTCCCCAACCTTTTTTAATTTTAAATGGCACCAAAAGGTTATATAAATTGATAAATAACTCACAGTTGCAAATAAACTACGAGTAATTTGGGCAATATTTAGGCTTCGTCATTGTCAAACCAATACATAATATAATACTATCAACAATAATAATACTTTATTAGTATATATTATATACATATATTGCTGGATCACTCTGGAATTTGTCCTGTAATATGAATTTGGCCATAGTTTTTATTTTACAAGCGAGGGAGTTGAGAATTGTCCACGGGAACTGGGGTGGGCTGATTGCTGTATAGAAAGCACGTCAAAACATAGAAGACATATGTGGGAACTCATGTTTTATTGTGGACTAATCTTATTCAACAATAACTCCAATACAAAAAACAATTCTCTATATTTAAGTGGTCAAAAAACCTAATATACTATATGTTTTACAGGGTTACCTATGATTCGTCGGAGTTTTGAGTTAGGCCTAACCGAAGGAATCCAGTGTTATCCTTAATGTCAGTTTAGTAATACAACAAATATATCACAAATAATGCATAACAAGATTACAGTTTTTGTAAAGGATTGCACGATAGATAACGATTTAGGGTGATAACAAAATGCATGCAAGAAGAGTTGTATCAACAAATAAATTATACCTGAGCAGTACTTTAGTGGCACGCGACAGTATAGAGATTGATAGTGCAATAATGCACGAGACATGAACAACATGGCAGAGTATATATATAGATTGATAATTCTTACTGGGCCCTACCTGGGAAATTATACCTAACCTCGTAATAAAAGCTACAATTTTGGACCTAGTGGTGAAATATAATACTTTTAGTAACAGGTACGTAAAATAATATTGACTAGAGCAACATAACGAGGAAAACGATTCGATTCCACGAACAATTTCGGCCTGGAAGTATTACTGCTTGAAGGAAAGTCAGTGAGTGCTACGTTCGCAATTTAGAAAATACTTAATACTTAGTTAATACAGTCCGTGCGTTTCTTCGTGGCGCTTGGTGAGGGGACAGAGTGGGGGAACAAATCGATGTTTTCAAAAAGTACAGTAATAGCCTTTCCTCACAGTACAAGCGCCATGGAAAGACTGAATAGTTGGTTACCCCCACCCTCGAAAACCCAGTTATAACTGGTTTTAGTCGTCAAGGTCAAGCGCCACGAAGAAACACACGGACTCTACTACTATATAAGTGGTAACCCATTGATAACCACATTGAAACCCCACCAATAACTGTTTTACGAGGTAATTTACCACTTATATAGTCTACTACAAGTTTCGTGGCTAAATATAATGAATTTCAAGTAATACTACTCTTCGTCTGTACAATAGTAACTAACAACACGCTAAAAATTATTGTAAAACGTTATATTATGTTTATAATAGGTATTTTTGTTAACTTATTTTTTATATTAATTGCCTGTTGTAGTACTCGTATTTTACTCAACTAAACTCAACTGTTTTACATATTGTTAAAGTTTACAATTTCAAAGATAAATATTACAGATAAATTTATGAAAAGACTTTTTTGAGTGGTTATTAGTTACAGCCTGGTTTTTGGGTTGGCACTTTTGTAATTCTTACCTAACTCTAAAAGAAATAATACATATTTTCATACAACAAAACAACACATGAAATAATAATAGTATGATTACCACAGTAAGAACAGGATAAATAGTATAATAGTAGGTAATAAAGTAATTATCGCGATCACGAGTCGGCTTTAAACTCATGAGAGTAACATCGAAGATAAAAAACTTTGTTTAACAAATCAATCAAAAAAGTTGTTCTTAACATTAAGAAATAAGAGCCTTTTCGGTACGTAAAGAATTGTCATAGAACCCTCTCCGGATGAGGTTATTCAAAAACATGTAAACCACTTCATATGCAAACACCCCAATAATTAAATATTATTTTTAGCCAATTGCAAAAAAGACTAATTATTTAAATTTGAGATATCTATGACAATTAATAATACAAAATCACATCCATAGTCAAAAATATAAGCAAAACCTCTGCGTCCGTAATCATATAGGCCTACATTGATATTTCAACATGCATTAATTCGACTTTGCACTTTAAAATTAAGTGTGATTACCGAATTTATTTATCTGGAGAGATCTAACGATGTCACGCTGCATTATTATTCAGTTGGTATCATGTAGGTACCAGTGTATATAATATCAAGAAGCCATCGAAATTCTGTTGAGATATTTGAGACACATTTCTTGTATCGATGATAGATCACACTAGAAAGGCAAGTCACACTCTGGAATGGTCTCTCAGTTTAGGATTTCCCAATAGGGATATTGGCGTTCTGTTCAATAAGGGCGGTAACATGAAACTTGAAACGAAACCTCCCTTTACCAACTTTAAAGTTAATAAAACCTGACCTCCTTTTCACCCCTTTTATACGATTTCAAAGACGTTTCCTTCTATGGTTAAGACTTACTTTATAATTTGATACATTTTTACCAATTATGGTTAAACTAAATAATATTATTTCTTGTCGTCAAAAGTTGAATATTGCTACTGATTTATTTGTGTACTTTGAAGTTATTTTCGTTGTTCAGTTATGTTTGTAATACTTTTGCTCATGACACATATCGAAACGTAACACCAAAGACGTCTAGGTGTGTAGAATATTCAACAGTAAATCCGCACAGTGAAATACGTTTCATACAACACGTTGTAAGGTTGTTAACTTTGTTTTAACATGACAGTAAGAGCTTAGTTCAAGACATTAACAAGATGAAGTACTTTTGTGGAACTAGAATAGCTTGAGGCAACATTAAAAGCCAGGGTAATTGAAACAAAGGAAAAGTTAAAACAGTTTGAACAGTCTCAGGAACTTCCAAACTTGACAGGTTTCCCTCACGTAACGAGGCCACAGTCTTTATAAATAGTTTTTGATATATTTAAAACTTTGTTGCATCTCAAAATAAAGTGAGTTTCAGTTTCACTGTAGGTTATTTTGCTTGTTAACATATTTAGAGAGGAATTTTATTGCTATCCAGATTTGAAACTGTGTTTTCTTTGTATTTTTATGATAGGTTCCTTGCGAATATAAGAACCAAAATTGCTGTCTTGGAGACCTTCTGTGTATTTATGTTCCTGAACACCTATCCACAGTGAATTTTGTATATATTACATTAATTATCTTCGTATCACTGAAACGGGATTAAAAAGAGTTGCATTTCTGAAATAAAACAAGTAACTCTACATTATTAGCGAATTTCATTTGTTTTTTGCTTTACAAAACCCTAGAGTAATAAGGCAAATCTTAACAAGAAACTGTAAAAGAATAATAATAGTGTATACAAGAATTTAGTAAAACTTAAAAAGATAAATGAACACTTTTTCTGTTTTATTGGAAATTCGCTATGATTCACCGTAGCGCTTGTGGTTACTGACGGGTATGTTTTTCATATCTAGAAGTATACTTTATATTATAACGTATTGTCTAACTGAGTGCGGTAAGAAGAAAGCACTTTTGTCCGTTCGAGTTAAATCCAAAAATATAGCAATTTCGTTTTCCGTAGAGATTGTTAAGATGATATTGTAAATTTGGAAGAGAATCCCCTTGTAGCAAAGTCAGTAAAAAAGCATTACGAGTAAGCGTCATACTCCCTAGCACCGAGATACGAGTAAGCTATAAACCTCATGACACTTATTGTCAGTAACAGTATAAGGTTGAGTAAACAGCTGATCTCTACCACAGTCAGCTGGTTTCAAACACACAACTCACGTGCTTTATCACAGCTCTATCAGATGTCGCCTTTACAGCAGTAATAAAACCAAACATTAAACACTTATCCTACCCTTAAAAATTCCACAGAACGATAGTCATCTCAATGATAACCAGCCATATACTTTTAATACCGGTTTTATGTGTAGGGTATGTTATGCAGTTTTCAAATTCAAACTTTTAATTTTAAGTATAGTTTGTAGAGATGAATTCAGTTTTAAGTTTACAAACTCAGCTTTCATTAACTATAAAAATTAAATTTGACTAATCGAAATTAAGTTAGAAGGTAATTAAGTAAAAAATCTAAGGATGAGATTGAAACTGGCTTATTGTACTCGTAGATTCAAAAGACAAAACTGTTTTATTCATAGAGTCACCTAAAAAATTTCTTTAACTTAAGTAATACAGTTTAATTAATGAGGTCAACGTATTTTTATAAAAAAGCGCTTATTCAAGACTAGTATATAGTATCTTATTGATATACGGGGTGAGCTTTAAATGCCCCCTCATTAACTTTTGAAAAATAAATATTTTTAAAAATTCTTATGGGATGTTTTTATATAGTTTTAAAGTTTGTTTTGACGTACTTTGCGTCACCCACTCCTCACCCACAAACCGGGAGGGCCCCTCCAATTTAAAAAAATACAAAACTCATTTGTGGCACCTCAAAGGAAAGAGAATTTTAATACAAATTTAACGGCGGAAAGAAACATTTTTCAAATTAACTCGTTTTTGTAATAGCTATTTAAAGATGACAAGAAATCAGAAATGCCACATTTCACACACAATTTTCTTATATTGACAAATGTTTCTTAAACATATTTTGAGAGAAACATGTCATACCACATTTTTATGTGAAATGTATATAATTTTACACCTGATTTCTTGTAATGTTTAAATAGGCATGACGAAAAAACGAGTAGAAATAAAAAGATTTTCTTTGCGTCGTTGAATTTGTTTTAAAATTATCTTTCTTTTGAGGTGCTACAAGACGGGGGATTTGTATTAAAAAGGTTTGGGGCCCTCCCCTCCCGGGGGTTGGTGACGCAAAGTATGTCAAGACAAACTTCAGAATCCAATAAAAACATTCCCCAAAGGGGTTTTAAAAATATTTCCTTTTTCAAAAGTTATGGTTGGGGGGACATTTCAAACTCACTCTGTATAATAAGATATCCGTGGCGGATTAGTATCGCGCGACTCTCTCTGGTGGCGCGGGTTCGATCCCCGCAGTCACCACTTACATTTGAATGTGACTATACGGTGACGCTAGGTAAAGGTCGAGGTTGAGTGGCAGAGAGGACTTTGTAGTCCTAACTTCGCCTCGTTAAACAAGACAAACTTTACCTTTACCTTTTAATATATAAATGTATACTTAATATTAAAACTTTATAAAGTATAATATGAGAAGCACAAAAGTAGGTTATCAGATGGTATTACAAAGATTATGGTAGGTAGGTAGCGCATAGATGCCGAATGGATCAGGCACGAGAGTCAACATACATATGGGCTCGTAGTTGTGGCAGCCTCAGCACAGATACGAGGGAATTCTTTAAGAGTCTTAAGTAGAGCCACTGACTCAAGCGATAGTTTGTTTGTTCTCAAAAATCGCACGACTTGATCCCATTTAAGTAATCGACATCGGACAAACTCTACAAGTGGAGCCAAGGGGGAGGGAAGCAAACGGCGAGAAATGGCAGCCTTCGCAGCGTTATCTGTGCTTGAGCTACCGCAACTATGTTGATTTTCCTGTCTCAGCTATGTTGCATCTATACGCTATCTACCTACTATCATATGATCTTTGATATTAAGGTCAAGGATCCCAGATGGACTTAAAATCAGATTATTTTTCCTTGTATCACGTGTGTGTAGTTGTTAACATTCCAAGTATTTACCTTAATTAGTATTTTTGTTTTCACAGACGGAAGGTTTGAAAGAGCCAAAATATAAGCCTTATAAGAAAACGACTTATTTTATGTTTTAATAGTTTTGTGATTAAAAAATATACATTTACTCGTATTATGAAATAGATAAAATAATATAATATTAAATAGATAAAGTTCACGTAGGGCTACTAATGTTATTAGAAAAAAGAGGCATGGAAGTACCCTTTTAACATTTTTTAATTTGTCACACGATCGGTTAGGCAATTTTGTCACACGATTTTGCAAATTAGGTTATGCAATTTTATGTACATCACCGAGATGGGCTCAGTCCCGAAACCGGTCGTGTGACAAATTAAAAATGTTAAAAGGGTACTATTCCGTTCACTTAATATTAAATATATATTTAACGGAAGCACACAACTGAATGACTTCTGACAAATGCTTTTTTCTAACTTTGTTCTGAAATGCAAACCCGTTGAATATGCTCTTACTCAGCTGACTATTAAAATTATTAGGAAATTATGTAAATATATGAAATCACCCGAAAGCGCAGTTTTGTAGATAAACAAGGAAAACTGTGACATTTGCTGAGATAAGTCCTGCAGTCGAGTCCCCAAGGTATTCAGCGTGCTGATTACTCCTGATAGCTGACAATCAGCAGTCCCGTGACGTCATTTGACCCTCAGCACACAACACTCAACCTCTTTGATATTAATCAATTTATTGTTAGAAATTTTAAAGTTTCAAAAAAGTGGTAAACATGTATAATTACACTGCACAGATTTATAGTGACTTCACCCAACCGATGTGTCACAGTCTGGGCTGCCAAGAGTGAAGTGCAGTGACATTGTAACGTGGTAATCGTCTGCTATGTTTATATTTGTGTGTTTACTAATCAAATTTAGACACAATTATTTAATCTAAACACACTTGAATAATTAATTCTTATAGTTATACATCACATTTTACAGGCTACAGGAAATTTTGGAATATTGCTAGTATTAAAGGCTTTTGTTTATGAAATATCCCTGAAACCAACGTGGGTTTAGTCGAGCATAAATGCCTTGGACATCATGGCATATTCGGTCGAATTTGGTAGTCTGTTGAAAATCTGGCCTCTTGCTTGAGGAGACAAACGTTCATAAACCACCGTTCTGTGTCTCCAAGTTAGGTAGTTTTCTGCTTCTCGTATGATAAGAGTGTACCTACGTCACTAACTCTTATGGGTTTATATTTTGATTTGAAAAAGAGCCGTCTCTAATATCTTAGTCTATGTTCCTGTTATCGACCAGGGTGTGACCGGATATTTCTAAGGATAAATGCCTTTTTATATGATTAACAAAACTGAATTTTTGACTTAAGATCTGATGCACTCAAAACAACAATAAGGACTGGAATTTAATAATTTAAAACTAGTTAAAAATGAATAATTTAGAAAATAGCTATTTATAGGAAACTATTGCTGTTACACTAACGATGTTTTACTACTGTATACCGAATTTAGTTTAGGCATGCCTGCAGTTGTCCTGTATCAAACATTGTAGACCGGGTTAAACAGCACGATTTCTTTCCTATGAAAATGGGGTTTAAGTAAAACATACACGACGGGAATATAATTGGTTTTAGACGGCAGGTATTCATAAATAGGTACTGATAAGAATTTAGAAATACCTGTCAATACCAATACTCTGACATTGTTCTAGAGTTTGGTATGAAATGAACAGTTCTTACAAAATCCACAGAATAACCGGAGCTTCAAGTTAGCATTCAAGCCAGCTGTGATATTGGACCGAGAGATGGCAAGCTTTATCAACCCTGCAAATGGCCAATGAAGAGTTAAAGTTTGATCCCAGATAGAGCATTGTTTATACCACCTCCGGGAAATCTCCAAGCAGATTCTAGGATCTTTCCAATTGAGGAGGTAGCTGAAAAAACGACCCGAGTCCAAAAAACCCGTTTTCAGTTTAGTTAAACTTATAATTGTATTATACTTTGTGTTTTTTACAATATTATATAGAAATTTGTTAGAAGGATTAATTAATTCATCTAGTTTAAGCATATTTATTCCCAAATATGCATTCCCTTTTTACTTTGATAGATATGATAAAAACGGAGGGCCACGTCAGAGGTCGTTTTGCATAGATCAAGTTTCTTTGAAGTAAACCTTTCATCAAATCATTAACTTTTAATTTATTAGGTGTAATAATGAGACCATAAATGATACAAATGAAACTAGGTTTATTACACTATTAAATTTTATAATTATATTGCATATAAGGTTACTATGGGAATTCATACGCAAAAATGACTTCAAAATATTCTTATCATTCTATATTGCGTGGTGTGTAAAAACGGCTAATCTTAACAATATTGTTTCCTTCCACAACAAAATTAAAGGTGATTTCCTAAACATGTGTATAGAAAAAACTTCGTAACTCAACGAAGAAAAGAGATAACTTTATGAAACAAAGACTGTTTTGGAAAGAATAAGATGACAATTCGATTGAAGCCATCTCCCGAAAAACGACAGCCTCAGGTAATTTTTCAGCTACCTCCTCAATTACTTGATTTTTAGATTTGGTACAATATAATAATTTAACTGTACCTACATGATTTTAGCTAAACATTTCAAATATAGACTTTAAAATTGTAACAAAGATTTGGTTGTCAAATAGACTTGTCGTTAAAAAAATACAGTACTATATGCGGACGTGAAATACACTGAAATACCTATGGGCCCATATGAGCCTACTATATGGGCACAATATTGTAGGGGACTAGTTAATCTGACAAGAACTAATTTATTCATCTAACCTCAAAACTACTCTTTTAATAAGTATTTTTCATTAAGCACAATATGAGATTAAATAAGTTTGTACGTTTGGAAGCGACTTAGATGTGCGTGGATGATAAACGTAGCTAGCTAATAAATAATTCAAACTTAACAAAATAAAATTGAAGCGACTTCAAACATAAACTTACAACGAAATACTATAAAAGGTTTGAAATAATTGGGTATTGAAATTGAAGGACGCCATAGCTTGGTAAATTTTAATAATATCATATTAAAAATGTATATTTTCTTAAAGACTATTCAATGATTTGACCCTCACTTGGTTCATTCAAAACTGTGATCAAGTGTATAGTTCGGAGCCTATATATCTGTAAATACAAGCAAGAACATTTTCAAGTATTTTTAGACAAAATATGAATTTATCGCGATATTACTCGAAAATTTGAAGAATTAAAGGCTACCATGTTGTTGGACATTTATTTCAACTTCAAAATAGTACCATGTTAAAGTCATTTTTGTTTCGAAAAGTCCATTTACTTCGCAAAATATGCAACAAGTAAAGTGTTTTTGTAGATGTGTTTAGGGCTTTCACTTTTTTACAAAGACATTTTGGTATGATAAAACAGATATTTAAATGGGACCACTATGGAGTCAAGATCTTTCAATCGACGCAAACAGGGTGTAAAACTATGGCCTCGTTCAAAAGTTATTCATGAACCTACATAAAAAAACCACCGCAGGTCAACTTTTACAACTTTCTCTGAAGTCGGTTGAAAATTAAACTGCTACACACTGTAAAATGTTTAGTGAATAAAACATTTATTTTTTGGCCCTATTTTATACCAAACCTATCATCCTTTTATGTATCAAAGTAGCATCTAAGAACTTCAACGAAACTAAGTATAATATAATTATTGAAAGAAGCTCCTTAATGACTAACATTCTAAAATTAAAGTCTGTTTGGTAAAGAAGAGGGTATTTATTTGCAAGATGAATACGTAAATGAAGTTAAATTCAAACACGATTGTTATCGAGGATCGCCCGTATTTCAAACAATTAACCAAATTAATTCGTGCATTTGAATACCTTTGTAGATTACATAAAGTTAAGTTCATTAAAACCTTTTATTCTTGAGAAGCCACCTTTGGCAAATCTTTATAGCCGGATATTTACATTTGAGTATTGATTTCGGATCTCCAGTGTGTATTTTCAACGTTCGTGTATTAACTTCGTGGGTCAAACTTGACAACATCTCAAGGCTACACACGAAAACACTCAAAGAAACTTCTAAGTAAATTGTCAAACTATACAGTAGGTTTCTTTAAAATCATTTCAACTTACACAATTAAACTAAAACACCCCTTTCTAGTATAGCTTTGATTACTACTAGTTTTTATGTATTTTTCGCATTATATTTTTCAGGTATTTTCAAACTAAAATTAATACAAGCAAAGTTAATACAATGTTGAAAAATTAGGCATGTTTAGTACTTGTGTTTTTCAGTTTTCAGAAACAGTTAATATAAAAGTTTCTCAGGCTTTGCATGTGTAACAAAGCTCCAACATCAAAAACGATGTCACATGACATGTTGTTGTACAAATTGTGATGGTTGTTGCATCCCTGAAGAAAGAAGACAACTTGCTCCTATCCAACTCCACTGTAAAGTATAAACGTTTGTCGTGATTTAATCAGAATAACAATGAGAAAATCGTTAAATCTAATCCGCTTTGTTCAGTTTCTCTCTCGAGTTTCTTGTAGCAACTCTTCATCGGCTTGGTTTTGTGCGGTGGAAAACTGACGGCAACTTTAATCTAAACAAAGAGATTCATGTGTGAAATAATACGCGTTGACTGATACATACTGAGTTAGATTGCGTAAAAAAGAAGTGGGGAAAGAAACCAAAAGCCTCAAATGAATTTTTAGTGATGATAATGATTTGAAAGCTACAGCTTTACTATTACAATTTTTAACTTGTGTAAAATTTCGGAAAAATTTTATGAACACTTTATGTAAAGAAAATGATAAAAGCTGGACCAGGACGAGAATTTCTTTCGGAATAATAAGAGCAACCAGTATCTGCGTTAGAGGGAACAGAAGAAGGTTCACTACTGCTGAGACCTTAATAACTATTCAGATATAACTTTATTTTCATTATGTTATTTATTACTATTTTATTCCATGGAGAGATGAAGCTCTTCTTATTTGATGTATATAATTTAAAAATTACTTCACATTATCTAATAAATTGTTTAATTTATCTAAGGCCTTTCAAATACCAAGTATTCATCTTCAGAGAGGCACCCAAACTGAAGGAAAAATAATTTAAATTTAAAAATATTGTATAAAACATATGACAAATAGATTATAGAATATAAACTTTAATGTCACTCTTGTTTAATGTTTTACTGTCCGATTTTGTATATTTCGGTCCAAAGTCTGCAACGCAACATCAGTACTGTTGTTGTAGGGTGACACCTTTCCGTCGATACTTGCGGTCAGTCCCACCTACGACACATCGTAAGACGCCATGATACACGCATGTATGAAGCAGTCAGCACATCTACCAGTTACATGCGTGTAGGCGCGATTATTCGTTATCTTTTATATGGTTACTATTCAGATAATTTCTTTTTCATGGATGAGTCTACATATTAATCGTATTTAAATAGGTATTAGTCTAAACCAAAGCGAGCTCTTACTTCTAGAATAAAAATAAATTGTTCATTGCTATTGCAAAACAATAGCTGTTACAAGTACAAGCTTATAACTGGCTTAGCCCTAACACTTTTGACACTTCTATGATAGCGTTGTAATCTAGCTTAGCGGAAATTTGGGATTCTATTCCAAACAACACTGCCAACGTCCTTCAATGTTGACTATATGTAGTTTTAACTTTTTCAGGCTCTTCTTCGCCAGAACACTTTGTAGCTGAAATAGAAAGGGCGATTCACAAGGCTTTGTCAATATTGGGGTATAATCTTAAAGATATCTTAAGGAAAGTTCAAAATTCTATTGTTACAAAATTGGCAAATAATGTACATGTCTAGATAAACGAAGAACAAGATAAAAACGTTAAATTAACCGTTCGATAAAGATTCCCATATCACATTTTTGAAATATTTGAAGTTTGCCGTCCTACTTGCCCCTGAACGGATGTAGGATGTAGCGTGAGTAGAGAGTGTCAGAGTCAACTGGTGGGTCGCGCCTAGACAAGCCATGCAGCATTGAGACATTCAGCAGTGCTACAGTTACACAATGCGGCCGTGTCCAACGATTGACTGAAGGGCTTCTAAGTCGTTGGCTTCAAACACTTGCTATCGATATGCAGCTCTTTCTTTTCCAACCTCAAAAACTCCACCTAAGAAATCCTGTTATCCAAGCAAAGGAACCACACTTGGCTTCAAAGATTACAAGGTTTTCTATCTGAGGTTTAAGCTCAAGCTTGCGATAACTTGTTGGTGTACAATTTTTATCTTGGTCCAGATGAAGCGTTCGATTGCATTTTGTACTTCAAGTAGCCTTCATTGTTGATCCACATCAGTGTGCTTCTAATCAACAGTCGGTCTTAGAAATTTAAATCTGTTTGATCAAAACAGCTAAGAAAACTGCAAGATTTATGTACGCTCACTCACTGTATATTTGAAATAGAGCTTGAAAATTACGTTTTACTCACCTCAAGTTTTCCATATTAATATATTTTTGTGTTAGTGCTACGATATTAGATTACTAAAAGCTGTTTTCTGAGTAAATCTTCTTTGTCATTACACTCAAAGGTACGAGTATCTTTGTGCCCAAGCATCGATCCTTGAGCCAAAGCTTACTTTGTTGGAAATTTAAACATCACAGAAGAGAAGGATTTCAACTTTACTTTTGAGATTATGCTATGGTAAATAGATTGCGCATGGATGCCGAATGGTGGAGGCAAGAAAGTCAACATAGATGCGGCAGCCCGAGCAGGGGTAGCGCTGCGAAAGAATTAAGAGTCTCAAAAGGAGCCACTGACGCACGCGCAAGTTTGTTTGTTCTTGAAATCCACACGATTTGGTCACATTTAAGTCATAGACATTGGACAAACTCGAGCATGTCGAGCCGAGGGGATAAAGACGGCAAGAGGTGGCAGCGCTCGCAGTGCTATCTGTGCTTGAGCTGCCGCAGCTATATTGATTTTCCTCCCAGCCATTTAAAATCTATGCCCAATCTACCTATCATAACACTATCTTTGATTTACATAATTAAACTTCTTTGACATTCAAACTTTCACAATTGAAATTCAAACGTCGTTGATGAAACATGGTTACCGAAAGGCCCAAGGCAGAATAACATTATTTATTACCGGAAACTTTGAATGTCATTGATATTTAATTAATTTCAATTAGAAGAAGGTGACGAACGTAGTATTGTTACAAGCCAATGTTGTTCTTCAATTTCAGAAATAGTAATGTTCTATCTTACTGTTAACTAAGTCTATTCCATCAATTAATTTAGCCATGACAGTGTGGACCATGCAAGTCATTCATTTGTAACTAATATATAAACGGATGATTTGTAATAAAACTAATATATAAAAATTAAGTAATTAATAGTCAAGCATTCTTTAAAATGATAACTCTTTAAATCCATGGAATGGAAAAGTAAAAGGTGTTTACAATCGTTGCCAAAAACGGCCTAGCAAGATTTGTGCCCTAAAACCTACAAAGTTTGAAATAATTGCAAGTCAAGATAAGGAAACCATGACCAAATAATTATGACTGATAATTCACTGTAAATAAAAGGAAGTATACAGCCCAGCTACTTGGCCTTCTGCATGATAAGTAGTTTATACTATACTGCATACACAGCTGGGATACATGTCCTCGTATAATTAACTGTCTAGACAGACAGGTATGGGTGAGATGTCGGAGACAGGGGGGCCCAGGGGTGCACTTACCCTCCCCCAGGGTTCGGACTCTACCCAACTGACCTTTGACGAGAAATTTGCATAGTGAGTGTCACGTCCTCGTTCCAACTTGGTTATATTATCAACTTATCTAAGTTTGCATATTCAACTCTACTTCGGTGAATATCTACGGTCTGGTCAAATCAAATGTAGAAAACAACCAGGCCGACTCGCAGCTAGGCGCTAAAGCACCGCCGGCAAGAGTGAAGCAAATTTTATTATGACCGTAGGAGTTACGAGGCTGTTTGCTACGCTCACTGCATTCTCGCTTCGGCCCTCGGAGCCAGCTTTGCTTTCTATTTGTTGATAAATATAATGAATTAAATAAAATTATAAGGACTTTATTTTATTTATTTAAGAAGCTATGTATTTGAATTACTTGTTTTTACACGTAAAGTAATACAATTTTCAAAAATGTGGTCAGGGGAGTCACTGGATTACATTGTCATCTTTGAAATAAAACTTATTTCAAAAAGATCTGATGGAAATTGTAGACGTGAAGTGCCTCAAGAAAATTCCTGTTTTTACATTGTTCTTAAGGAAACCCCAAATGGCCGACACGTATTATGCACTCTTAAGTGAATTGTTTTCTATTAAATACACCCTGATTTTGAACGTCATTGACACAATTGAATTTCTGCCCAGTGCTCTGAATGTCAAACAAAGGAAATTCTGACTTAATTATTAAATAAAAATATATAACTTCTAAAGCAATGGAAGTTGTTCTGTTAGATTAAGGGTGTAAAATACATTATACAGGGTGAAATGTGTTTCTTTGATAGTGTTGCTACATTTCTTTAGTCGTAAAACAAAACTTTGAATGGCTACCATTTTGAAAAGGCCCATTCGATCTAGCTGGTTAGACTTAACCTAGAAATTGGCAAGAGGAACGTTCTTACAATACTTAATGAAAATTAGACCTAACATTCGGCCCGTAGACTGGTCACACACAATATTTATAAATAAATAAATAAAATTATTATTATATTTGACTCAGGAGGTGGTGGGAAGCAAACAACTTCAAACCGCACCTTTCTTCGACGTGCACCGTTCTTTGGCGAGAGAAATAAATATGGAAATTCGCTAATAACAGCTAGTTTTCCAGCTTGTTGATTTAAAGTCGCTATTGACAATCACATGTTTTGGATAAACATTCAGATTTAAGTACTTCTAAATTTAAAGGCTTAAATAGGTGGGCCGTCGGGTGGTGTATTGATGAGCATAATCACCCGACAAATGAGAGTTTCGGCCCACTCATTTTGTCTTCAAATTTCTGTAGTAATAAATTATTTCTTTAGCGTTTTTACAAAGATAATATCCATCTATTTTCCTTTTCATATCAATGGTTACAGCCACGTGTATCTAGTTAACACAAGTGTCAATAATACACATCTGAAACCTATTTATAGTTAGTATATGTTGTGATTATCTCAGTTAGCCTAAAACACTTATTTCTACAGTATTTACCTTCTTTGTGTTGGGGTCGAGGCAAAGCAGTGAGTAACAGCACTTGGACAGCGCTTTACACAAGGCTTCAGTTGTAGTGTAAACATGTCCGTCCATTCATAGAAGGGTCATTGTGGTCGATGAACTCGGTTCAAACTACTGTACGAGTATATACTCTATCGATTGAGTTGTACAACTTCCACTCATTTCGGACATGAGTGTCACTTTCAATAATTGGAGGCCTACGCTTATTTCACACTGTAAACCTTGGACATTTAAATAAAAGTAAACTAAAGGTGAGTTCAAAATCCAAACGGTTTAGAGAAAAGAATGTTTTAGTTATATACCAAAGAAGGGCTATGGTATTGGTATTTAATCAACATAGTCATAATAAAAAATCATACATTTACTTAGGAGAAGGCCTTATGGCATAACAGGCCTAAATCGACGTAAATTACCGTCTCGTTGAGCGCTCACGGAGATTTCCTCTGGAAACATACAAATATATATAATTATTAATTATATGAAGTACAATCTATATTTTTAAAAATATAACAAATAACTTTACATTATTAAATGATTTTTCAACTTGTTTGGCTATTATTAGCCGGTATACAGAGTATCCAGTGATTACGGGATCAAACTTCACCAGGTGATTTGTTAGGTCATAATAAACAAAAAGATGTCCTATATAAAAAGCCTATCTCGCTTAGTTTTCCGTCCGTCTGTCTGTCTGTGTTTTCACTAAATATATTTTATCTTAGAGGTCGATTAAGTTACAAACTTCAAACTTTGCACATTTGTTAGTATAACTAGTACCAATATTATAAAAAATAAATTTTCACTATTGGTTTAAAAATGGCAGCTATATTAAAGTTTCTAAGCTTAGTAACTCAAAACCCTTAGACTTTATGGTAAATAGAGAAGAATAACAATAAGTGGCAAACGTTTTTATAAACATTTTAACATATTAAGACTAAGTTTGTTGTGCTGCGATAAGTAACAACGGAGTAATTAAAGTTTTCCTGAGCACAAACCTTTATTTACATGTGTTTCTCAAATGTAAATAGAAGAGTGTGTTCAGGAAAACGTTTGTAACTTTGTTGAAGTTTGTAACTTAATTGCCTCGGAGATATAAATTATTTAGTGAAAACACAGACAGAAAACCAGACGGAAAACTAAGCGAGAATAGGCCTGTGTTATAGGAAATGTTTGGTTTATTATTACCTAACAAATCACCTGAAAAGTTTGATCCCGTAATTACTGGATAACTCTGTATAATACATTGTTGATACATTTTTACAATGTGTGTACCAATTTGTACTAAAAAAAATAATACATACTTCAATGTAATATTGAATTTAACCCAAAATGAGTTCTAGAAGGCGAGTGTAAAATTTTTCATCCTAAAAACACCAAATAATTCTTAAAACTAATACATAAAACTGACGAGAACTGACTGAAATGTACATACAACTTTATAACGTTTTCCTGTATGCCATTGGGACTTTACAAGATTTTATCCAGGTAAATATATAGTCTTAAGACTCACCCTGTTAAATATTTAAAAACGACAAACCTAAGAGCGATGACTATTTTAGGACGAATATTGAAAGGTACTCTGAAAGGTTACCCCTAAAAGATTTATTTATTAATAAAGACAAGGTCGACTCGCAGCTAAACGCTAAAGTGCAGCTGTCATGAGGGAGTTGAGTATTTTTTGGAATTTGTTACTCTAATCGCTCCGCTCACCGCCTCCGCTTTTCCTATTCTGTTACGACGGGTGTAAGGAGGCTGTTCGCTGCGCTCACAGCCACGCTTCGGTCTGTGGCCTCAGACCTACTACGGGGTTTTTAACATGGCAGTTAACATTCTACATATGGCATGAAAGGAAAATAAATTTTAAATTTCATTAAAGTCGGACTACTTATTCTGCTGTTACAGCGAAAAATAAAGTTTTTGGCCACCATTTCGAAACGACTTGATGGGTTTTCATTATTTTAGGTATATAAAACATTAAAATACATATTTGTTTGGATTTCATCATCATCGGATCAAATTTACTGTATAATTTAGATAATTTAAACCATAATTTTGGTGAAATGTCCCCTCCAAATGGGAATTTCGGTAGTCCAATTTTGCTGGTTAATGAATTTGACTGGGATATTTACAAAAAGAACATTTGTACCAAATGTCATGAAAATCAGACACAAATGCAACCTTTAGAAATCATACACATATATACGTAGACCTTCATCATTGATGAGCCAAGTGACTTTGAATTGTTGGTTGACAAACAATATACTCATATTTATATAAAATGTAAACAAATGGTCAAAACGTGTTCTAGGGGTCAGGATCGGTGCTCACTTCATGTCCTAGGTCTAGGTCTTACCATGCTGACGGCATGAATATATCATTTTTCCAAAGGAAATTCGATAGAAATAAGATACGGAGGAAACCTCCTTGAAGCGCTTGATGCAGGGTTACTGTACTAAATATTTTCTGAAAGGAATATCTTGTTAAAGCCTTTAGGACGGTTATCAACCCTTCTATTACAATTTGATCTTTAGTAAAAATTCAGATAACCGTCGTATAATCTAATACAATTACAACAGCATCCGTTGTATTATATTTTATCAAAGTTAGTCTTTGGGTGGACAAAATAAGCCTTAAATATTTATCACATAGCTTAATTTATGCAATTTAGAATAGCGCTCATTAAAGTGTTAGCAGAATGGGGTTGAACACTGTACATGATTGACACAGTGATCTACACAAAGCACACGCAACACAAGTCAAGAGCCAAACAAACAAACAGGAATCGAAGAAGCGCTTAATTCTGTTAGACGAAACCTTGCCAGTGTTGCTGTATAAAGGGCTTACAGTTTCATTAAGACACGCACGCTAGAGCCTGTACAAATGTTTTCAATGCTGTTCTACTACAAGATAATTCCTTGTAGAGAAGCACTTAGGATACAAAGTGAGACCGAAAGGAATATACTTTTGTTCAAGAAAACCAATGTTTATTTACAAAACGTTTAATTTGGTAATTTTAAAAAGAATTCCTTTAATAATAAGCTTTTAGATAGTTTATGGTACACGAAAGTAGAAATTACAAATCTTTTCATCAGTTTTGGCATAGTTATTATTTGATTTGATGAAAAGAGATACTTTTACATTATTATAGGTACAAGTTTTACAGAGTTAAATGATTTGAGTAGGTTTAGTGTTTTGGACGAACGAACTTGACAAACCGAGTTGGTTTGTAGCCACTCTGTGTCACGATCGAGGTTTTCTTATTTTTATTTAACCGTATGTGAAAGGTTTTGCTGATTTTCCTCTTACTTATTTGGCTTTAGGGGTGAGAAACAACTGCCTACTTAGTTGTGCAAGAAGTGATCTCCCTGGTAAGCTACTTTACTCTCCTTGGTAAGCTAGTCTACTCTTCTTAGTAAGCTAGTATGACCTCCTTGGTAAGCGAGGCCACTCTACTTGGTGAGCTAGTACGAGTCTAACTATGCTATCCTTAGAAAGGTACTCTAATCTCTTTCATGGCTAGTATGATGGTTTCTTAGTAAGCTAGTATGATCTTCCTGGTAAGCTACTTTACTCTCCTTGGTGAGCTGGTCTACTCCATAATGGAATTAATTAAGGTGTGCTATTCAGATTTCAGAGGTACAAGTTTTAGTTCGTTCAGTGCATTTCTCCAAGTGACGTCACGTGGATAATTAAAAAGTGCAGCCTTCGGTCAACCTGCAATAACTCCCTAACGACGATGTGAAAGCGTTACACAGTACATATTTTTCGTTTCTGTATAAAACACATTATCTAACGGTATAACTTGTATGTCAATAATGTAATTTTTAACGTGCAAAAACTAAGACCGAAAGTAAGTATTCAAACATTAATGTACTGAAAAAGTAGGCCTGAGAGGAAAGCTTTTATTTTTAGAGACAGAGCATTTGTTATAATTTTATTGGGTACACAAATATATTACCTAACCTTTTTCATTCTTATACGGTTTGTGTCCGACTAACGGTTCAGTCAGTATGATCAGTACAAACTCGAACAGAACAGAATACGCGCGCTAGGTGAACTTGAGATTGAGAGAATTGCATCACTAGCTTCCAAGCGCTGTAAGTTGTTTTCATTCCCACGCTGAATCGCTGATAAGGATGTCTGGAAATATTGGAGACAGGCAATGCAATATAAAATATCCAGTAAAGAGATTGTTTTTTCCGTTGAATCTAAAAAGTTACTCAGTTGCAAAGGCGTTCTTGTTCTTGATGCCAGCCTGTGCAGTGAACGTGTGTTATAACCAAAGTTCAGTTATAAATAATAAATTGATAAGGTATTTTCGATTTCCTAAGAAGAATAAATTTCCAAAGAATGGATTAAAGCATGGAACAGAAATGCAAAACAATGGTGACATGGTAAATAAGTTGTAATATACCAAAGCAATGATTTCAATTAATTCAGTTAAGGTAATGAATTTTGAAACATTTTCAAAACATGTCATAAGTTAATACAATAAAACCAAATTTCAAATAAAACGAATTTTAATATTTGTTGTGATTGTATCATTTTTCAACAGTTAAATTAAAGGCAATGGTGTTGCAAAGGATTTTAAACATATTCTACTGTTCTGTTTTTATAGCAAATCAGACACAAAAATAACTAAAACCAGTCAGGTTTTTACAAGCAATATATTTTTTTAATAGGAAACCAGTATTTTTGAAATGATTGTATTTGTCATGTACAAAATTTGTATTTAAACATGTGGCATGGACAGTGCCTGGTTAGTCTGATCAACCGCACAGTTCTGGGCACGCGTAACTATGGTCAACACATTAAAGCTTAAAAGGTGCTCAGCTATCACTCATATCAAAACGATATTCGGTAAAATTAAACCTAATTATTTTAATACTCTTTCTGTTGGTACTATCGACGATTTCACGAAAGCAGCAATAACAAATGTCCTTACAGCACATATTTTGCAAGTAGGTCGAATTATTGTCAAAGTTTAACAGTACGTTACATTCTTTCTTTGTTTTAAAGTTTGACTGACACTGTTATTGGCTATCCTTAATGATCTTTCCAATGACACCAAAACCATAAGTTTCGGATTAGTGGAAGTAGGATTAGTGGATTAGTGTCAAATCGCAGTTTGTGCAAACGCTTACAATTAGACTCGGACAGGCAACTGAATTTCTCCACGTGACGTCAGAGCCAGATGCGCAGTAGCCCACCTTACTTAATTCCGCCATCATCTACTCTCCTTGTTGACAAAATAGGCTCTTTGTTTAAAGTTTGTTGTTGACGATGGGAGAATTTCAATGTTTAAACTCGTAATATTGCGGACATTTTCTATCGTTAGTGAGCAAGGTGATCACAAACGATGGAAAATGTCCGTAATAATAGTTTAAACTCAAGGTAGGCTATTCTCCTGGGGATGCTATTGTAATGGCATTGTTGGTCAAGTGACAAGGGCTGCGAAGTTGAGGGGTCTGGTTTGTTAGTTAGGCTCATCTAATTAGTGTAAGAGACAAATGAAAGCAACGGCCACAACGTAATTAACCATTCTTGTCTTACGAGTGTACTTGAACTCCTTGAGACACGTGAGTAAGATAATTATTAAATTAATATTTTAGAGATTCGGAGTTTGAGAAAGCACGGTTGTTAAGAATATAAGTAATCGACCCACTGACTAGTATATTGACAGTAAAGGAGTTTTAATTAATATTTGTTTTATATTTTATAACAATTAAATTAACTACAGCTTTAACGGGGTTTGAGGTAAAACAATGATGTAATGAAGTGATGTTGCAAAAGTAACGGTACGGTGATTTCTGAAGCGTAATCATTTGGGACGAATAGTGATCTAAATAATCTCAAGCACTACACAGTAACAATAATTAATCATGGCGTTCCACAGGGTTCTACTTTAGGACCTGTATTTTTGATTCTGAATGTGAATCAATGTAGGAGTTTTGAATGTCGTCACTATCATAGGGACTGTTTGCCAAATACGGTGATATCACCAATTTAAATTGTAGTTGAAAACCCCTGAGAGTTTATAAGCACTTGCCCAAGATAAAGAATCATCAGACCCAAAGTCTTAAATTTATAATAACAAATAGTTATTGGCCATTATACTCACTAGAATTGAATCGTCAGCAAAGTCGAGTTTGATGTGTAAATATTCACGTATATATACTGTATCTAAAATAAATTTTAGTGTATACAATATTGCCCATGTGACTTGGTTTGTATTTGTACTTTGAAGCCCCACATACAAATGCATACTGTTATTGTTTGAATATAATATAGTATTTTCAAGGTTTAAATAATACCCAATTTACTTATGTTTATCATATGTTCTAAAAGCCTTGTTAAACTATTATTATTTGTACATTCTTCAGTGTTATGTTTGTAATTAAACTATACAGTTGAACTGATCTAAAATTGCTTAACTCTATTTTTTTAATGATCTTCTTCTGGAGATATTGGCAACTGATAGATCTATTTTTTTAAATCTGAATAATAAAAGATGGCGCAGTTGAAATTTTTAGAAAATAACTAATTCTGACTAAAAAGAAATTCTTAGCTGTGATTTCAATAAAGCAGATATATAGTTAACGGGCAATGTGCCTAAAAACTTTAAGCAATTCAAAGAAGACATTGAGATTAATTAGATTGATTATTAATCATTGGTTAGAAGTTGTTAAAATGAATAGCAAGAACAGTTTTTCTGTGAAAAATGCACTAGTCCAAATATTTGGCAGATTGGGGATTCCACAAATTATGGTGGCTAACAACATGCCTTTCGACTCTTATGAACTTAACGGATTTGCAAAACAGTGGAACTTCAAAATACAAACTACAAGTCCTATTATTATTTGTACATCCTTCAGTGTTGTTTGAAATAAAACTATACAGTTGAACTGATCTAAAAGTGCGTAGCTCTATTTAAAATAATTCTGAATAATAAAATATTTATGATTTTGTTTTGCAAGAGTCAAAAGGAATAAATGGCACTTATTCCAACGTTGTGTATTCACAAATGAGGAGTTTTTGATTGATTGATCAATAAGTTCATATACATACTTCAATAACTAATATAATATATACTCGTACAACTAATTTAAAATTTAACTGTGCATAGTATATCTTAATAAAGTATTCTAAAAACCTATTTAGATGATACTTTGTAAATACTCTCAACATTATAGTAATAACTGAAATGTAAGGCTAGCATGAGTTCTGTTTCTTGTACAATATTGACAGCCAATCATAACACGCCTACCTGCAGCCACGTGTTTCCTGGTGCAACAATAAACAGCTGATTGAATGCTGACATTTCTATGACCTTCAATGCAGCTGGACCTTTCCACCCTCTCCACTATACCTCCCACTGTCATCCAAGTTGCATTTCTTACGAGTTAAAGAAATTAGATAAATCGTGTCTCGTTTTCAATACATTTCCAACAAAATATATGATGAAATACCTTCCCTGAAGCTTTTTATTCAAAGTTGGTGGTGTGCAAAAGTCTTTTGAGAGGTCTTAATGGAGTTTTAACAGGTTTAATATTTACTTGAATATATAGTATATTACAGTTTTAACGCCTTTGAGTAGGAATTTCCAGTTCACGTAAATTACTAAAGATCTGGCCGTGATGACCATTAATGAACCGGAAAGAATGAACCTTATCTAGCCTTCAGTGAACTAGCAGACGGTTACTTTCTGTATAATTCATGACTGGTGAAATTATTGATAACGTAATCGGACACGGCGCCCTTTGACAGACACTGATTAGCTGGGCTGTGTTATACGTAGTTATATACGTTTGTGTAAAAGCAGTTATCGTCTACTGGACACAACTAGCAGGGTTGTAAACTTAAGTAATTGATGAATTTGTGTTTAATAGTTTGCATCGAATGATAGAATTCAGTACATTAATTACTACAACATCTTGTGAGCTGCCTTTAAAACGTGAACGTGAAAATTTGAACCCACAAAAGAAAACGCGCGGAAAAAACAACTGTAGTACGACGAAAATAATGAAGTTTTGGGGGAAATAATGGGCTACTAGATAGAAATTGTAGCTTGTCTTGAAGATACCATGAATTGGCGTGTGAAAGGGTTGCATGTTGGTCTCAAGATTTGCGTGATGAGAATGAAGTTCGTTCACACGAAGTTTTCCAAGCGCCATTAATAAAGTGACTAATTGATTGCGTACTTTCTTTTGTTAGTCTATACTTAGATTTGGGACATACAGGGTTATTCAAAAAGAATGTCCTACTTTCATTCTTCTTTTATTTCATTCTTCATTTCCTACTTTCTAACTTTTATAGTATGAGTGTTTCATGAATAATTTACATGTCGTTGAAAAGAAGAAGTTTCAAAGTGTTGTTTACATATACTGAGGAGTAATTTCGGCTTTTAATCACCAACAACATGGCTGCCCATTCAAAAAGATATTTTGCGTTCTTGAATTTCCAAAAAGCCAGCCAGTTCAGTTCAGCGAAAGTTTCGTCGTAGATTTGTGATTTCTGTTATGGGGATATGTAAGGGTGAAGATTTACGTACACTCTGTGACAAAAATCTAGGTGACTTGCGGTACCGTATCAGAGCTGCAGTCAATTCCATAAATCAATATCAACTTCGGATCTATGGGAAAAAGCTTCGATTATCGGCTAGGTTTTTGCCGAGCAGTTACGGGAGGACATGGTGAGCATTTATAGAAGTGTACCAAGAAAAACAAACTTTGAAAAATGATCTTTTTACTAGTATTAAATTTATGTATAATTAAGTAATAATTAACGAAAGAGAGTTGTTTGAAAGTAAGGCACTCTTTTTGAATAACCCTGTAGAAAAGCCTCCTAAAAATAAAATAGTTAACATCTGTACCGGCAATGAAATGATAAATAAGTAAGGAATAAATAAGACTACAGATTACAAATTTATCTTTTAGAGGGTGAAAAGCTTTTAGATTTATTATTTATAGACATCAATATAAGAAAAACAATACTAAAAAACACTACGTTTTTCAACTGTGACGCTTATAACAAACCTATGTAGCATGTGTACATCGTAGATTAAAGAAGTGGTATTCTCTTTATTTTACACTACGCTTGACCTCAAACTATTATTGATCAGTCGTTTTAATAACTAAATATATTTAAAAAAACGAAAGTGTGTGGACCGAATCGAAACTAGAACCCTCGTTTAATCAGTAGTTTTATTAGATTATCAGTAGTTACCACACATACGTAAAATTTTAGTATACATTTGGATAGCAGTTAAGCTAGTAGAAATGGTTAAAATTTTAAAAGCTAAAATAAAAAAGTATTTTTACGAAATGTGTTAAAGAGTCTGGATACAAAAGTGGGATCGCTTTCATTAATGGAAAAGCTTGATATAAAAATCATTATATTAAACCAGAAAATTAAATACTACATTTCAAAACGTAATACCAAAAGTACTTGAGTTTCCTCACGAGTTGCTCACGGTGACATTATTAGAACCAATGATTGTTTCCTAGCCTGACATTTCCCTGACCTTCACCCCCTGCTAGATTCATTGCATTGGATCCATACTAGAATTAAAGGTAAGAAGACTTATCTTACGTACTTTAGGTTCATTCATTGACGTATAGGTAATTAATAGCAATACTTGGCGAACTTAGTGGCTTAGATAAAACTATAGTAAGTACTGTACATAGAATTACCCCATTACGACAACTTTTCTTGAAAATGAGAATTTTGTTGTACAATTTCAGATATACCTCCAACGTACAAAAGAGATCTTCTTGAGCTAAAGGCTGCAAAGTACTGGCGTTAAAGGACGATATAACTCATATCAGTTTCATCAACGGGCGTACAAAGTTGTAGCCTTAGAGTGACTTTTAACTATGAACTTTTGCGCCAACCTAGTTTGCATGACTTCAAATGCCTTTAAAGTGGTAAATCTTATAACGTAATATATTTTTATGGAATGTCAAAGGGCTAATCTAGGTTAGTCTAGGGCAGTATGAAGCAAGATTTTGACGTATCTGAATTTTTAAAACTTCCTACAAAGCTTTGAATATACCGTGTGTTTACAGGTTTTCAAGGGGGCTCTCAAAATATACTATTTAAAACTATTTATTTAGTTAAATAGTAAAATAAAATAAATAAACTAAATAAATAAACTATTTATTTAGTTTTATTCATTTTACACAATACTACACGCATTGACCTGTCCCAGAAGAACTTGACGGAGAGGCCGGTTTTAGCTATTTTACATGCATTTGTATACAAGAGACGATAATATGACTGTTCAACTTTGTAAGTTTTTACAAACAACTTTCAACATGAGCGTATAAAGTGCCACAAGAGGGGGGTTTGTATTTAACACATTTGTGGTCCCTCCCCCTCGGTTTTTAAATAGGGGATGGGTGACACAAAGTATGTCAAAACAAACTTCAGGATCTAATAAAAACATTCCATAAAGGGTTTTCAAATATATTTCCTTTTTCAAAAACTAAGGGGGGACATTTAAAACTCACACTGTATACCTCTTACCTGGTTTGTGGGAGAGGAGTGTTGTGTCGATATTGCGATCAGTTTCGGTCTTTTCCTTGTTGTGCGTACATTCAGAAGAACTAAAGTTAAGATCTAATATTATAGGTACAAAACAAATTAAAACTAATTCTAAAATTGCTGTCTGTAATAGTTTGTCCTTTAAAATAATTTTAGTGAGAGCGGAGAAGGAAGTGTAGTGATGGGAGGGGTGAAGTTGCCGAGGTTGTTTCCGTTTGGATTATCATCTGCTTCCATATTAAGGCATCACTGGATAATAGTGTTGCTTTGTTTTACACCACCATTTAGAATACTACACACCTGTTATTTAAGAGTAATAAACCTAAAGTAACACTATTTATAACTGCATCGTTTTACAAACAGCAACTCTATGCGTCGTCAACTGCTTCAGCCCGTACTGCGTAGTCTTATCAGGAGTAGCAAACAAAACCAATATACAAGCACATATAAGTTGCTCAAAATAAATACCTAAACATTCGTGCTTGTGATATTGTCAGTTTAAGAAGTGGCAATCTCTAAGTAACTGGATTGTTAGTGAACATTTACACGCATGTACGGTGTAATAGCTATTTAGCAAACCGACGCGTGTGTTAATTTAACCAGAATTTCTATGCTTATTCATGTGCAAACATAATATTATGTGTTTGACACACGTGGTTCCTAATTTATTCATTGCAATTTCCAACACATAATGCATGTTTTATTACAATGTAACAAAGTTGAATAAAAAATAATATAATGTCAAGATCTTTTAGTTGATATTAAGGAAATTACAACTTTAGTATACAGTTAAAGGCGAGATTCATGACCATCACTTAAATTTACAGTATAAACTTTATTACTTAAAATATTAAAGGAACCTATTCAATGACAGCAGCCATTTTTGTGTGAATTAAGATACACACAGCACTCTATCAATACCAATGATTGAAGTACAAGAAAGTTTTAGTCATAGGCTCATAGCTGACTGTTTTAATAAACTAAATTCAACTATTGGCATCAGCTACAAAACGCGTACAACTTTAGAGCCCCTTAATGTCCAGAGAGATACGAGCCTTCCTTGGAAAATAGGCTGTGCAGGTGTGACTTGACACTTAGTAGTAGTTTTGGACATAATTATATCTACAATTTAAGGGAGTTAAGCTTAAATCTTTAGGTTAAAGTTGTGTTAATGAATTCCACCCCAAGATTCTAGTATTTGAAAAACATAACAAACACGATGTGTTCACATTCAACCGGACATCAAAAAGTATACTTAATTAAAACAAAATTCTTGAATAAAAAACTAAACTTTGATATTGCCAGTTTATCTGCTCGTATTCAATCTAGAAACAGAGTGGAAATTCTTCATATGGAATGCAATAAAACATGAAACTATGGCGCCTTTAGATAAGGGTGCTTTTTATGACTCGGCTCTCCCATTACCGGCCGCATTGGACCGTAAAGCAAAGTGCAAGGTCTGGGTACAGAGGAACAAACCTTCAACATTATATAAATAAAGAAATCTTTTTGGAAGAAAACTACTGATAATGTTTTAATGTTATAAAACATTATAATTCAATACACTAAAATGGTATGGGTACCAATGCACATTTTAATGATAGGTACACTTAAGCTGTAACTGAAAGTTTTATTTTGTAAAAAATATTTCTATACAATTTCCATAAAACATAAAACTGTTTTAGACGTTTTTAGCTAAAAATTAATTGTGTTAAATATAGTAATTACTATATAGAAAGCCATGAGATAGAACAGTGATCGAATCTATAATATAAAAATGAATCGCAAAATGTGTCGGTAAGCGCATAACTCAGCAACGCCTGGACCAATTTGGCCAAATTTCTTTTTAAAAGGTTCGTTGGAGTTCAAGGATGGTTTTTACGGCGAGAACAATTCAAATAATTGCCGGAAAACCCCTTAAAACAGCCCTTTTCTTTTTCCCATACAAATGTTTTCTTACTAAAACGTAGTAAATTTGAGCTTTATTGCTATTCGTTGCCAGCTGATATCCCTATATTATTTAATTACTTTTTATTCACAACGCCCTATCACCAGGGTGACGGATCTGTCCAGGAGAATTTTTTGCCCCGACTATAAAATACGTAGGAACAAAAAACTGCCACATTACAAATCTTTTTGACAGGACGAAGTCTGTCGGGTCCGCTAGTTAGTAATAAACAAGGTAATATTTTAGTTTAAAACATTTAACCTAAGTTCAACCAAGAGGGGGAAAATGGAACAGTTTACTACAGAAGCTAGGTGAAGCCGCAGTTTCATCACTCAACACATTCCTTACACCAACTGCTTGGTGTACGTTAGGGAGTTTCAAATGATACCCGAATATTGTCATATTTCCTACTGCAGCCAGGGCTATAGAGGGACGTGTTCCCTAGCGTGGTGTGGCGTTTCGAGATCCATATCGTGCAATTTGTGTGCGAATTCAGGTTTTTGTTGTATCGAGTCTCTGCAATGTTTAGCGCACGTACTACCACTGAATGTAACATTTCCTGCAATTTGCTAATTGTTCTGAGAATGATAATTTACAGATGCATTGAGTGAACAGAAATTTAAAATTTGTTATTGAAACTATTTTGGGATTACGTAAACCTTTTGGCATGTACGTTTTGTGTTTAGACCAATAAATATACTTCACTTGCTACAATGCTGCAATAATACTTGAGTGTATTTCTACTACACGAAGTGTCAAGTGCACCTTCGATGCTAGTCATTACGCCGGGCAAAAGGAGTCGGGTGACTTCATTATCAACATTGCTGATTTATTCATGTATCCCGTAGAGAAATAAGGTAGATCAACTACTGCTTACATGCTATCGAAACAGTAATCCATCCAGTGGCTAAACTATTAACCGTACATAAATAATCTAGTGAGTACATTAATTTCGGTGAAACGTATTTAAAGTATGAAGATTTTGTTCTCTACAGTCTACAACATCCTATTACAGCAGATTAGTTTGTTGGGGAGGCACATATAAATATTTGATAGAAAGGTTTGAATAGTCCAAAATAATTTTATGAGAATCATTTTAAGTATGAAAAAAGGGATAGTTCATTTCCACTTTTCTCACAATTGAAGATTCTACCTGTTCAACATCTTTACATTTACAAAGTTTTAAGATTATTTTACTTAAGAAGTGGCAACACAGGTACAACAGACCTTGTGCACACAACTAGAAGTATAAACCGTAGAATTTTTAGAGTTGTCAAAGTAAACAAATCTTCCTTTAAACAATCTTTTATCTACAATTGTCCGAAAATATTCAATCACTTGCTTTTTGAAATAAAAGCTTTAAATAATTTTAACACATTTTTAAAACAAGTAAAAAGCTGGTTACTTTGTTACGACGATTTTCGTTTCTAAAATAATTGTGTAGGTTTAGGATTTGCTACTCGCGTTTCCATTGAGCTCACCTCTCCGGCCCTAGGTTATTCATGATCAGTACGGGCTGGCGAAAAGCCGGCTGCCTTTGTTTATATAAAGGCCGCGTCTGTGTTGGCGTCCAGCCCAGGAACGCTTGGGTGCCTTGGTCCGGAGGGTGAGCTCGGAATTTCCTTGGCGTGTTGAATAGTTTTTCAGTTATTAATGGAGAATAATGTTGTATGATTTTTTAGATATAGATGTAAATATAGCTATTAGTAAGTAACCTTTGATACCTGACATTGTAAAAGTTTAAAATATAAGTGGCTTGTAGTGTTAAGCAGACGTCGCAGAGTGTGGCTCAACAGTCAGTAAAGTGATAAGACTGGACTCACAAGTTAAATAGTTAATTTTTGTTTTGTTATCGCTGGCCGCAATACTTGACAAGCGGTTAGTGTAATTCCAGGGTGTTTTTCATTTATTGTAAAATTGTGTACATATTGCTGGAATAAATCATTTATTCATGTTTGATCTAATAAACTAAACGTCAGCCTAAATACAAATAGAAAACACGAAAAACAAGTTTGATACAATATTTAAAACTAAAATAGAAATTTCAAATACTTGATGTCTTGGAAAAATAGCGCGAAAAGGATATTATATGAGGGAGGGTAGGTGAGAAGGTTTGGTTGAAGCAGGATGGTGAGGGGCCCGCTGGGTATGTAGGGTACACTGGTACATACCTCATGTAGAAGGGGAGAGAACGCACTGACCAGGAATGGCGGGGTCGTTGAAGCAACAGAGGGTGTATTTAGCACACCTACCCTGTTAGTGGGGGACTTACAAAAAACTCAACCTAACGTAGACCAACGCTTATGCAGTGCTTGTTTTCAATACGTTGTTTGCTATAATAATAGAAAACGATAATCTAAATGTTATTTAACATTCCACGCACCCACATCATTATTGACATTAAGTTTACATACATACCATATTTAAACACTGATAGGCAAATCAAATATTCAACGCATCAACAACGAACGGTTGAATAAAACATAATCTACAACTCTGCTTTTACGGAGTTGAAACCTAATTTGACATGTAATACTCGTATGTGAGGTATCATAGCTTTTAGAATCAGAAAAACTTTTATCAATTTCAATATAACATTTTAAATTACATAAGTGCCATGTGTACCAAGCACGCTCGGCTTGAAAACAAGTTATTTATCAGTAGATGTCAAAATATAATTATCAGTCTTGCTTCACTAGGTAGTTAAAGAACGACTATTATCTCACTAACAACGTGTGTTATTTAAATATTAATTTAATTTGAAAATAAAAAAATATTACAGTAAAAAGAACGTTTTAACTTAGACAAAGATATTCGTCAGAGAAGCTTTGAGAGTACTAAAATTTAAAAGATAACTGAATAGCATAATGTACGCTTACCGTTTGGACAGTTTTATAACACAAGTAACAGGAGTTATTTTCAGTTGAATTAGGATACCTAACCTAACCAATGGTATGAAAAGGGTTGAACATTTATTTAATAACATAAGTTATCAACCTTGCATACTCTTAAACATTTCAAAGATAGACAAGTATGAAGTACGGTAAGACGTGTTCTATTGCAGCGAAGTCGCCAAGTAGTCAATATTGACGTGGCGAGGCGTTAGAGAGCTAATGGTTAATCAATAGTAACTCCAGTTCACCGACAACAACACATTATCTAAATGAACAACACGAACTCGTACAATATGAAACAACTTAAGCATACTAAAATCATAGAGAGGTAGAAAATGCTTATGCACTAATAATAAAATATATTCTAATATGGACACCTACTTTGAGTTTCTTTACCATTCATGATGATGAAATATTGTTAGAACTACAACACTTTCAGTTAGTTCCTAAACTGACCACCGTATTAATGGTCGGTATTCAAACTTTTGAACTAAATAAAAATAACCCATTTAAAGCTTTCTGTTTATTTATAGTCAACAAGATACCAATTGCAGCCTAGTATAGATGAAGATATCACTTTCCCGACTCGTCTATCAGATCCTGGCCGAGGAAAACTCGTAGATAAAACAGAATATTTCTCAGTGTAGCAATATAACGCAACGCTGTATGTAATGCGAAGTATTGTTTGTTGACACTTTCCTGTCCAGACACAGATGATGATTTCTCATCACGTCACATATATACCAGCTGACATTTGTGTGTCAGTGTATCAGCAAGCTGATTCTAATAATGCTTCATGTACAGGGTTATTGAGACCGGTATTTATGTTCTTGACCTTAAACTATAAATTTCATACCGCGGGTATAGATTGTACATGGGTTTCAATATGATTTATCCATATTATTAATGATTTCCCTCTGCTCTAGATGATATATCTTTATGTTAGACGAAATTAATTTTAGCTTGTGTTATTATATTTTTGTGTGTGTAAAGCTGCACGGTACGCACAAGCGTTTTTATAGATAAAATCGTCAACATTTATTTTGCATAAATAGCCGATAAGTCTTTTGTAACACGTTTCTATCATATATTATCTAAATTTCCTTTTATTTTATTTTTTAGACCATTCTTTTATAAAATAGGTCATTTATCAAAATCTGGAAGCATAATTGTATAGCAGATAATAAACGTATTCAGAAAAGATTGGATTTTTCTAAATTTCCTTTTATTTTATTTTTTAGACCATTCTTTTATAAAATAGGTCGTTTATCAAAATCTGGAAACATAAATGTATAGCAGATAATAAAATTATTTAGAAAAGATTGAGTTTTTATATTTCGCATTATGCTTTATGAAGGTAAAAGAAAATAAACACTAACCAACTTTCAATCAAAATGTGTTCAAACTCAGAGTTTTGGAAAAAGGACAGTGTGATTATGAACGCAATTATATTGTGCTGAACTGTTTATATAATATATGTTAATGTGCTATACTGTTAATGTACTACTCGTACACGTGTATACATTAACATAGGATTTATACTTATATAGACTCCCAAGTGAATGCTAGTACCTTTTTACTACCAACCGTAGGTTCGTTTTCTGGGGTTGTTGCCGATACTGAGGGTAACTCCCTACGATGTTAGAGATTTTGGTACGAAGGTCGCAGGTTCGACTCCTGGCGCAGATATATGCGTTTGAACTGTCTAGTCCCAAAACACGAACACTTGCAATTACAACAAAACTCCTGAACTGTCAATTACAAGACAGCTTGTGTGGTTCACGGTTTACGTTGATAGCCGCAAATTACTGTCGTGTTGTGCAGGTTGGTTGGTTTTGTAGATTGTTTGTTTGGCTCCAGTGTGTACAAGGACATGTGGAAGCTCATGTTTCGTGGCAATCAATACAGGGTCAGCTGTACACTCCATCACCTGCACATGTTTTCGTATCTTTCATCACCAATCCATGTCCGTAACATTGTTATTTCATGTCAAATGTCATGTTCTTTTTAGTAAGAAATATAATATGAAGTTATTCAGTTTGTTAGGACTGTATTTTTTACTATACATCTTTCAACTGGGCTTGCCACGAATTATCTACCATTACTCCCTACCAAGTAAAACTAGTGGCCTTCACCTTGTGTTGGAGGTTCATATAAAAACACTTTACAATTTGGGAAATAACAGAATATTTTGGTTCTGTTTCAATACAAGTTACGCGTCATCTTTAATAATATGAGCCGAATCTACCGAGTTCGTGCATACAGTTGTTACGTACGAGTATATCTAGTTGTTACAAGGTTGCAACTGATATGGCTCGGAACTGTTATATTCGCAATATGCTAAGCGGACTCGTTTCCGTTATATGACTGTAGAGGTCGTATCACACAATGATGATACAGCTCCAATCTGTTATCATGCATCAGTATAGTGATTGTTCCAAATAGGTCAAACCATAACAGTTATTTTATTTTATGTGTTCCGATAGATTGTATGCATAGTTGTGATTTGCGTGAATACAATGTTAGTACAATGGGGCAAAATGTTCGAGCATTAGACTTTGACAAATAGCTTGAAGTTTTTTCTTATGTACTATTAATGTGTGTATACATATTTCAGTAATAACCACAGGTTTGCAACCAATTGTTTTACCTCGCTTGTTTAACCTAGCAGTGCTTATTAGTATTGCTTTAATTAAACCAAAACTAGAAAGCCATGAAGCGTGTTTGTGGTCAAATTAGCATGATACACAAGGTCCTTACAAACAGAATAAACCAACGTTACCCCCGGTTGGATCTAATTGACCTCAATAAATCCTTTATTATAGTTTGATATAATACCCGGAAGCAGTTTCTCACATTGTTTTTTTACAATGTAAATTTTAAAATTGTTAAGGGACTCAAAATATACCAAATAGTGTTCTTTGTATAATTATCCAGTTGTCAGAGGTTTGGAGATGAGTGAGTTGTCAGTAAGTGAACATGTACGTACATAGTGATCACATGGGATCTGTGGCTAAGTCAGTGATGTGATTGTGGCTCGTAGCTCCCAGGGCTGTCACATCACGTCATCAATCACCTGTACGAACAATCAATGCAGCAGAACCTGACTAATCAAAGGAATATTGTTTATAATAGCCGGAGGCCAGTAACGATCTTGGGCCACTTGCTTGACTTAACATGAAAATACGAAATTCAGTTGTCATCTCGTACATTCAGACTCGTAAACACGTGTATCAGTAAGTCTGCCAGCGCATTGGCAGTTAGCTACACATCGCGCAGCCTATTTTGTAGGAAAAATAATAAATAGATAATAATCGTTTTAATTAGCCTTAAGAGTTCGCAGTAGTGGCTGGGACCTTGAATTTCGTCTCATAAGAACAATGTACAAAACATGAATTTTCTTGAGACTCCTTACGGCTAGATTTTATTAAATCAAATTTGTTTTAAAGTGTATTAAATATTTAAAGGCTCCGCTGAGCCGAACTCCCAAAATTTTCACTCATGACACCGTGACAAAAATCCAAAAACAAATAATTTTCATCAAGAATTTGCCAAAGACAAATAATTTCAAACGTTGAAGAAATTTTGGATTTGAATTTATTTTTTACGATAAAACTAGTAGAATTCCAGAAAAAGTGATAAGCGAAGTCATTGCAACATATTTCCATCCTTTTACTAAAACTTGTTTAAAAAAGATCTGATGAAATTTGTAGGCGCGAGGTGTCTCAAGAAAATGTTTGTTTTAACATTGTTCTTATGGAACAAAAGGCAAAATGGCCGACAGCTACTTTGTACTCTTTAAAGCATGATTTTCGTTGAACTCGAAAACAAAAATGTTAGAAAGTACTGACAGAGGACCTCAAAAATGATTTTCTTGTATGACAATTAACTCGTTTGATCCAACTAATTTTTTCAGGTTATCGACTAGTGCGACGAATTCACTATAGGTGATCGTATTCATCTTGGTACCGTTTGCCAGACGAATGAGTTAGTAATCTCCGACAAACCCAATTGCAGGTTTTGAGTGTCACCGTAACAACTACAGTAGTTCATCATTTATTGTACTCGTAGATAGTCAATATTGTAATAAGAACGAGCGTGATGTATTAAGCTTTTAATTGACATTATACGCTTTATTACTTGTATTAAACAACTCCGAAAAAACAGCTAGTTATTACTGCCGGTTACCTTTTTGTAAAGATGATATCCTTTGCAGAAGACACAAAAGATTAAGCTACAGCATACAAGAAAATACTTTGAATCTTAACAATAAATATACAATTGTACATATTTTAAATTTGTGCATAAAATATGTAAAATATGTACCTTTATCTCACAGGCCATCCCACTGGTTAAAGTATTCTTACATTATTGAATGATTTATTTATTTAAACTGAGTGTTGTGTCCTTGTTTCTACTAAATGCGCAGGCGGCATATACGTAACGAATGTCATATTATATAATCTGAAAAATTAATGGCAGATCTTCTAGATGTCTTTATCAAACACCGTCTTTGTGCGCACTATTTCGTTCCGTAATCAAGAATTACTTATTTATTTAAACATTTGCCCATTTCTATTGCAAATATAACTTCAAAATCGATCGGAAATACATTTTTCTCAGACGTTTATTGTATTGTTGTACGAAATAACAGCAATAATAATGTTTTCGTCATTCTGTTCTGAAAACAGCTGCTTAAAGACACGTATATTGACAGTGCTAAAGTGTCTCTTTTTCAACCAGGTAAATAAAGTATTGTTTTGATGACATTTTACTCCCTAGGGAGAAAAGATTTTTTATGATCTTTTTGTGGCATGGGCATCAGGTGGTTCAACGAGTTTGTTTTGGATTTTAACACTGGCTTATAGTAAATCAGTGTAACAGCTGTTTCTTCAAAACAATATAATTCAGACTGCTGATTTCAAAACAATGTTTACTTAACTAATTCTTTATAATATTAAAACATTTATTGACATTTATTCCTCATTATTATTTCCATCACGACAAAAAGTATCGTTCATCATTCGTCCCGAAAGTGTCTATTTGACCCTCGGTCAGTTAACTTGACCTCGTGTCCAAGAGTGTCACTTTTGGACCTAGTGATGAAATATACTAATAAATTCATTAAATGTAAATACAAGCTACATATGAATAAATACAACTTTTAAGACAACTCATAATGTACATGTCACTCATTAGCATGAAGCTATGATTTCCTAGGAAGCGGTGAACGCTACATTACGGCCGTAATAAGACGGTGAGTTTTGTTTTCAATGCAATCAGATGCGAGTGTTTTTCTAGAGAACGGTGATTTTAAAATAGCGGTGAAACTAGTTAAGGTTATTCTCACCAGGTAACACATTTTGTTTTGTAAATAAAAGGCAAGCTCGTACACTTCTACATACGCAAATACACTGTGACAAGAGTATAAACACCATGTCAAAAGTTGTTTTTGTCAACATCTGTTTTAAGTTATGTGGTTTAACTTTAACCATTCTCACATTTTTGTAACACGGCTCCCGTCTGAATGTTCACCAATTAGTTGATTTTAGACAAAGAAAATAGTTTACGTGGGTGTTAACTATAAGTGTGCCGCCATGTTATCTTGTAGAACGTTTAATGGGGTCTTCATCTGATTTCCCCCAAAGATGAAAATGTGGATTCGAAAATTAAAAAGCTCATCATATAGAAATCAAACAAATGATAGTTATTTTTTCCATTGTACAGTTATTTAATGTGTATTCCAAAATAATATCAAAACAGGTTTTTTTAAATAATTTAAGTTATCTTTTTGTCTGGCAGTGATAGTTTCAGGCCACGAGTGATGTTTTGCACAAAAGTGCGTAATAGCTTCCTGAGTAGACTCGTAGTGTCAATTCCTAAAAACTGAATAACACTTGAACAGAACCATGCTGCAAGTAATCCACAAAAAGTAATGTTTACAATGAATCTCAAATAATAATACAAATACGAAGACATGATGAGACAACCTTATAAGAACAGATACTACATATTTATTATCTCTACTGCGCCATAGGAGAAGAATAAAAAGGCCAGTGTTGTGTTTTGCAGTGTTATCGTGGCAATCTACGTCGTCTGCGTCCTTTCCTTCCCTTGATAGCGTTCATGCTAATGTCTCCCAGGATATCAGCTCACTTCACTCTGATGCTGAACAACATTGGACGGCTTCCCCAGATACACATTGAAAAACTGGGCTGCAAACAGATGGTTTTAATGTAAAGGTCATTGACATTTATATAGTCCAAGAGATGATGACGAGCCTAGAAACTTGCTTTAGGCTAATTGTACACTGTTTAGCCTTTACCAGTGTTAGTAAACGTGGACCGCCAAGTCTGCCAGCGGGTATAAAAGCTTCTACGTTGTTTTTTAGAAATAAAAAATACATGAAAGTGACAAAATTACGATAACATTGATTTCATAAAAACGACAGACGATAACTCACATATAACGTTGTCACTAGTAGTGTGAATTGTTTCAAGCCTCAGCGGATATTAACTTTTTGTTTATCTATTTATTTATTGATTCGTAGTCATTTTTACAATAAAATTGTGTTGACTACTACCACTGGTAAGACAAGGTCCAATTCCGTAACTATGTAATTTAAAACTATAATAATTTATACTAAATGACAGGTCTGTCCGAAGCGCAGCCCAAAAATCGTTCTGACTGCCGATTTTTGTTGAATCAAAACTCGTGATATTTTAGATTCAGCACAGTTCCCCCAAAACACTATGCCATACAAAATGTGAGGATGTATTAATCCAACATAGGCTATTCTCAAAACATTTAATTTGCAATAAGATGATAATTTTCTTAATAAAAAGACTCCAGATGTTATCTTTTTACTTTGTGAGAGCCCCCAAATTCATAGAATTACTTAGTGATAAATTGTATATATTAGAGTGGATTGAGCGTGTAAAGGTAGTCAGGAGAGTGCAGGTACATGTAACATTCATGCAACCCTTTCATATAGTTGGTAATGAATGCACCAGTGTAGCATACATCACTGCCATTGTACCTGCTCACTGGGTGTCCATACACACTTCATAC
Source organism: Matsumurasca onukii (assembly GCA_018831715.1). NCBI lineage: Eukaryota > Metazoa > Arthropoda > Insecta > Hemiptera > Cicadellidae > Matsumurasca > Matsumurasca onukii. Next base: position 48,384,588 of record CM032060.1, read on the forward strand.
GGCGCACAGGTGCATCGTAATATGTAACATGTACGAATTTAACTTGCATATTTACGATCCGATTTAAAGAGCTGATAAGGGTTCCTTTTTAATCGTTAGAGCTTTGATTGGGCTTGGGGTTTTAGGATTACTATATAATTATGTAGTTGCAATTTTCAGAGAACGCTTGTGATAAAAATGTTTTCTTGGTTAACAACTGCACGAAAATTCTGTTAAGTACTTAGAATAATTTTTAATTAATAATTTTAGTAATGCAGTTTCAGTTTAGTTATATATTATACCAAGTTGAAACTATGTTCAGCAACGTTAGAAAAAAGTAGGGTTATGTTAGAAAAATTGTTTTCTGCCCACTCAGTCAAATATTGAGGGAAAACGTCCGTACATCAGTATTTCGTATGGTTTCTAATCTTAATACCAATCTGGATAAGACAGACATGAACTTTAATTTAAATTCAACCCGTAATAGCGGGCATAAGTACTGTATCAATAGGGGATAAACTGTTGAAATATGTTGATCACACAACATTTTTTTAGGACTATTTATAGATAAATCCTTATGCTGGGACTCACATGTTGATTACGTTTGTAAAAAATATCTTCTGGGGGTTTACTATAAGGGAAAATGAAAGATTTCTGTTTGATAGATACTGTTCAGGTAGTTTACTATGGAATCATACAATCTCATTTGTCAACCGCCGTTCGTGTGTTAGCAATCAAACCTCAAGGAACATTGTGTAGAGAACATTTCCAAAATATGAATATCTTTACATTGCCTTCAAAATGTTCAGCCATTAAATTTTCAAACACACTCTTAAAAGGAATAAAAAACCTTTTGCCGGATTTAGCTTTGGCCAAAAAGAAACCAAGAAAACATTTGTTGCACATGGCTCCTATGGAATATAAATATAGGTTAAAACAATGAAGATGAATACAGATCTAAAGGGGAAATCCTGTGAGACATATCCTGTGACACACCAGGAGGTGATTCCCTGGCCTGTTCACTCATGAAAACTGTCCTTCGGAAAGAGATGTGGGTTTTAGTGGTTGGACCCCATGAGCAATCCTGTAGTGCGGAGCCTTCATTTGAACGTGAAACGCGCGTTTTCCACACCTAACATAAAACAAAAGAAAAAAAAACAAAAAGGAGGTGTTTTACTTAGTTATTTTTCATAGCTGGTCATTAATTAGCAGGGTTTATTTACTTTCTTTATTAAATATTAAATTACTTCTGAGGTTGACACAGACAAGCTTTAATTATATATTTTTGGTTAATTTTTGTAAACATTGAATACTTTTATTGGGTTTTTGTATTTAGTATGCAGTAATGTATTGGATTGGTTTTTATACAATTTTGTTTGAATATGTTAAATATTATTTTTCCAGTGGCTGCACTAATGCCATTGTTTCTTATTCATCCGTCTATTTCATACCATTTTATCATACGTATTCATTCATTTATGACTTGCTTGTATTTCATCAAAACCACAAAAGCTTCCTAAAGGTTTTCCTGCCGTTAAGCTAAACCAGCTGATTATTTCCGTTTTGTATGTATCAATAAGTTGTTTTTAACAGTAGTTACGGCTATATTTTCACCATAATATCAGTTAAGATATCACACTTACATAAGGGAGAATACTGTCTTCTAAAATGTAGAGTAACAGAATGACGAAATGAAGTTCCCACCTAACGAGCCAAAAGAAGTGCCTTTCTGAAAGTTTTTGTCAGTCAAAGGGCTGAGCCACTAAAGTGCTCTTCTTACGAGAAGAACTAATTTGTGTCATTTATATCTGACTGGATTGAGATTGGAATCTTGCGGCCAAATGTAAATTTTAGCGTTTTCCTTTATTGCAATGAAACATTGCTAAGACAATCTTCGGAACTTAAGGGGTTTATAATGCAATCAACTGGAGCAAGACAGTTTCAGTATGTTGGTTGATATTGATACAATTTTAAATATCGTTCAAATGGTCTTCCCTATTAGTGTGAACAATATATTTGTTATTACAATATAAAAAACGACGTAAACAAAATTGGTTTAACACTTGACAGAACGGTGAGAAAGCATTGCTTACCTTAGGGTCTGTTTCATATAAATTATTTGTTTTTAGTAACTCCAAAATGGAAGTGTAGAGAAAGAAATGTTCATTAGATGCTATTAACAAACTTTTAGAAAGAGTCTCAGAAAGTATAGAGAAACAACACAAACCATTAGGTTTTCCTTGATTTGTCAAAAGCTGTGTGGAACATATAAAACTGTTGAGAATTTTGACGGACCATGGACTAAAAGAGTAGCCCCTTTTTTGGATACGGAGAGTATTTTGTAACTATAATGTTACCAATTTTAGCACAATTTGTTGCGTGAAATATCCTTTTGATATCGCTTATTATTTAGTTTAGTGAATTGATAACACGTTGGAAGTGAATACTGGCTTTATCTTTGAACGGTGAAGTTGTTCTGATGAAAAATTCATGACGGTCTTCATCAAACCGAGTTGCGTGTCTTGATGTTATCTGACTCTTGTGAGATTGAACAGAAGACTTTTCTCAACCGTAGTTAAATGTGTTGATCAACCTTTCAACTAAACAGCTGTAACAAAACAGTTTCACTTTGTCTTTCTCAAAATCCAGCCAAACAGCGTATGTACAGTAAAAACCGTCCAAACTGTTGAAACATTTTGCTCTGTTTTCTCTTTTAATTACACACACAATAATTACTGGCCTAAACTTAATTTAGAACCATCGTTTGCCTCTTGGATATCAGTTACGAATGTTTACGAGTATAGGTCATTAATGGCTATTCCTACCTTAAATCGCCGCAAGGCACGGGCCGTGTAAAAAAGGTATAACTATAAATTACTTAACTTATTAGATTTCAGAAGTTGAACTATTATTGCGGACATTTTACGTCGTTAGTTAGAAAAATATCACGAAGTTTCAGAGTCTGCTCCCATCTTTAGGTAAAAAGCAATCCAAAACATAACACAGAACATTCTCTTAAGTCTTTTCTTTAATTTACTCTGGTTCCTTTTTACGTTTTAAGTACTGTATGTTTTATGTTTGTAGTATTGTTTTCTAGGCTACTTTTTAAGGTCTAACTGTTTTGTTTGACTTTGACAGCTGTGTGTTTGACTGGTCAGCTTACGCTGATTACTTTAGACTAGCTTTCTTTATAATATTCTGGGTTATGTTTTAGATTTTTTTCATCTGAAGACGGGATCAGACGCAGATCCCGAAACGCCGTGATCTTTTGCTCACTAACGTTTGGAAAATGTCCCCGATAATAGTTCAACTTATGAAATCCTCCCATCGTCAACAACAAACGTCAAACGAAGAACAGACTGTCACGTGTTCTTATTTTGCAACTTTATTGAACATAACAAAACAATAAAACGACTGTTCTTCAAAAGATACAATGTTAGACACAGAAAAGCCATTTTAGTAACCAAGAGACATCGAGTGCTATGAACTAGAACACAGCTGCACTCAGTTAGGTCGTAACTTAGTTTGACATAAACAACACACTTTCCAGTTTCTCACGTCAGAAATAACAAATGCTCTTCTTACGTAAGAACGTTTTTAATAGTAACTATTTAGACGGTGACAAGACGAGAGAATATTGGATTAGCCTACTAGATTCTAAATGTATTGTTCTTTATAATGATTGTTATATTTATTAGTTGGATTTATCGCAGCCTACGCAAAGGCCCAACGTTATCATAAGCCAATGAATTATTTATTTGTATGTACACTGATGTTTTTTTGAGTTATTACTTAATAGTGCGCAGAAGAGACTATGGCCTTGAACTCTGTAAGTTTATATAGCATTGTAGAAACATGCATTTTCCTGGGACATCTCACGCCTGTACAGTTTCACTGGACTTGTATTAAACATATTTCAAATGAGCTAATAATTATTGTTAAATCAATTTTGTAAAACATCACTGCTTATTTAAAAAATGTCTGTACTTATTATATTCCAACACTTTTCTTTTATGTATTAGATGTTTAGTGACTCGGCTGAGCCGAATTTCCATTGTCATTTATAAAACCGTGGCATAATTCCGAAAATTGAAAATGTTCTATTTTAATTTCTTGAACCGATCTAAAAGAAAGGTAGTGAGTGGAGCACTGCAGTAGATTGTCAACTTAAAAACTATTTCAAATAGATCTGATGAAATTTGTAAGCGGGGGGGGCTAATGCTTGTTTTTACATTGTTCTTATGGGACAAAAACCAACATGGCCGAAAAATATTTCTAAAATATATTTACTGTACGGTAACACGTTGTTGCAAACTTTGAAAAAGAGGTAAAATAAATCGTTCAGTCGTCATAAAAGCGTGAGCCAATAAATCAAGCTTTGAACGATACAAAATGATTCATCTTCTGCTGAAAGGTAAATCATTGATTGATTAGACAGCTAACACGCCTTAATTGACCAACCGAAACGGAGCTATAGAATAAGCCAGTTTGGTTATATTGCAGTTATACTCTTTACAGTATATAATTAAAAAATGGATGCTCAGAGCTTGTAAAATGGTGTACAATTTTAAAATAAAGTAATTTAATTATTATCTATTAGTTATCTATATATTATTATCTCTTGCTCTAGTAAAATAAAATATAAAAAGAAAAGACAAGGAAAATAGGTGTTTTTTGTTTATAAAACGTTAACGACCAGAATAGGTTAGAAAGAGAAATAACAGTTGTATAAAATCTTATAAACTATTATATCTTGCTGTGAGGAGAGAGAGCAATGTGGCTCTTGTGTATATCAATTGCTTGCAAAGTAAAAATCAAATGGACTATTAATCTATATTCCTGTCAATATGATGATCTAAAATATTAGTCTCTAGTTTTGAATTAAACCCCATGGAGAGTTCTTGGGCTTTGACTATAGTAGGCTTGAGAAAATAAATCGGAAACTAAACATAGTTTTAACAACAAAAATAGCCAACATCGGAAATTTTCAATAAAGTAATAAGGTTTTCATTTATCTGTTTTAAATTAGATGAAACTCTGCCATACATACACTATTGGTAATTTGGTACATTTTATTTGTTTAAGTTTCGTCCTATTTACTTTGTGGACTGGTTTGAATTTAAATACATTTATTTTGGAATGTTTATATTTCAAAATAAACAAACACCAGCTGTTTTAAAAAGATGTTTACTTTTGGTATCCTAGGATAGTTAGTTATTTAGCAGCTGATTCAAGAAAATTGTTTTCTATTAAATACACAGATTATTGTCTGCCATGTGCTGTATATGTCAAAATTAAAACTTTTAATTCAATAGTAAAACTAAAACAACTTTTAAACTGTAGGTTCTAGAGCAACGGGAGTTGTTTTGATCGATTAAGAAGGTAAAAATCTATAATACAGTTGAACTGGGAATTCATTTGGGGTAAAACTACAATTTTATAAGGAAAACAAAACTATTTTTTGTTTGATAAAAACAAAGCTTGAAATATTGTATAATGCTATAGTTTTAAAGCATTTTTAAAGTTTTTGTAGTTTCACCGCACCTTTCTACGACGTGTCCTTCTCTTAGGTGATGAATAGCTCTATTTCCTACGGAATTCGCTAAAAATACAGAAACAAAATAAAGATTAAAGGAAAGATATCTTCTATATGTTGCTATGTTTGGGAATTTCACCCGTCTAAGAGACTTTGCTTTCGTACCATTAATCTAAAGAAAACTTGTGTTTGAAAGTTAGGATGTTATCTATTTTTTATTAGTTAATATAAACTAGGTTTGTTGGTTATCCATGCAACACCCGAAAATCACTGTGATAAAACAAGTTTAGAAACCCTACTTTTATGATTATGTAGGGGCTTTGGCACGTGGCGCCAAAAGTAAAGTTATGATCAAAGAAGTACTTAAAATGGGTATAATGTATTGCTCATTCGGTAAAATAATTTATTTCCATGAAATTCAGTAGGACCTACCATGACTTTTATTGAACTACATATAGTAAATATACAGGTATGGATAAACAGTGTTAAACTTTACGAAGTTTACTTTATTAGCTGTTAATTTGATATGCTTCACATATTCTCTGTTTTCAACTAACATTAGGCCCGAATTATCTAAGTATTAAAACCTGGTTCTGGAAATTTCAATGAGCTGCAATTTCATACTGGGTTGAGATAGAAAGCTCTAGTTTCCACAATTCTTCTTTTTAATCAAGACCTTAAACATGAGGTGTCGCTTAATGGGTCTTTATATTTAAGAACTCTGAGCTGCTTCCCAAAAAACCCCACTTTGGGGAAATGAGCAAGGTTTTACATATGGCCCAGCCTAGCTGAACGCGCGGCCATCATTGTACTAGCAGTTCTGCTTACATTAATTATACTCTCATAACAACATCATGTTACCATGGGCATACATAAATAAAACAGCCGTTTGTAACATAAACAATTTTATTTACTGACGCCAATGGTTTTAGAAAAGAGTCCCCTTCTCACTCCGTGTCCATGAGCTCTGGCTGCCGCGCGTTCAGCTGAGCCGGGCGTCATATCTGTTTAATAGTGACTAAAAGTCCACTTTTGTTTCGTATAAAGTCTTTCTGAGTTTTTTCTACCTTTATCCAATTAATATTTAACAGAGTATATCCATACTTTGAACTGACACTGTATGTGTTGCGTGGACTGAATGTGTTGTATGTTCCAGGATGAGGGGGTGCGTGGACGGGACATGATGACGTCATGAGGCAAGATGGCGGTATGCCTCAGGAGGAGTCACAGCAGCTCCTGTGTGCACCACTCGCCAACAGAGGTAATCGAACCCACTCATTCTCAAACTATTAGTTCACCTCGGGGTTTTAGATACGTGGTCATCTCATAAGCAATGTAAAACCTGCTAGAAATAATATTGCAGAAGTCAATAAGAAAATCTAACTACAAAATTCAGCTAAAATCTTCATAAACCCTTGACTTTTGAAATTTTGTTTTCAATTCTCATTATTAAACTACAACTCCTGATGAGACCTACTATTCAAAATAAAAATAAACAACCTTTCATTTTGCTGAGTGAAGCGGGCATGTAACGAAATATTTTTAACTACAACTTATATTATTGTACAACGCATAATATGTAGTATAACATCAATTTATACCAAAAACCATATTTACGTGTATGCAGTCTAACATTTAACATTTATTGTCATAAACAAAATACATTGCGTTGACATAAGATGAATATGAAAATGATACATTATTTACAAAATGAATGGGATGAATAACGAAAAAATGAGAGCAATGGTAACTTTAACCACTGATAAGAAAAAATGATCATATAAAATAAATAGGTTTAGTTTATAACATTATTGAAAAGCTATTAACTGGAATTGATAAATTCTGCAACAGAGTAAGGAGCCAAATTACAGCAAATATTGCTTTAATTTATTTTTGAACAATTTATGGTCATATAAAAGGCTTTTAACTTCCACTGGAAGAAGATTCAAAAATTGTGTGCCAGCATTGGCAATCTTTCATGAATTTGCAACCTATGACTGACTGGTCTATATATTGTATTTGAGCGTGTACTATACTCTTAATTGTGTATGTCCTTACCTTGCACTAAGTCACATTTAGATATACAAAACATAATAGTTTCAAATATATAAATTGAAGGCAAGGTAAAGTATTTTTAATATTTAAAGCTCTCTACATGATTCTCTAGGCATTACATTACAAATTACACGAATAATAGCTTTTTGAAGGATAAATGCTCTTAACAGTCTTGTAACAGCACAGCTACCCAAAATTATACCGTAGGAAAGATGAGGTTGGATATGCCATAGTAATTATTTTCAAGACTATTGAGCATAGACCTTTTAACTGTCTCAATAAAACTCGGAGGAAACCTTTTACACACGTGATCAATGTGGTTTTCCCAACATAAATTCTTGTCTATATAAACCTAAAAACTTGGTATGGCCAACCTCATTAATACGGTGCTCTCCCAAAAATGTAGAGGCAGTAGTATTATTCATCAAATTATTTGAGTAAAATTTATACATGTAGTTTTTCTAGGTTAGTTTAAGATTCAGATTATCAAAATATTGGACACATGCATTTAAATTTGAATGTGATGTTATCTCTAAATTTTCAATTGTTTGTGAGCTAAAACTCAAGGTTGTGTCATTAGCATACTGAATTATATCAACAGAAGCCTGAAGAGAACTTTTACATTATTAATGTAAATATTAAATAATGTAGGCCCCAAATGTGAACCTTGAGGGACACAAATGTTAACTCTATGAGTTAGATACTGTCTCATATCGCTACTAATTGTTGCCTATGAGATAAATATTTAGATCGAGTGGTTTTAACGGTATGGTAAAATAAAGTTTGTACAAAATAAGCTTCATGGTTAGAACTAATTTGGTAACAGGATTAGCCCAATAAACTCCACACATTATCCTAAACGAGACCGTCAGGACCAATTATCTTTACGATGCATATAATGTAACACTTAACAGGTATCGACATGGCACTGGCAGCTACTCATAACTATAACATACTCGCACTTATAACATGTGGACATTCAATTAATTTAATAAGATAACTTATAGAAACCACAACTTCGTGGCCTATCAAAGACTATATTTTGTATTTTTAACTTTCAGTTGAAGTGGTTAACATGACAAGTAAAATAGATTAAACAATTATTTATTTAAAGTTACTTGTTGTCAATGGGCTTAAACTCTAAGATTGTAAAATATAGTTTTTGTCAAAATGAAAATAGTTTTAATTTGTCAACCAGCACACGCTCTCGCTTGTATTATAAAAATACTTACTAAATCTTTACTAAACAATACTAAATTTTTGATTGTAGAGCAATTTATATCACTTATGGAATTGCTGTATATAAATAAATCCAATGTTGTATTCAAAATATTAATCATTAAAATAACATTAAATAATTAAAATAAATATTTTTAAAACAAATAGCATAGGTTTATAAATAACACAATACATTTATTTTAAGACTAAATTTTAGTAAACATTTGTTTTCTGGCTTGTAAAGTCTGATCGTTTGAATGGTTAAATATTACTTATACGTTTCCATAACTAAATATTTAAGTACTGTATGAAATGAAATGATTTGTATACAGTTATACATGATGAAATTGCACCTTCCCTGAAGCATAGCCGAAAGGGGGACAATTTCATTACTGCTTCTTATATGCTTTCCTGAGTAAATGAAACTTTCAATAACATTAGGTGAGTGAGAAAACAATGTGTTAAGGTGAACCTAGTGCAACCCATTGTGTGGCAGAGCTCATAAGCTAGATAATTTAATCAACTGTAAGATCATTGTTACTCAAGACAACATTGTTCACACTATTATGTTCCATGTACGGCTCGGGAATGGCTAAGGAGTTGGCTCGGCGTGTGTATCATGTTTCATGTTGAATTGAGCTTGTTAGTTTTAAACTGTATAAGCTTACTAGAATTGTTTATGGTTCAAGGCCGTTTACACTTTCATAACAAACCATTATCGTGCGTAAAGAACAATTTTAAACTGGGGCCATTATGTAACAAAAAAGGTTACAACATATTTTTCAACATAGTAACGTCACGTTTACCACACCGATCTGAATTAAATTAAAATTTCAAAGATTTCAAACTTATCACTCAGACATCCTTAAGTTGTATAATTTTTCTAGACAATCTATTTATGGCCAAACAATGTTTGATACCCGTTTATTAGTGATTGTCAACTAATTTTAGAGTAGTTTTAGGCATTACCAGTTCTTTATGACCATTCTATTTTTCTTTAGCAAACATTAAAAAATACAACGAAAGGTCATATCAACTATGTAATTTTGTCTTATAACTAAATGTGTTTCCAGATTTTCAAACTAAATTTTGCTTAAATATTTCTAAGTTATACACGTGTATCTAAATTATTATTTTATTCATATTATGGCCTTGGTTCTTAGAAAACAGTTGAAAATTCAATAATATTAAGTAATTTGACTATCTCTATATTTAGAGTGGGTGGGCATTAATACTTATCACTCAAATCGCCTTCTCCATACTTATTTACGCGAGATGATGCATCACCCAACATTGCAGTAAGTTACTGTTTATGAGCGGTTTATCTGGATGTTAGCTGGGATGGTGAGGACCACACATATGGACAAAGACCAGATTTAATTTCACGCGTTTTTCCTTGTTGGCTATATCTTTGGGAGGAATTGTACAAGTTGTGAATTTGAACAGAGAAAACATGTACAAACTAGACTCAAGAGGCCCCATGACCATTGAATTTACTTCCACGTGAATGCAAATACCTGTTTGCAGCCCACCGTAATTTTTCGTGTAATATTAGTTCAGGATTGATTATGCCTAAAGGTGCACTAGTTGTTTATTTATAATGCTGGTTATTATATTATACTATGTTCCCTGTTCATAAAATCTTTAAAAGCCTTAGGAGTTGATTCCAATAGAGTTCGGGCTAAACTCAGCGATCTACTCAAGAGTCCCATCTGAGTAAACTTCTATAAGTTAATGCAATACCATGACTAATATATTAGTTAACATTCTTCAGTGCAGTGTAAGTTATATCCTTACTAAGAATAGATAAAAGTTCCTATTAAGTAAGTTTATGGAAAATGCCGGTACTTTTAGAAATTTAACCTTTTCTAAGATTTGTTAAGTAATGAAGCACTAAGTATTCACATGTACATAGTTTTTGATGAAATAATTACAGTATTAATTACAGAATACGTTACAAATCATATTTTATAACTGCTGTTTTCCAACTTCCAGTTACGTTTCACCCACCCTGCATTTACGTCTAAAGGTCAATTTGTGTTTTAATACCAGTAATCCAATTGTGTTTACAAACTAATAAGGCTTCTTCAATTGTTTTATAATAAAATGCGCACATTCCTACGCTAATATAATTCACCAATAATACTGTTGTAACTTTCAAAATAATGTCATATATGCTTTATAACTGTGGGAGATTTTATTTTATAGTTATTTTATACCCTATTGGTGATGGTTCCAATACTTTACTACCAGCAACCTATCCCAGCCATTCTGTCTTTCAGCCTTCTGTATTGACCTGGATAGTGATGCACAAAGGGGACTGAGAACTACGTAATGTAAACAAAACACCAGCTGTTTGCTCGACCCACTAGCAACAGGTAACGAGTAAGCCAAGCTCGGGCAGTTTGTTACCGAGGCTCTAAGCAGAATTTATCGCTGCTGTAAATTTTAGTTCAGTCTCTCTTGGTTTTTGTCCACAACTTCAAAAGGTTTGCCTAACTTGTTGCTTACCGCGATTGCAAAACACTGTGGGCTTTGTTTGTTTATGAAAGTAGTTTGACAAATTGTGCTCTACGTTCAGAAGGGACAGGGATTCAAAAGACTACATGGTAATAGCGTAAGGAAAATCCAGAACTATTTTTAAACGTTGGAAATACTACAAAAACCAATGTCTGTAGTTAGATTAGATTAGGTGGGCGGGGTATGAGGACTTGTGATATTCCTGGCACGTCAACCGAAGCTTATTGTGCACCCCTGGTCCGTTAGAATGGAAGACCTAGATCAGTACCTTCAATGAGGGCCAAAGTTTTCTTCCAATTTCGACGTCTGTCTCATCACCTGGCTGTGAATTGCCAAATAGAGCCCTTCTCCTGACCCCTACCTATCACAGTCTAGTATGATGTGTTTGGCCGTCTCCTCAGATTCGTTGCATAGCCTGCACTCCAGAGCCTCGGTGTCTGTAGTTACTTTGTCTGATTTCTTAAAATATGAGCTTTGCCAGACACTTTCTGGTCTGACTTTCATACAGGATTTTGTTCATCATTATAAGAATGGTAAAGCATTTCAGAAAGGTTTGCACACTTTTGCCTTTATATGTCCTTTGGTTGGTGGGTCACCCAAGAGTATGTACATTTCAAACGTTTAGTTGACTCCTGACAATCCAGTTATTAAGAGTTGATGGGTCATGGGGAAGTGTTTCAAGCATTAATTCCCACAAATGCATGTGTAAAAACGTATCATTGAATTAAAACACTTTCAACCGTCAAAGGTTTTCATTAGTTATAAATGTAAAAATAAAATACAATTTTGCGTTACGAAGAAGTACAGTATAGTGTAGTTCATAACCCGTGTCAAAAGTACCTTTTCCAGGGCGTAACTAAATTGTTCGCGTACAAATATACATTACCGTGCTCGGCTTCGCTTCACAAATGATATCACCACTTCAGTGTTTAGGTTATATTATAAAATATCACTTACAGTAAAGTTAGAACCATTCGTTTTAACACCTCCAAGCCTTGCCCTTGTCAATTTGAAAGACATCTTCTGCATGCACAGTGTTACTGATGATGATTCCCCAGCTGGAGGCCCGGGGCGAGAACGCTCAACAAAGGCGGTAAGTTAGTGTAATAAGACGTTACTCCAGGTCATCAGCTATGACAGTCACTCACTCAAACTCACTTTCAAACTGGCAGCCATTACATTTACAAGCGCCGGCTGAGCTGCAATGTAAAACGTGCCTGCGCCTCGCTCCTCAATCTATTTCGGTTTGGAAGTTACATAATCTTGTATGCTGGTTCTTACATAATATATTTTGTAAGATATTATATTAATATATTATGTACTGGTTCTTCAATATATTATTACATAGCGTTATGTTGTGTGCTAAATACACATATACAAAACACTGACATCACTTTAAATCACAATTTCTACAGCTGTTGAGCTAAAATTAAAGTCACATAGTTTTTAGAAGGAAGAAGGTCACTAATGACTAAATTATGAAGAGCTAAAATGTCTGAGCTCTCTACTGTATATAAGTTGCCTGAATAGAGATAGATGCCTGTAGATATATTGAAATAAGTGACCAGTGGTATATTAATTATAGGGGTTCGTCGAGAGCGTTTAAGCCCCTTTATACTACACATCATTACCAAGATAATACATTAACAAGACATGCACAGCCATAAATACAATACATCTTGCACCAATAAGGTATTGTATGATACCAAAGACAATGTTATGGTCAAATCGACATCGGACAAACTCGATCATGTGGATACGAAGGGGAGAAAACGGCGAAAGCGCATTCACACCGTGAGTGCTGTTGAGTTTTCTGCCTCAGCCATGCGGCATATATGAACCACTATCTACCTACTATAGTCTACATAGTATCACATTTAATGATACTATTCCTAATGTGAAGGTAATGGTTCATGTTTCGTTTTAATTTTTAATGACCTAAAGAATAACTTTTGTATAGGTTAAAAATAAATAAATAAACGAAGTATGATTTCAATTAGTATTGTTAACTATCAAAGTACGAGTAATTAACAATAATTTTATAGAATAATTGAAATATATTTAATTTACAGTTGAAATAATACGGTAAGGCAACGAAGCGGAAAATGTGCTCCGTGAAGGAAATTTAATTATCTCGATTGTATCCGCAAAGCTGTAATGAAACTGTTTCACTTCCTCAGTCGACAGCACGTGATAAAATTTATCTCCCAGCTGTTACACTTTCTACTTTATCTATTAGATTTTAGGTCCCAATTTGCTAAATAAATTACAGTAGGATTTAAATATAATAGTAAATGTAGACTAAACTAATAAAAGGGCAAGTAACGTACAGGTAATGTAGAAAGGGCTCTTCTAAGGTCTGGTGTACTCGTAGTCTATATTGTAAGTGTATTTGTAATGGAAATGTAAAAAAATCTACTTTAAAACTGCTTATAGTTCTTGAGGATCTGACGGGTTTTAAAATGAAACAAAATTTCCACTTTGTATCTTTTTAAAACTAATTTTAATACATACCATGGTATATTGAAGATTATTTGCGAATAATATAAAAGGAACTATGCTAAATAATGTCTAACTCGTTTCAGTCTTGAGTTGCCATATGGACACAGTACATTAGACAACTGATCTCCTGTACCTGCGGCAGCATGTATATCTGAGTGGGTTAGGTTAGGTCGTACGTATTCTCAAAGCTATCACAACTATGGAAACGTTATACAGAGATGGTTATTTTACTCTCTTTTTAAGTACCTCTCGTGTTCAGGAGTTCTACTAGCTCTCCCAATGACCGTAAAGTCATAGCGATTTTACCGATAACGCCAAAAGAGAGCTTTGTTCTCAAATAGTCTTTCTTGGCGGTAATTTTGTAACTAGCTGTTTACCCGTGCTTCGCTACAGATACAATATGTTACAGTATCATGACCGTGAAGTTAACTTTATCCTAGTACAGTTCTCTTTGAGAAGACAACCATAAAACATTGGTACATAGGGCTCTAAAGTCTAAAGATAAACTTCGCCTTTTGTACACCTTTAGTGTTTGGTAATACAGTTGTTTGTTATAAAATGTAGACAGCTTCCACACTTAATGCCCCTTTCAGTGTTTTCCCCTAACCAGTAGCGTAGCCAGGATTTTGAAATGGGGGAAAGGAGGGGGGTTTCCAGGTGCACAAGATCATGAAAAATAAGAAGCATGAAAAATAAATACATAAATAAATAAATTTATTTGCAATTTACATACATTGTATGTGTTGCAAAACAAAACATTAAAAAACAACATGTTACTCGTATAATTCATTCACACACATGCACGCAGGCATGTCATTTATACGCGTTAAACATGGGGTTATGGAGCGTGAGGGCCTAGGGGTATGGAGTACCCCCAGTGAAATGTGGGTCCTGGGTCTCCCCCGTAAATTAGTTAAATTTTGATGCGAAATGGTGAGTTATAAGGCGTATTGGAGGACTTTATATTTCTTAAACCAAAAGATGTAATACGCTGATTTCATAACAACGCAGTAGTTGAAAACAGAACATACAGAACCTAACATTTGGATTAGATAAAATACGTTTAGATTCTTTGGCAATCACAATTCTTGTGCAGAATTAGGTTTAAAATCTTGTGTTACCCAATTTACTTTCTAATTATTAAATACATTATTTTCCAAATATTCTTGAAATGTTTCTACATTGTTAGAGCCAAACAATTAACCTGTAGACTTTGAATGGACACCCAAGAGCTTAACCACCGGTAAAATATCAACTAATGCCCTTCCCATACGCAAACCGGATCGGTGCTTTTCTGTGTTTGACTAACTTGCAAGATTCATAGTTACTCTCGCCAAAACCGAAAATTATGGTAAAATCTCCCTTAAAATTGAAATATTTCAAAACCGTTTCTTAGTGGGTGGTTTTGGATTACCAGATATTGGTGTGCAGAGTTTTAAATCTGTAGGTCTAGGTTTGGGATGGGGTCCCACTATGGTTGAGTGAGTCACGACACTCTTTTATATACGAGTAGCCTATATTAATTGAAATCGGATGAAATTGGCTGTCGGTTGAAATTGTTTTCAGATCATTGAAACTGTTCTTTTCGTTTAAGTTCCTCCTCCCCCGTTGCTGGCTAAAGAACTTGACCGAGGTATTTACAAAAGAAATATTTGTACTTTTACCACATTTTTTAAAATTGGACACAAAATGCGACTTTTAGGGAGTATATACTTATTGCATGAGTTTATATAAAGTCTACACATGTATATAAAGTGTTGAAAATGTTCAAAGCGTGTTTTGGACGTCAGAACCGGTGCTCATTCCATGTTCCCGGGTCTGAATATTACGATGATGACGGCATGAATGTAGGTACCATTCTTCCAACAAAAATTAGATAACAATTGATTCCAAAAATTATTGCTTTTAAGATTTTTAGAGATTTAAATAGTTCACTCAAGAAATACCTTATTCAAGAAGCAACTTACCCACTCTGAGAGAACTAGATTTTACCCAACCTGACGACATCGGCATTGACGATATGCTACGTACTACTCGCTGAAAAACAAGAAGTAAGACCGAAGCGAGGCTGTGGGCGTAGCAATCAGCCTTTTCATCGCCTTATTTAACTACCTGTGGGGTTGGGGCACTAATCTATGTTACTTATTTATTGAATCATATGTTAGTTTTGTTTTGGTTTAACAATTTTGTAAACACAAAAAATATGTAATTTTGGTTAACTCACTTTATGATTTTATCGTGTAAGTTTCAATACGTACATAATCCCACTGCTCCTCATCTCGTTATCTTTGACGAACTTCACCTTCCTCGCTGTCACCTATGTCATCGAGGCAAGTCAGATCAGATCTCTGGTCACCACTCTTCACCACCAGTCTAAGTTTCGCATCTCCCCGAAGTTGACTGGTCCCTTGATCCACCCTTGAAAACTTTGCCGTTACCCTGGCAAGGGGTCCTTACAGAGAAACCGCCATCCGGGCCAGATGACCTCCGGTTTTTTAACGAGGTTGATACTCCTCCTCCTCGTTGCCGAGTCCCGGGCTTGCCACCAGCTAAGCGGAGTTAAAAACTAGGTTTTATTATTTTAGAGGTGTGAAAACCAAGAAAACACACCTTTGCCATAATGGGGTGCGAAGTTAACCGGTAGCAATCCTCGGTGCAAGCCCGATCTCCTTGACGCTCGTTTCCACCGACCAAGGGACCTAATAGGGTATTGTCAACGCAGACCCGAGCGTGAAGAAGACGGGAAACCACGCAGTAACCTCTGCTAACCAAGGGATCTAATCGGGTGTTATTAGCGGACGTTAGACCGAAGCGGGTTGAGGATTGCTACTGAATAGTAAGTGTTGTCTTGAGTTGCCATAGAAATTATGCGTTGCATTGTTAATACTGTCCTTTTTAATTTGTGAAATTATAAAGTTACTATAGCAATTATGTGTTATATAAAAAAGAAGTAAATTAATTTTAACCTGACTGCAATCTCCTAAAACCAAATGTAAGATATGTCAGCACCAAGCATGTCCAAAAGAAACTCCCATTGACCGTAGCACTCGATCTCAATATGTTTTGTAATTGTAACTAAAAGTTTGGTGTTATGTGTTTTAACCAGTTTACAACAGCTGGTACTTTTACAATGTTTACTTTATTTTCACTATTATTTTATTTGTTTCTAAAATAATAATACGTTTGCAAGTATAGATATAACAAGACAATATAGCGCAGTTAAGCGCTCAAATGCCACTGGCATAAGTGAAACGAATTTCCTTATTACTACAGAAGTTACGAGGTTGTTCGCTTCTTTTTATAAGATCACGAGCATTACAAGGCTGTTTGCTCCGCTCACAGCCTCGATTTGGCCTCACGTCGCTTTGTTTACCAGAAATTCCTATTCGCTATTTCGTATTTTCACTAATTATTTGTTATCTAGCTTCCACACCAATTATCAGGTTTGGCTCTAACTTAATATAAATTTGTATCTAAGTAAGGCTATTTATGGAAAATATTACCAAGGTTACCTAACGCAGTATTTGAAAATGGTGGCCACAAAACAGACAACAATGAATGAAGGCTAGCCGACGAATTATGTTATGATGTGAGGAATAAATAGGAAGGTGAGTCAGGGCTGCCAACTGTAATACCACCCTCAGATTTAACATACCTGACGCATCATGAGCCTGTTTCTCCACACTGAAGCAAGCTTTCCGAGCAAACCGTTGAAGATACGACAAAAATGCTCAGAACCATTTTTAGAGGATACAATTTTAAAGCTCGTATAGGCTGACAAAACGTAATACCTTTTACGGGTTTTCTAGAATTTCACGTTATTTAGCTTATACATTTTAACATGTAATGAGGTTTTATCAATGACCACCATCTTGAAAATTATAAAATTATCAAAAATGTTAATAACCTATTTGTTGGCCAAGTATATAAGCCACTTTTCTGTTAAATTGGATTAAAATTGCGTGATTGAGGAACAGACAGACACACACAATCTCATTTTTATATACGCGTATTAGTATAGATTATTATAGATGAAGCTCGTTTTGTAGTTTTCTTGAAGTTTTCAACTCGCACAATTATTATTTAACAGCACCAAGAATAGAGCATCTGCAGAGATCTAACGGCATAAGTCGTCAAATCCACCATCAAGACTAATTTGGCAATTGAACGAGCCCCAAACTAACTTTTATTATAAAGTCAAAATTTAGGTCAATTGAGAATGTCTATTGTCTGTGCTAAAGGATTGTCTTCACTATGTACTTGCCATATAAACACTTACAATTTGTTAACTTATGGTTGGGTATGGTTACAGGGGAGCTAAGCCCGAGAAGCAACTTGAGTGTGACTATCCTCGACTTGCAAGTGCCGTCAGATCATGAGGCTGGTGACTCCAACCCTAGACGTGAGTCTAACAACAGCATCACTGACAACTGCGCTCCCAGTAGTGAGTACACTCACTGTATATAAGCACTGCTCATAAGTATAAACACATACACACACCTAACACGCACACGCACAATAAACACGCAAGCACAATTATTGCTATGCAAATAACCTGGAGGGCTCGGAATACAAGTTGACCAAGTATACATTTAGAGTGGTGGTGTGTATACATAGAAAACATAGTAAATATACACATAAGTTGAGTAAGAATGTATCAAGTCAAATAGATATTTTATATTTTTTACAGCAATACTTTGGTTTATAAGGAACTAGACATTTTTTATACATAGCGTTATGTTTCCTAATTTGTCAAGTGTTATAGAATTGACAAATGACATGTTAAAAGAACCATGGTATTTGGAAGTTTATTAGCTGAAAAAGCATTTATAGTGCTAAAAATAAGTAATTTTTACACTTACCGGTTAGGACAATAACTATAATTAGACCTAGTAGCTCTCTATACATTTCAGAAGATGGATCAAGTACAATTTAGGTTTGTCTTATGTTATTGACACAAGTCTTATTGTCTTGTGTTATTGGCATTTTTGTTATTGAAATTTAATTCTTTACACATTCAACGTATCTGTCTACGGATTTGGTTCACTTCTATTCTGTCCCCTCCAGAGGGATCCAAAAATGGATGTTTTCCACTAAAATGGAAGTTTTTTAATTTCATTCAAAAAAGTTGATAGTACAAAGAATGTCGCATGATATAGTTGTAAAGACTGAGCTTTGAAGAGTTAGTGAATATGAGATTATTCTAATGGCTGGTTGTTTCGCACAAAGCATGGAATTGCGTATTTTGGACGCTTTTAAAGTTGTATTTGGAAATGTGCAAAAATAGAGTTTGCTAAAAGCAAACATGTTACTAAATACATATACACAAATATATCTGTTTTATTTTGGACACGAAATATTATTAATTACTTCTAGAGCAAAATGTGATATGTATATTTTAAGTTTTCTGTTGAACATTAATGTATTAATACTTCTTCTGTAAATTCTGGGTATTATAGACACATCCCAAACTATGTAATTGAAGAGAATGCTTTTGTATACATAAAAGTTCGTTGTAAAAATGACGTTGTACAAATCTGGAGTATAAAGTGGGATATTAATATGTCCTTATACATGAGAAAATACAATGAGATATAATAAAATTATTTGGGAAATGTATTTAAGTACGTGTAATGTGTTGTGTTGTGAAATGAATGCTGCAGATAAGTGCGCTGGAGAAGACTAGAGGCGAGGTGTCCCGGCGGAGTACTGCTGGTGTCTCCAGTTGAATCTGCATCGACAAGTGGATAAACTATCGAGCAATTTATTCTGCTTCTACTTTCACAATATACAGTATAGTCGAATGCGCCTAACGTAAGCCTGAAGCTACCTTTACTGTTAATACCAAATTGCATTACTGATGCAGTGGTATTTTGTACTATTTAAACTATACATTTACGGTGAGGGTGACTATATATGCAGAAAATCCAAAATGTTTGTCCTTTGTGCCTTAGCATGTATAAAAAATATACTTTTACGTTTTATTTTTGGTCTGTTTAACTTCTTGTGTATATATTGAGACTTACTTTATCAAGAACTGACCTAACTACAGATTATGTTTTTTGGTGATTGTGTATATATTGAGACTTATTTTACTTTTTCAGAACTGACCTAACTACAGATTATGTTTTTGGTGATTGTGTATGTATTGTATTATTTTACTTTTCAAGAACTGACCAACTACAGATTATGTTTTTGGTGATTGTGTACGTATTGTGACTTATTTTACTTTTCAAGAACTGACCTAACTACAGATTATGTTTTTGGTGATTGTGTATGTATTGTGACTTATTTTACTTTTTTCAAAAACGACCTAACTACAGATTATGTTTTGGTGATTGTGTTGTGTATTGTGACTTATTTTACTTTTTGAGGAACTGACCTAACTACAGATTATGTTTTTGGTGATTGTGTATGTATTGTGACTTATTTTACTTTTTGAGGAACTGACCTAACTACAGATTATGTTTTTTGGTGATTGTGTATGTATTGTGACTTATTTTACTTTTTGAGGAACTGACCTAACTACAGATTATGTTTTTAGTGACTATATGAGTCTTTTACAAAACGTTCAAGTCTTTTACAATGAAATCAAATTTCATCAGGCTATAATACATAGAAACTACAGAGGAAATTTAAAAAGTCCTATCCTGATTGGAAAATGTTTTGGCCCACGCTTCCGTGGAACTTTTTTCTGTGATACTTGGCCTACATACGTTTTTATGGTTCTGCACGCACACAATGCAAAGTGTATATATTTCAACGTTTTTTCATTAGTTACATATAACTGCCATTTGGTGTTGTTTCGTAACATTTGTTTAGTAACAATTCAGAATTTTATTTTATCATATAAAATATTTTAGGAATCGGCCTACGCGTGTATCAATTTTTAAAACAAACGTTTGATGACGAAAGTAAAAGTTAAAGTGTATAAAGGCATCTTCTTATTCTTACTATAAATATTTTATGTCAGGCCAATTACGTTATTAACTTAACATTTTTACAATTGTTCATCAACATAAACTAATATTTTAAAAAATTATATAATTTTCTATTCCGGTTTCAAAGTGGCGGCCATATTAAATTTTCAAAGGTCAAACCTTTTAAACTTTATAGTAAATAAAAAGGTATAACACGACGTGGAAAACGTGTTTAGGAACATTAAGACCAAGGTTGTTGTGTTGCAACAAATAATAACGGAGAAATCAAAGTTTTCCATCGAGTAGTCTACTCCTTTATATACATTTAAGAAACACATGTAACTACAGGAGTGTGCGCAGGAAAGCTGCGATTTCTCCGTTATTACACGTACTTATTGCAACGCAATAAATCTTCGTCTTAAAATGCTCATCGCAATGTTTTTGTTATACACGTGTATTTTTTACTATTAAGTTGAAGAGTTTTCAGCTATTAAACCTATGTAGCTACTATTTTAAAAACTGAAGCCAACATTATTCAAATGTATTTTTAAATTTTATTCTTTGCTATACTAACAGGAGTTTATAGCAGCCACTGTGGAAAACATAGACAGACAGACGGTAAACTAAGCGAGATAGGACTACTGTATGTGTAACTGGGAATTTTGTTTATTAAAACCACCTGGTGAAGTTTGATCCCCTAATTACTGGACACATTGTACATGTAATGCGTTGAATTATTACTATCTGTGTTGTGATATATGCATAATATGATCTGTATGTACCGGTTATGAAGCTAGTTAGGCAAGTGTCCGCTGGATGGTGTGAGTGGTCACTTGTAGGGGTTGTGTGTAGGTGTCACCTGGTCTATAGACAGACTGCAGGGTGATGGCTGACAGAGACACATGGGGAAGCCTTTCCAAGCCACTGTCGACTTCATCAGAGGTACAACATTTCAACATTTATATTGTCTGTAACAAGTAGAAATCGATATTTGCTCACTGACATGAACTGCGCACTTTTTATATTTTAATGCTTGAAAATAATATTGTTGTTGGAGTTGCATAGGTTGTAATGTTGCTTTAGGTCACGGAATAGTGGGCCACGTGCGTTTGCAAAAATGTTATTCATTGTAGTAGGTAACAGTTTATTTATTTCCTTGTCCTAGGTCCTAGATCAACCGGCAGATTGAAGCAAAATTTAATCATGATAATATGAAGAAATAACAATTTTGTTATTGTATAAATGGTTTTTTATTTATTTAGTCATCTTCATTGACGTTTAATAGTGCGCAGTAGTGAAAGTGACCTGAATTTTGTACCATAAGATTGATTTAAAACACTGATTTCCTTAAGACCCATCACTCCTGGAATTTCAATAAGATTTTATGGAATAAACTTTGTAATGAAATGTACAAAATGTTTAGTTACTCCTGTGAGCCGAATGGCCATTTCCTGATTTATAAGACCGTGACATAAATCCAAAATATTAAGAGATTTTATATTTTAATTTTGAGTTTAAACTAATAGAAGTTTGAAAAAGTAGTCAGCGGGGTCACTGGCTGGAGTTCACTGGAGTTTATTGTCATCTTTCAAATAAAACCTATTTCAAAAGGATGTAATAAAAATTGTTATTGTAATAAAAAAATAGATATTTATATCCTAGCTACAAGGTTTTAGTTAAACCTAAGTTAGCCTTATTAGATGGTTCTTAGGAGGCGAGTAGTGATCGATCCATTAGATATCAGGGACAGCTGTGTGAATAAAAAACACTTCTATGAGTTGTCGAACTCAACCAACCTAGTTCAAAGTACGATGACACACTTTGATAATTCAAAAGTTACTCTGAGAGGTAAACAATTCTCCGTCAGTGTTAATGATGCTTTTGGAGTCTGCTGGCAGAGGGGCGGTGTTTATATGCAATCATCTCAGGAAGTTGAAATCCTCTGACCAACACAAGGCAAAAATCAAAACACTCATAGGGACATTCAACTTACAGACATTTTTGTGAATAGGTGATACTTTTCGAATTGGAAAATACACTAAAATAATAAGGATTTCAAATTGTAAAACTTAAGCTTGAAGTAAATGAAATGGTTTTTTAGTAGTTTTATTTAGGGTTTGATTATCCAATCGTTATTTGAAGTTTGTTATCGACGATGGTAGAATTTATGAGGTTCTACTATTATTACGGACATCTCCCAACTTTTTTGTGAAAAAGAAGAACACGACTTTTTAGTATCTGGAATCTGATCCCATCTCCAGGTGAAAAGTTACCTAAAACACAACACAAAACATTAGAAAATGAACTAGCCTCAAAGTAATCAGCGCAAGGGGACCAGTCAGGCAGTCACCCAAGTCAAATCAATTTGAGAAATACATAGGAGGGAGAAACAAACATTTAATTTACGAGTCAAAGAACGAAAAGAAAATACGCGTAAGGATCTATTAGCTAAGTCTAAAACTGCACAACATTGTCAGTCCAAAAATCATGCCATGAACTGCAATGCGGCTACTAGCATAGTACGTCTGGAACCGCACTTTTTTAAAGAAAAGTTATTGAGGCCATCAGTCAAGCTTTAATTGAAACCAGTCCGATACGCAGCTAAGCGCTACTGCGCCGCTGGCATGAGTAGAATGTACTTTGCCATTTGTTACTCAAATTCGCTCCGTTCACAGCCTCGCTTCGGCCTTTGGCCTCAGCTTAGCCTACTGTGTGAGGAAGAGCAATAAGAGGCTGTTTGCTACACTCACAGCCTCACTTCAGCCTTCGCCCTCAGACTTACGTGTTCTTTTATTGTAAGTTTTATTACAGTTGATGCGATAACACATTTCAAAAACCATTGAAATAGGACTACTCATTCCTATAATGCTGTTATAACGAAAAATCACTTTTTTGGCCGCCATTTTGAAACGAATTAATGGATTTTAATAATTTTTGGTATATTGATGAATATGATTAAAATACATATTTGTTTTAATTTTCGTCAAAATGAGATTCAATTGACTATTTTTAAAGTATTAAAACCCTCTCCCCTTCAAAGAAGGCTCGCGGTAGTACAATTTTGCTTGTTAACGAAATTGACCAAGGTATTTACATATCTCATTTTACATTTTTCCAAAGGAAATTCGATAATAAGGCCTCTCTGGCTACCTTTCATCAAATGGGATAGTCACCTTCGTCAAAACTTTCAGCAGGAAATAGCATAAACAACTCAGAGCACCGACTCCAACAGGCTACAGGAAACTCAACTAGTGTAAATTCACCTTTATTCTAAAATACTACATAATATGTGAGTTGCCCAAAATCATAAATATAACATTCCATTAGGCATATAATTGGTTATCGTAATTTTACGTGTAGGGAACTGTCTAAGTTCGTGTTAGTCGTTTCAACTCATTTGGTATGAAACACTGTCTCATTCATCGAAGCTCTAAAGAAACTCTTGCCCCCATCGGCTTTGCACAACTGGGTATTCTTGTGTTCTCTGTTACAGTCTGATAAACGTCTGTGATTGGTCGTCCGCTGCTTCCATCCAGCCAGCCAGTCACTTGGTAGGCAGCTGCTGTCTCTGGCTGTGGACGGGCTTGGTTTCTCTGATTTGTTTTATTTTCTGAACGTTTTTGTGCATGTTGTATATTTATTGTTTACCAGGCTAGTTGTTTTAAAATTAAATACCTCAAAAGGAAAATGAACAAAAGAAACTGAGTTGTATGATGGTGAGTGGAGGCTAGCTCATGTTCTAATATTTTATCTTATGTTTTAGATTACTTTCCACCTACATGGGATAAAAATACAGATCCCAAAAAGTTGTTGTCTTTTATTTTGTTCACTGTAAAATGATGAAAACGTCCGTGATAATGTTTCAACCTCAGATGATTATTCAAAGACGATTACTTTGCTTTAGATATTAAACATAAAACAGAATCGTCTATAAATTTAATAACCTTTCTTCTACTAATATGTTAATCATAAAATGGCTTAGTACTGTTTTGGTGTACGGTTCTCGCTATAACAGCTAAACTATTGACAGTCTCTAATTACGGTACTCTTGTGAATGGATCACCAAAGTTTGTGCTAAAAGTTATCCATGCCAAAGGGCGTGGGTCCTATTTGTCAATTAAGGCGTTACACTTTATCAGTGATGTAATAACGTGTTAAAACGTAACTGTAGGAAGGTAGAGCGTTATAAGTACTATATAACTATATACTGTATGTTTTGCTCACTTTACGTAAACATGTCTAGAGTCGAATCCGTTCTGTGTATGGGAGTGTTCTCCTATACTGCTATACAGACGTAAAGATTAATAGCTGGGTCTAGATGGAACATGCACGTAGCCTCCAATCAGGTCTTTGAAAATGTCCCAGACTGTCAGTCAGCGTAGTGAACAGCCTATGGTAATAGATCACGTTAAGCTGAGCAAAGGCTGCAGCAAGTCTGTGGAGCATAGCGAGTTGACAAATTGCAAAAGAACATCGCTTTACTTACGTCAGCGGCTCTTTACTATGTCTAGATTTTACTTATGTTTAGAAACGGCTGATAAGATAAAGAGTGTTTTAAATCAAATTGTCCATTAATAAGGCAGAATTACACATTCTGGAACAGGGACAGACAGGGGCATTTAATTAATTCCATGATGGGTAGAGCTTTGATCAAAGTTTTTACAGAATGGTGCAGCCTGAGAAGCAACTCCTCAGTAAATAAACTCACTCATAGTGTTACTCAGTAAACTCACTATAATTGAAACTGTTGCATATTATTATACTATGAAGTACTAGAGCTTTTTTCTAAACAGCTGATTGATAGTGTTACGTATTCCCGTGACGGCAGCACGAGCGCGAGAACTGTGCACATTTATCTCAGCACCAGACAGTGCACGTGTTTATCTAACCATGTTCCTCCTACAAATCCATCTAAACTACATTATCACTGAAGGGGTTGTTGTTATAGATTTCAAATACTTGGCAGTTATCTTTTTTATAATACACAAAGTTATAGGATGTATAAGCGCAACCTACGAGTATTATGTGGTTGTGCGATGATGTAGGTTGGAATTGTTTTATGATGAATTGTAAGTATAGTTGTTATCCTAAAGTAAAATCTCACCGAATACTCATTGTTAAGGTATACTCATTGTTTTAGTATATTTTCGTTAATATTCGTATGTTTTTAAAGTACTGATCCTTAAAATGTTTCATTATTATTTTTCTTTAACCAAATGTGTCAGTTGCTACGTAGCCTTTCACATCAAACTCGATCAAACCACACAAATTGGCATTGTAATTAGTATTGGTTTATAATGCAAGTTTATCTAAAAATCCAACTAAGAAAAAGTGGTCACAATCGTCATTGTGCTTACTGAGGATCGAGTGCTGAGACATTCATCCAGCAACAACAAACACTGCCAAATGTACAGTTATTTTTTAGAAAGGTCCTAGATATTAGTCATCCATATAAAGAAAACATTTATCCTTTTGAAGTTGTATAAAAGATATTCACGCCGTCAACATGGTAAGACCCAGGCCCGAGACCGTGAAATGAGCACCAATCCTGACCCCTAGAACACCTATTGAGCATTTTTTCGCTTAATAAATTATACATACGTGCATTAACTCTACAGGTCAACTATACGCACGTTTTGCTTCATTTTCACAACATTTGGTACAAATGTTCCTTTTTTCAATATCTCGGTCAAGTTCGTTTACCAAAAAAGTCGGACCACTGAAACGTCCTCTTTAGGGGTGACTTTTCACCAAAACAGCGCTTGATTTGATCTAAAACATCAAATTTCATCCTCTTTGATGACATTTGAATTTAACATGTATTTTATTGACATACAAAATACATAAAAAGTATTCAAATCCATCAAACACAGTAGTTTTAAAAGGCGGCGAAAAAAGGTGAGTTTTTATATAAAAATGAAATGAGTAGTCAAATTTGAAATGCG